>VWZX01002149.1:901278-1423713 GCA_013399015.1 Galbula dea
GGTGTGCTGTTGGTGAGGGAAGTCAATAATGACAACAATTCTTTTTAAAAGAAAGAGCAGAATCCCCAAAATAAACCCCACACCATTGGTGGTCACTAGTGCTGTGCTTAAGCTGTCATCTGTTGATTCTGGCAGCCTGCATGTCATTCAACAGATAAATGCCTTTACCAGAACCCTCTGGACAAGGAGAATATATACAGCACAGACATTTAAACCAGACTGCTAGGGCTGGGGGAAACACTGTTGGTGGCCACAGGTATAGGAAACTCTGAGTAAAGCAGATGTACGCTCAGAGGAAAAAATAATGAGAAGCAAACTTTTTTCTTTCCCTTTCTTATCCAACATTTTGGTAATGGAGGCTAATGGCACAGTAATGTAGCCACTCATAAATTTTAAGGATACACACATTACATTGTGTGGCCAAACTGGAAGTGGTCTTTCCTTTCAGGTAGCCACAGAGCCAGAGAATTTGCTTTGGAAAAGCAGTACATATTTTATCTGCTCTCATCCCAGTTGCTGTAAGGAACCACTTATGGCCAGAGGTACTGCCTACTCTGCAACCTATTAAACATGCCACAGCAAAGCATTTTCATCATTATGCCATGTGGTGAGTCTCAGCAAAGCAAGAAATGGTGGGATTTTTTCTTTTGCAGATTACTATATGGGCTCAGAAATCCTGAGCCTGTGCAAACACTAAAAAATACTCAAAATATTTGAACTGGAAAACACACTCATTTGCTGTAATGCCTGTGGATTTCTAGAAAAAATACAGGATCTTCTTTTCCTGTTATCCTCTCAGATGTGAAGTGGGATAATGAGGAGGAATTCTAAACAATTTTATTGTAGCATGTTTTCACAGGCTATTTACAGCCATTTCAGTTTATTCATTTATGTACATTTTGTCTTAGTTTTCAAACAAAAAACCTTTCCTGGGGGTAGCTTCATCCAAGTTTTGTCTTCTGCTCCATTGTTCTTCAACGTACTCCCTGGAAACAGGCATATGGCTGGAATCAACTCCATTCACATCAGTGCTGGCATGAAGTTTCAAGGGCCAGCAATTATGCCTGGGGCTTTTAAAGGGTATTTCTGGGGTACTGCAGCCTCTGACACTCCAGCAGGAATGTTAAGTTTTGGAAGAAACCAATCAAGTGTGTTATTTTTTGGAAGATGTGTATGTGACACAGTGGAGCTTAAACACTCCTGTGGATTTGCTGCCACCACTGTGCCAATGCTCTCTGAGTATATTATCCAGATTTATTATTTAATTCTCTTTTTTTTAATTTTCCCTCTCTACAAGCTATGACTAGGATTAGCATTTTCTATGTTATCTGCTGTGTACACATGTAAGGGGACAACAAACTTAATGTTTTTATAGCCAAGGGCAGAGAATCCTCCACAGGCTATTCACTTTTTACAAGATATTTTCCATCATATAATGCAGAAGCAAAGTTGTTAAAATATTACTTCTACAGACTTTTCCAGTTCCTTTTGTTTATTCCTAACCTACACCATCCGGGCCTCCTGCACTTTTGGGTGAGCAGTCGGTTTGTAGGCCAACACATGAATTATCTTCACATGCCAAAGAAAGCTAAGGAATTGCCCAGTCTATTTCAAAACCTCAAAAAAGCAGGAGGTTGTATCTGGCAGCAGCGATATGCATTAAACATTCTGAAAGAAAGCTTTGTTATTAAGGATAGGCAACCCATTTGGATCAAGTTGGACCAACATAAATCTTCATTCAGGGTTTTAAGCATACCAGGAGCTATGCTGATATTAAATAAGCTTTTTTTTTCTTTCTTCTTTTTCTTTTGCCCCATAAGCAATTTTTTCCATATCTTCTAGGTATCTACACTTCTAGATTTTAGCCTCTAAGGAAATAAAAGATCTCTCTGATTATCCCTTGGCCTGTATGTATTTGATCCAATGAAAATCCCTTTTAGGGATGCATGACTTTGTTCCCAAAAATGCTGCACCCTTCAAGAGTTAGTTTGGGTTGACATTCCTGAAGTGGCCACTATCCATGTCCCTGCAGGCAAAAGCAGCAGAACAATCCTACCTGGCAGTGTTCAAGGTCAGGTTGTATAGGGCTTTGAGCAACCTGGTCTAGTGGAAGGTTTTCCTGCCCATGGCAGGGGGTTGGAACTAGTTGATCTTTAAGGTGCCTTCCAACCCAAATCATTCTGTGATCTATGATTCTATGATAATTTATGTTCTCACTACAATAATTATAGAACTTGAGGTCATTAGCATTTCTGAGATTGCTGAGAAAACTGAGAACTGAGCCCTCAGCCACCTTCTCTCTGTTAAACTCCACTCACACGATTACAAATCATAATAATGAGTCAGAGCAGACCTGACTGGACGTTCTTCAAGACATCAAAAGAGTTTGTGCAGTCATTCCTTTCATTGTTTTTCCACTCCTGTTTACCTCCTTTCTTTCCTCTCCTTGTCATGCAGAAGATTTGGAGGCTGTGTTGGAAAGCTTATCCCTACTACACATTGTTGGAAACTCTGGCTAGTTTAGCAAGAAGCTGCCCATCATGAAGTGTTCCTCACAGAGAGAAGTGATGCAATGCTTTCAGAGAAAGCTCTTGCTCCCAGGGGAGAAAACATAAACAATCCAGATGAGCATGTCAGAGAGCTGCCAGTTCTTCTGATCCAACCTAGAGTCCCCCAGTATTTTGGTTGGGGTGTTAAGGTTCAGCTCTTAGAATCAGGTATGATTTGGGAAACTCAGTTCCCATTTATTTATAAATCATCCACTTCTAACTCCTGGGACCACAGAGAAAAAAACCCAAACAACCCAAAACTAAAACGAGGACTTGAATAGAACAGCAAAAGGACAAAAAAAATCCCCTCCAAAATTCTTAACAATTGCATAATTTTTGAACAGCGTAACTTATTACAGAGTCTCTGACTCATAACCTTAAACGGCTTAGTGGTGGCAATGTGCATGCTACAGCAGCTCCCCCAGATAAAGCAAGTGCTTTGTGTGTGCTCACACAGGCTTGGAGAGAGCAAACTGCCCTCCCACAGCCCCCCACTGGGCAGAGAACAGGCCATAGATGGTGAATTACAAATTCTCCTGCCCAAAGGTTCGATCCTGGGTCCTAATCTGCTGTTTTGTTGGCTTCATGGAGAGGAAGGATTAGGTAGGGAAGGGAATGAATTTGGAGAAGGTACCTCACATCTGCCTAAAAATCTGAAACCTAGAACTATTTGGAACCTCTATGTTCACAAGGCTCTGTAATGTGGTTAAAATAATATGCAAATTCAAAAAGAAAAACCCCGCTGAAGGCTTTGACTGAATGTACCTTCACTGAGCTGAGGCCAGCTGGGAATTTCCTTAAGCCCTAGAATGAAGTGAGGTTTCTGATGCAGACAGCCCACAGTGGAGCAACAATGTTACATGGATTTTATGAGTTTCAATAACTCTGCTTTAATCAGAAAATTAGAGGTAACCAAGAAACCCCCCTAAGGCCCAATTTGCTACTCTATTAAACCAGTATAACACCAGAGTAATATCATGGTTTTCAATGGAGTTATGCTGGCATACAATTGATGTCAGAGGAGGGTGAATCAAGCCCCAAGACAGCTGTGAGTTATTTTGTTTCTATCTGACACTTACCTAAAAAAAGATGGTGGAGTTGGCAATAAATCCCAAATGCAGCCAACCTGAAAGGCTTGATAGAGAAAGATGTGGGTTTAGTGCTAGCTTAATCATTCAAATACACAGAATATGAGTCTTCTTAACAGAAAGCACCACCCCAAGCACAGTTCTTAATACATTAGCAATGTGCATTTATGCACTGACATTAGTAAAACTTTGTAGTGTATTATAATAGATAAATGCAACTGTTTGGAATATTATTTCATTTTTTCTGAACAAAAAGCTAAAATATTTACCCTCTGGTATTAGGAATAATTTTGTAAACTCTAATATAAGCAAAGAACTTAAGTGGCACTTTTTCTGTGTTATGTATCTACAAGAAAAAACATAACTGCAGTAAATTGAAGAATGCTATACTAATTAAAAACAACAATAAAGAACAGACTTTACAGTGTAATAAGATTTTAACTTCAGTGAGCCAGTTAGGTTTTGCACCATTTGAAAAATCCCAGTATTATAATGTTTACTAAATATTTGCAAAAATCACATGAAATTGCTTAAAAATGGAAATCTGCTAAATAAGCAGAAAGAAAACATCTGTAAGTAATACAGCATCTGAACAGAAAAATATTAACCAGGAGACAAATGTTGCAAACATACACAGAACTGTTGTACTTCACTGGACCCAAGCCTGAAGAATCTCAGTTAAACCTGCAGATACATTACAGGTCTAATCCACTCTCACACTACTTTTACACCAAGGGAATCCTATTAACTGGAAGTCAGTGGAAACCTTCTGTTGCTGTATGAGAAAGGGGAAATCAGGCACTCAACAGTTTGCCAGAAGAGATATAAGCACTTATGCTTTTGTGTCTTATGCAGAATGAACACAAAAACCCCAAAGTGGAACTGTTACCGCCAGGAACTGTACAGCTCAAGCATGCAAAATGAAGCAACATGGTATTTGAGTGCCAAAGTAATTTCACTTCAAATTTCTGAAAAAACTAAGTTTTGCCAGCTCAAAGTCTGCTGCATATGACCAGGCAGTAAGGAGGATAAACATGGGAAAGTAGATGGCCAGCTCCCTGTACAAATACTTGACTTCATCTTAAATATTCAGCCGAAATCCCTTTACAGCCTTAATTCAAAACTGAAGCTATCACTTTTCTGCCCATACTTAAACAGTGCAATGGTTGGTGCCACAGAAGAAACTGAAATCAGAGCTGATTCTCAGTGACCATCAACATGTCTTGGGAATTCCAAAAGTGCAGAAATTACATTCTTTTTCTGCCATGCCACTGTCAGAAGAGCTCAAAGCCTTCTACTTTAATGTAGTCTTGGGTACTTATTTAAATCCACATTCACCTATCAGTGTACACTTTACAAGACACCCTTCCTAGAGTAGCCCAAAAGCCACCTGACATCCCATTGACATCCCAGAGACCTTGTACGTGATGCACACATCTTGTGCAAGATACAGTCCAAAACAACTGGGGAGGGCAGCATGTAATAAAAAAGAGAGAAAGGAAGAGGGAAGGAATAAAACCTCTACATTTTACCTAATAATGACAATAAACAACTGATTAATGTCCAAGTATGTCTGGCAACATCTTAGTTATAATACTACAGCTATGTAGAAAGGAGACTATCATGTCAACAGAAGAGATGTTAATTTTTATCAGCTGTTTCAGAAACCACCATGGCTGCCTTCTTACAATTCCCCATCACTATTACTTGAACACAGAAAGTTGTTGGCTGCTGAGAGGTAACCATCCTTTCCCTGCTTTTTGTGCTTTAGTGTCCCAAAAGGAAAGAAATGTTCCTTTTACAGCCTTATGAGGCACTAAGCACATAAGCCTTGTATATATGCTTGGTGGTTCATGTTTTGGATTGGATTGAGGAGAAGACCAACTGATCCTGTCAAGTCAGATACATAAACTGGAAACAAAATCTCTTTTAATAATTTCAAATGACAGGTTTTTCATTACAAAAAGATCTTTTAATTTGTCCAGAAAACTCATGTTCAGTTCTCTGGAAACCTTTTCCCATGCTTCAGAATTGTTTACAGTAAATAAATCAAGTGCTGGATTAACAGAAAACCCATCTCAAGTTTTAGCTTGAGTCTTTAAGCTTGGAAGCTTACAAGAGATCCAGCTAACATTTTCTTCATTGCAACCCAAGACCAACCAAGAGAAATCAAGCCTCCAGCATTTCTTTTTGTCACATGAGGAATCCTCCCCAAAATATTTTAGTTAAAAATTAGCAGATCACTTAATCAATTATACAGGAAACACAAGACCTCTGGGGTTTTTTGGAGGGTTTTTTAGTGTTTTTGTTTGGTTAGTTGGTTTTTGGTTTTGTGTTTTTACTTCAACTCTGATTCAGGAAGGGAGGTTTCTTATCCTCTTAATTTCAAGTACCCTTCCATATGATTTTCAGTATTATTAACAGCATTACTTCAAGAAAATATTGACAGAGGCTTTTTCTCAACAGCACCATATGATAATACATATGATGCTGAATGAAATACTTTTCTCAGCATCAACAACCACTCCTCCCCAAGAGCTTTTATATCTTGTCCAATAATAACACAAATGCTTCTCATGAAGAATACTATGATGAGTCCTCTGTGTCTAGAGTTTATTGAGTGTAGTTTAGCCAATCTGGCAGTAAGTATTCATGAAAACAATATCCTTACAACACAAGTTATTGTGATAACAATTACCTCCCATTTCCAATTTCTTCCAGTTTAGTAGGATCATCTAGCTGCTTTTGGAATCTGGCAGTTCCTCATATTGCTGAGGTTTTCAGTTATTGAAGTTGCACAAGTTTACCACAGATTCATCTTAAGGTCAACAAGAAAATGAGAAAATACACTGGAGAGAGGAAAAAAAAATTAAAATGTGAGTTATTGAAAGTGTCAACATTAGCCAGACTACTAAATTAAACTTCCATTCCACCCAATAAAACTGAAGAACCATTTAATCATTTTCTAAATTTCAAACTAAAGTCTAATATACCTCATGAAAAGCTAATAAGCAGAAAAGGTGATTTTCTTTCCATCATTGTAAATCTATATTGAAATTAAATGCAGTCTCTATTTTTTCTTTATTTAATTTTACATTATTTTGCACACATGTAAATTCAGGTTTTTCTTCTTGCTGCTACTGTGTTACCACTAATCTATTAGAAACTTAGTAGGTGCTTTACAAAAGGTAAATGTAATTTCATTTGACACAGAGTCCACAATTTGTTGTTTATTTAAAAGCTCTTTCAGTAGTGAGGGTTTGTCTCAGATACTGCCTTGCCTCCCAGACTTTTTGAGTCTTAAGCATGACATGAAACATCACCAAATACACTTAAATATTTCCAGAATTCTCCATAAGGCAGCATCAGGTCTCTAACCTACTACCTCAAACTCTTCCCCAGTGATCTTCTTGGATAGTTTTCCTTCTATTGCTCTTCTGGGTTTTTTTTATTGTCTTTTAAAATCTTGGGAAAATGAGCAGTACCTATAAAGAACATTGTACATTTGAAGCATATTTATTACCTCTGAAAGCCAAGTGATCATTACAATATGCTTTGGGGATCTAGTAACCTCCTAATGACAAATCTGAGTAAAGATAGAAATGACTTTAGGAAGGAGGGTCTATATACTTCATTCAGAAGGCTTTGAGTGCCATTTTTTGCAGTGTGGGTGATGTGACACTTGTGCAGTCCTAACATAGTCTCAATCCCTTGGTCTGCTCTTGTGCCTGCTCCTCTAATGTGTGCACTGAGTGGCCTCCTGTCTCAGTAAATGGCAAGAGTGCCCAGTAGCACAGGAGTTTTGCCTGTCTCTTGTTCAGTCTGGTTTTGTAGTGAGCACTTTCTGTATAAAGCAAACTGTCTGTTAACCCTAAGTACAATTCTGGTTTAGGAAGCTGGAAAGGACATGGCCATGAATCACTTGGGAGCAGTTGGAAATGGGACATGCTTGGGTACCACATACAGCATTGCATTTTCATGATCTGCAGCTATTTGGTGTAAGACATCACAATCACTGGCTAACGCCATGTAAACAGTATTGAATCAAACAACTCCCAACAAAACATAGGCATTAGATTTGTGCATTCAGAGGAGAGTCACAAAAATGATCAGAGGAGCACCTCTTCTATGGAGACAGGCTGAGAGAGTTGGGGTTGTTCAGTCTGGAGAAGAGAAGGCTCTGGGGAGACCTTCTTGCAACATCTCATTACTTAAAGGGGTCTATGAGAAACATGAGGACAATCATTTTTAGCAGGGCCTGTTGTGACAGGACAAGGGGTAATGGTTTTAAACTAAAACAGGGAGATTCAAACTAGAGATAAGAAAGAATTTTTTTACAGTGAGGGTGTTGAAACACTGGCCCAGGTTGCCCAAAGAGGTGGTAGATGTCCCATCCCTGGAAACATTCCAGGTCAGGTTGTTTGGGGCTGTGAGCAACCTGTCTAGCTGAAGATGTCCCTGCTCACAGCAAGAAG
Organism: Galbula dea; assembly: GCA_013399015.1. Classification (NCBI taxonomy): domain Eukaryota; kingdom Metazoa; phylum Chordata; class Aves; order Piciformes; family Galbulidae; genus Galbula; species Galbula dea. The sequence goes on from VWZX01002149.1 coordinate 909,391, forward strand.
GTTGGACTAGATGAGCTTTAAAGGTCCCTTCCGATCATTCTGTGGCTCTATGATTTGAGCTAAACCCACCTGCCAGGGAAGGGATGCCACTTTCTCCAACCTGCACATCCAAGCAATAAACTGGTATTTTCAGCTTTGCCCATCCAGCACAATCAGATTTCTGCACCTGTCTCTGACAGGCTCTCAACTGCTTCAAAGGGTACAGATCAGAACAAAGGATTTTGTGCCAGGATGCTGCTGTTCATTCTGCATTAGAGTAAGACAAAATTCTGAAAATAATGAGAAATTGATACTTTCCAGGTTTCTAGGGACTGTATTTCAGCTAAAGTAACCACAGGAAAGCACCAAACCAACAGCTCAGTTATTATCATAATTGCCTGCTGTATTTGCATTCAGTGAGCTGATCTATTACACTAACAAATTCAGAAAGAATTTAAATGCCCAGATGGGGTTTGGCACTTAAGACTAGTACTGACATCACAAAATGCCTACTCAGCTGCTTGCATCTGGCTTTCCCAGTACCTACTTGCTGAAGTACCTTTAGAACCTGGAGCTACATCTGGGAATATCCCTTTTTTTGGAACTTGGATCCCCTTGATCATGCATAAATTCAGCTCATCAATATCATTTTCCCAGCTAATTCCCCTGCAGGGCTCAATGCAGAGAGCTTTTGCAGAGGAAGACCAGTGTGCTCCAAAAGAATTATGGCCAACTTCCTTACAAAAACCTCTACTTTCTTTTAAAATATAGAGAAAAATCAGGCATTAGTCATTCTGTGTAAGCATCAGTTATCAAAACACTTTCTGGTACCTGGAAGACACAGCAAAGTTTTAAGAAAGACAGAAATCTCCTACCATCACCTTTGTGTTCCCAAGAGCCACAACAGGTCATCTTTCACCCAGGATGCTTGGCTCAAGGGTCTCACTCTTGAGTGCATAATTACCTGTGTTAATTATGCCTGAAAGCTACAATAGCTAACACAGTGTTACCATTTTCAGGAAAGAGAAGGGTGCCTAAAACTTTAGCACTGTAAAACCCTTTCTGATGGCCAAACCCCTGAATTTAGAATCTTTGACTTGCTATTATTGTATTCAAATCAGTAAACAGAAGGGAAAATGTAAAATGTGGCCTGACTTTACTAATTAGGGCACAACAATAGCAAGTTATGGTACATGTTTTCTTCTCCCTGCTGTAGAAACTATAATCTTGCCCTGACATCCAGAGCAATGCCAGAGGTCAGCAGAAACCCTTGCTGTTTGTTGTAGCTCTACTTGTGTCTGAGCATCATGTAACTAACTTATTTCCCTGTATTTTGTGCACATTTAGAACAGAGAGGATGCCAGTTGGAGCAGGAATTAGATATTCATTGCAGTAGAGGGCAGTAGTATTCATCCACAAGCCAGACCTATCTGCTGTGTACAGCACATATAAATACCAGTGCAGCTGTCAGACAAGTTAGGCAAACAGTGCTGTGAAGGAAAAATAGCTCTTCCTTGGAAATAAACAGTATTTTTAATACCTTGATCAGAGTGCATAATGAACTCCCATCACACTCTTTACAGATAGAGAGAGGTAATGAGATTGTGTAATCCCAATATTAAAATCATCCTACACATGTCAAAATTAGTAACCTCTTAGGAAACTTGTCCAAATTTATGAGCAAACTGAGACTACAACTACTTGTGCTTCGTGCAATAATATGTGTAATTTAAAAATCTGCAGTATTGAACCTGGGGCCATCCCCACCCTGCTAAAAATAAAGTCTCCTTCAAGCCAGTGGAAACTGGCAATCTTCAACGAGTAGCAACAGCTTACAGAAATATATCTCCATTTGTAATCATTTCAGTGTATGGATGATGACATTTGGAAACATCTGGATCTGATGATGTCCACAGGAGATTCCAAAATGGTAGTGTCTAAATGTGATGATACAATAAATACAAGATGTTTTATTTTAGATTGAAATAGCAGAATAAAGACAAGGGCAGATTTAGATAAAGCATTCAAGCATGGGACTTCAGGTGGCAGCATGCACGCCTCTTAACTCTTGAAAACACCTCCAGCAACAGCCACCTTCTGTGATCTCAGAGCAGCCCTGCAGCTGCTCTCCAGCCAAAATTCTTAACAGGCTTGTGCTCACCAAACTATGTGGCCATAATTCAAACCATTCACTGCTCAACATAATTAAGAACCAATCTCTGAGTCCAGAACAATAGTCTGCTCAAGCACTAGCACATGGGAGCAAAATGAGACTTTATGTCTTGGCTCATGTTTGCTTTCATCATTTTTTTTTTTTTTTCCTTTTCCAAACAAAACCTTTGCTTCCCCTCTCCTCCCTGCAGCACATCCACAGGCAAGTTTTCAGGTTACCATAGACTCCTTCAGACTTTCTTCATCATAGAAACAGAGCCACAAAATTACCCCGAATGTATTGTCGTGCACGAGCGCTACAGCAGCAAATTTGGGATCTCTGACCTAGGGATTGCTTGTTTGGAGATCTAACAGTGACACATCAAAAACCGATGGAGCAATGTTATTTCTGGTCTGCTCCAGCTACTTCTGGTGTGGAACAAGAGGGGAAACAGTGGCCTTAACACAAACTTTGCTGTTGCTTAAACCCCTGATGACTCAAGAACTACTTCATGCCTCAGACAGACCAAGGGCAGCCTCAGGGACATCTCTGTCAGCCAAGAATAGCTCATATGGAGCAGCCCTAGGTGATTTCTGGTTTCCCACTACATTCCCTGCTCCACCATGCAAAGGCTGAGACAGCCGAGAGAAATAAAACTGGTTTTATGACACAGTTTTCCTCTGTCAGGCAAATTTCCTGCTAGACTGGGTGGGCACTGCTCAGCTCTCCAGCTAGGAGGTTTCCAGCAGCTGGAGGAAGGCTTGTTCTCCACTGGGAGCCGGTCTTCCTCATCCCTGAGGTGTGTGACATCACTAACCATGTCTGCACCAAGTCTTCTGCCACGGGTTATGTGTAGCCATTGCTAACAAGTCACGTCTTCAACATACATTGAAGGTTTAAACAAAGAGATACAGCCATGCAGAAAACAACATGGACAAAAGTGTAAGACTTTCTGGACCATAGGCAGATAGAAGAGCCACCCTGTAGCAGAAAACAAGCAGAAATGAGCTCCTCTTCCTATGAGCACTGGGCTTTTCAAAAAGAGCTTTCCCTGCTTTAAGCTTCTGATGAAGATACAAACCCAGGAAATATTTTCTGTTTTGCAAAACAAACTCCTGCAAAGGAGGCCAGGGAAGGAACATAAAATATATTTTGAAGATGTGAAATCAAAACCATGTGAAGACTTACAAAACAATACAGCAGACAGGGGTTAATGAAGGGGAAATTTCTGCAAGGTCCACATCATATTTTTTCACTATTTATTCCTTACAAAGGAAACAGCATCCTTTCCCATGGAAAGGCCACCACTGTTCTCCATAGAGCTGGAATTTGCACAGATTAGAGGGATGAACTGAAGATCTAAACAGTCAGTGAGGGAGCCTTCACTGTTAAGAATGGCTCCAGTTTCCCAAGAAATATAAGGGGTATGGAGGTCAGGTGGAGTCCCAAGGGACTGTCTTCTTAAAGGTGACTGACTACCCAGCCTAGTGATGGCTAAAATGCCTGAGGTTTTGGAGGTGGGATGAAGGGGAGAATTTTGCTTTGCTGCTGCCTGCCTTGGTCACTGGTATGCTTCCCCTGTAAGGACCATAGGGCCATAAATCCCCTCTTAACCCAGTGGAAGAAGGATGTTGCTGCCAACTTTCATAACCTCATGCATTTTGTTGAGTGGGATGGGAAGAACCACCAAAAGAGCTCCTCAGCATGCTCCAGCTGGGCACACTATGGGGATCACAATTTGAAGGAGCCAAAAAAATTGTTCTTGCAGTTCAAAAACCTTTACCTTCATCACAGGGCACTGCTTATATTAGCTTTCTAATTCTAGCTATTAACATGTTAAATCACAAAAGCATAATAGGTAGATTAAGCTTTAGCAGGTCCTTTCCATTCCCTAATTAACCCTTGCTATCACTGAATTAGAAGCTTCTGAGATTGTCTTTGTAAAACATACCCATTGCAGTTAAGTTGTACCCACTCCCAATTACTTAGCTACTCAAAAATAAGATATATGTGCATTTTGTGTCATCTTTCCACGGATGACTTAGAAGGAATTAGAGCTTTAAGCAAATATCTGCTATCAGGAGTGTTTTTAGAAACTCAGAAACCATTGTAATTTCATTAAAATGGTTCCTAGACTTCCCAGCTGCTCTGTGGTGTATAATGGGGTGTGAATGGTGCTCACTTCTGCACATGGCCTGTATGGAAGCTTGATGCTTCTGCATACAGCTCAGCACGTAAAAGGAAGGAGAAAGTCACTATGTTAATGCTAGTCTTGTTTTGCTATTGGCACAAAAACTACTTCTCCTTAAATTTAACTGAAGGTATAAAGTTTGCTAAAGGTATCTATACTAGTGTGCCATAGTAAAGAACAGCATTTCAAACTCCAGAGCCACCAGGCCTGCTTTTTCTTTGTTTCAGACCTTGACAATTGCCTAATGCTTCTGTGCATTTAATACAGAGGAAGTACACTCACATAGTTTTTCAGTCCTGGAGCACAGAGCTCTTTGCTCACAGGTCACCTTTTCCCTTGAGAATTCATGCCTTACAGAAATCTATCATTCACCCACTTTTTTCCTTCAGAATCTTAATCTAAACGTCAAGTGTTTGCTCTAAATTCCACACTACTATATATGGATTTGCACAGATGGTCTGAATGACAAAGCTAGTGTATGACATCAGAGTTTACCCTACAACAATTCATCTTTCTGCATTAACCATGTGATAAACTATGGAAGAAAGAGAGGCCTCTTTTCCAGTTCTCTTATCTATGGACTGTCATAAATATTATCAGGAAACCGGTGACCCACTTCCTTCAGTTTCTCATGATAGCTTTATTGGATTTGTTTAAACAAACTTGTGCTCCAGTCCTCTGATACACAAGCAGATTTGTTGTAGAATCACTGCAGCTGTTGGTAAATCATATATTTTACCAGAAGATCTCTATCAAATGTTTAAGGTCAGATTTGGCTCTGTGTCCCTGGCAGGTTGATCACTTGCCATGCTAACGAATAAGGGTAAAATTCAGAGCAGGGAATGAAGGTTTTGTGTGTGCATTCACAACAGGAGGGAAAAAAAGAGAGAAATGACAACATTAGTTGCATTAAAACACACCTAGGCTTGGCCAGACTGGTGTTATAATTCTTTTTATCAACATACAAAGTAGCCTCTTTTCTTTTGCCTTAACTTATATACACAGCCACACCTCTCTTATTTTAGGTAGGTTGCTTGTTGCTCTTGTATTTTGGTCAGAATCGAGCTGCTTAAATTAGCATACATAATACTGCTTAAGTGCTTCAGATGACTACACTGGCTTAAACAGATTTCAAATGTTTTCTGTTTCAGCTGTTTTCCACTGTAGATCTCAAAACTTAAGAGAGTTATGAATCTAAATGGTCTTATGCTCTTTAGCAAACAAGTCCTCTGCTCCATTAAGAACTTCCCATATTTGATAACCCTCTTGGCTCCAAACATACCCTCTGCCCCATCCCAAATGCTCTCAGCTCTTTGCTGAAAGGGGAACGATCAACCACTCAGCTGCTGTTGTTCTCCCTTGTTTCATGCCTGCCCAAGGAAGTTAGTCTTTTAGGCGGGGCAGGGGTAGGTGGGGAGAGCACCACACACTCAATACCAGCCAGAAGCTCTGACAAAATAATCAGTTTCAGGCTTTGAAACCATGCTTTTATTACCTAGTCATCTAAACTCAGGATGTCAAGGGTTAGGGCTGGCTTGACCACCAGACAAATGACACAGATGCTCTCTGTTAAGCCCTCTCCCTTTCCCAAGGGGAAGAGAAAGGAAATACAGGAGACTTACTGATTGGAAAAGAAAACTAAAACAGCACTAATGAAAATAGTAATAATAAAATTAAATACATACAAATATATACAAACCCAATGTTGAACCCAACCTTCCTTGTGGCAATCACTTACCATCACCATGGATTCTGTGGCAGGCACTGTGGAAGTCCCAGACTAGACTCAGTTGTCAGACGAGAACTGGATTTGGGTGCTGGATTCTGGAACTGGATTCAGGAACAGATGGATCAGGATTGAAGGCAGAATGGACAGAGTCCTCCTCAGACACTGGCCACTGAAGAGAGCTTAACCCTTGTGATCTCTCAGCTTTATACTGAGTATGAAGTACATGGAATGGAATCCCTTGTTGGCCAGGTTAGAGTCACCTCTCCTGTCCACTCCTCTGCACAGGTGCCACCTCTTGCTTTGTGGCACCCCAGTATGGCACACAAGATTTAGCAGTTGCCTTGGTCTCCATAGAGCAAGAGCCTTTCTGCATAACAATCCTTGGTAGTAACCACAAACATCAAGTGTTATTACTTCTAGAAGCAGATGCTGCCTGTGAAAATATGCTGTTAATTTCAGAAAGTGCAGTTACTTAGATTCAGCTGAAAACAGTAGAATCTCTGAACAGAATTAGCTCTGCTCTAGCTCAAAGCAGGACACAGAGAGAGTATGCTGTGAGGAGTATGGGAAAACCTGTTGAACACCCTTCATCTAAAGAAAAAAGCTGGCCTCACCTTGCCCTGGCTGGCACAGCAGCTGTACCCATAGTGTCAGGAATCATAGGCCATCCAAGAACACTACTGCAGGGTTCTGGAAGGACAGGCATCAGCTTTATGTGCCAGGCATAGGGTAAACCAAAGACTTCCATCCAGGATGGGGAAAGATTCACTATCCCTCACTGGCCCCACTGATAAGCCTAGGAGAAGGGACTTCTGCTTTTCTCTTTTCCTGGTCCAATGCAATCTCAACACTTTTTTTTTTTTTTTTTGAAGCTGAAAGTCACCAGTCCTGTCCCTCCTTTCCCTTTTCCTCTCCAGATATTGTTTTTCCCTTGCTGCTCTTATCAATTCCCAGCCTACACCCTGCTGAGATGAAGGCACACTCTTCTCAGAGAACTCTTCCCAGAGGAAAATTCCCTTGCAGTTCCCCGTGACTCACACTATGCCTCCTTGGTGCTGGAGTCTCCAGTCACTGAAGAACAACAAAAAATGGCTTTACTAGAATGCAGCTCCTTTTACTGCCTGTGCTTTCCCTCTTCTGATACTGATCAGAGAAAGCAGCCACATTTCTATCCCACGTGATTTGCTAAACAACATGAAATATGCTAAAAAAGAAAACCCTGCAAATACCTGAAAAGCCTTTGCTGGGGCATTCTTGACCTGAATTATTTCACTGGAAGTGGATCATGTTAACGAAGCAATAAATGGAAACTTAAAGAAAACAAGACATTTGGAAAAAGCAAACACTGAATATGAATTAGCTGGCAGTCATGTAAATGTTTTAAGTTTCTTTTATACTCAGGCAGTTTTAATTCCAATTTTGTACACTTGGTCAAATATTAAATCTAGATACCCTGTCAATCTCCTTTTAAAAGTTCTGGCTAATTTACAGTTTCTGACAGTACATTTTGTGAATAATATATGCTGACTTATTTTTGTAAAGTTGTCAGAAACTAATGCCTGCATCCCTTTTGGTGTTAAGTGTGGAAACTGAGAAAAGGGAGGAGCAGTGAAATGAGTACAGCAAATAAAACCTCACAAATGAAATCCTCTTCATTTCAAGACAACAAACTGAAAGTCAAAAGGCCCTCTCCTTTTTCACTATCTTAACTCAGGAGCTAGGAAGCATTCAGATAGCTGTTAACTTCCACAAAAATTGAGCTCAGACCTTTTCCAGGGTGATGTGAGCTGCAACCACAGCCTGAGCCTTTCAGGGAGCTCCAGGGCTGATGGTGACTAACAGCTTCTTCTGCAGAGATTTATTTCTTTGTGGGACTTGGCTGGATGGTACTAGAGATGGGGCTTTTGGTTTGACTCTCACTTCCCTCTCATGTGCACAGTGACACAGCACCTCCATCTCTGAGGCATGAGGGCAAGGAGGGGGAGACAGAAGGGGCAGCCCATGCTCCTCAGCTAGAACTGGCCACGTCTTCCTACGCAAGTGGATAGGATATCTTGCCCATAGCTACTCTAGACCATACACTCCCTGACTACACCATAACCTATGAAAAACAGACAATGGCTGAAACCTGTGAGGCTTTGATTTTGATTTTATGGGTTGTGTGTGCTGTACACCTGCAGTATAATAGAACTTTTTACAGGAGGTGGAATGCATCCATATCGATTCCCGCAAACAGAGAAGCATAAAACAAAAATAAGACTCTCCTGGGTTTTTGCTGAAATAATTGGAAATCTCAATTTATAAGAGTTTTAAAACCCTGTACCAGCTGGCAGCTACTGTTTGTAGGGGATTCATTTGGTTATGGTAACAGATAATTACATTTCTTTTAAGGCAGTAACAAACACTAGTTCCATCAGCTGAAATCCAGTAAGGTAAAGCAACCTTGCACCAAAATACCTGTTCCTACAGTACCCTGTGAAGAAAGCTAACTGCTCCCACACAGTTGTTCCTAAGCAGCCACCATGGAAGGGACTAGTGTGCCTGGAGTTTGCAACTTTTAAAGTTAAATGTCATTAAGAATAATTATCTTACACATACAGCAGAGCATGATGTGTGCTCTGGTAGAGCTTTATATTTAAAATGAAACTTTAACTTGTCTGTCAATGCCAATAGCAGAGATTAATATTCTGCAGAGAAGGAAATTTGCATAAAGAAAATATTGTCCCAAGATCACTGGATACTCCTCTCCAGTTCCAGAAATTAAACAAGTATGAAAGCATGAAATTAAGAACTAAGAATATGGGAGGTAGCATAAAATTCCACATCAGCATTTTTCAGAGACAGCTCCTTACCCTTTGCCAGGCTCAACTCTCCTCTGTACTGTATGAGTCATTTGGTCCTGACCCCACTCAGTGCTTGGAATATATGTGAGGAACTGCTGTATGAAGTGAAACCACTGTCTGGATGAGTAGCACAAAACTCTCTTGTCTGGTTCATCTTTCATCATTTTAGTCAGCACCTTTGGAAGGAGCAGCACAGCAAGAACAAAGGCCTCTGAATCCACCTAGAAAGCTGTCCTTGAAGCGCTCCTCTAGAGAGACTACCAACAAACAGGTCAGCTCTGAGCTTCAGTACTGGCACTATAGTGGGAGAAAATCATCGAGGTTGAACATTTCTACCAACTTCTTTTTTTCATATGTACATCTTTCCTGTAGAAACATTTGCTTATCTGTAGGCAGAAAGCATGGAAACACAAAGGAAGAAATGTAGTCAATGTAAAATCAATTTGATGAAGGGGCTATGGAAAGGATAGGAAAAAGACTTTTGACACATTAAGGAAATGCAGTGGGTGTAAATAGCAGGGAATAGTAGGATCAAGTTAAAAAGAAAACAATAGACAGGAAGGGTTCAGGCACATACAGAATAAGTGATCCTGTGGCTATTCAGTCATGGGCATTTCAATTGACCTCCTGTCTGTTTTCTGAACAGGGCAATATTTTTAAATTTGCCAGCTATTTACAGTAGCTAATCTCTGCAAGAAAACCTGGTATGAACTGTTCCAATAATTTCGATGCAAAAAGGTTAACACTTATTTTTCAAAGAAGTTTTCAAAACCATCTGCCATACAAACTGACAGGTTTGTAGGCTTCCAGACAAGAGCTGAGAAATGATGGCTTGCAGTCAGCTTCTTCTTATTCTTGAGAAATTTGGAGTTAGAGGGAACTAGGGAGCTTGAATGAGGTAAAACACTGGCGTGCAGATCACCTGCCTTTCATTACAAGGGCTGGACATGAGCCTGATTTAAAAAAGAGGGGAACAGTTCCAATGTACTAAGTAGGGATGGCTGCAAAAGATGTCAATCCAAGAAACTGGAGGGGATTGAATACAAATGATATGAACTACATCAGCTGAAAGTGTGTGGAGGAACAGAAATAAAACACCACAGCCGCCTGTATTTCCGATTTAGACTATTGAGATGGGAAGAGGAAGAAGAGGACACAGAAGGTACAAAGCAAAAATCTGGGAGCAGAGGGACAAGCATCAGGTGGGGAGCTGCTCAGGTTGAGGGCAGCAGCCTGACATCAAACCACACTTCTCCCTCTGACCTTTTGCTAGGTTATCCAGCACAGCATCACTCGGTTCGAGTACTTTAGAAGGAACAGTGTACGTGCTACAGAGAGTTTCTAAAGGGAACCTTCTTATCAGAAAAGGAATTCAGGATCCAGTGCAGGGAACACAAGTTCCAGAGAGGAATCATATTAAAAAGTATCACCCTCATTGGCTTGTTATCCTATGCATCTGTAGGTAATCTCTTGCTGGCTATGAAGAGAGAATTTTTGTGATAATAAAAAATTATTTCCTCTGGTGGATTTTATGCACTACTTTAGGGCCATAATTAATCATTTTCTTGGACCAAATTCTTGATGTTCCCTAAATATATGCCCTGGAACTTGGAAACAATATCACTAACAACTTTGGGCACCAATATAAATATTTCATCAACCACATCAAAGATGAAAGATCTTTTCAGTGTATTTGCCTGTCTCTCTAATAAATCCAAATGGACACATTGCATAGGCATGTATCTCTGGTTGTAGGAGTTTGTAAGCACACACTGCAACTCTTGAAATTTCAAGGGACCCCACAGTCACCAGAGAAACTCTACCTATTTTGTGATAGAACAGATTATTTCCACATGAGAAAGGGTCATGAGCCACCGTAGTGCTAAATGAAGTCACTGATGTGGTAGGAAGTCTGGGAAACTATTCGAAAATAGATTGCAAGGAAAACTTTCACAGCCAAGGACTGAGTGCTCAGCTGAGTGTTGTCTCTCTGAGATTCCACAATCACAATATCAAACCTTTCACCTCTTGTTGCAGTAAATGGGCTACACCTGCCAGGCAAAATAAATTCTGAATAGAAGAGATTAGTTTAGGGAAATAGATTCTTTGTTGTTTTAATAAAACCAGTTTTGTCTGCTTTACAAAGACCATGTGTTGAAATACAGACAATACATCATGAGAAGACCCTGAAATCTACTGGTTATTATCTCTCCATACTGAAACAAAGTTTTCAATGCTCCTCTAGCTGTTTCTATCTTTTCTTTGTTGGGCTTTGTTTTTTGAGTGCCTTGTCTGAGACTTGCCTTTTAACTTTCCTCAGGGAAATAAATCTTGTAGAGAAGAGCTTTCAAAAAACTCTAGCAACTGTGAAATTGAAATTTTTAACCAAGCACCTGAAATTTTAAAATGAAAGCATGAAATGAAGCTAATGTTCCTGTTACATTTTATGAAAAAATGCCTGGTATCAAGAATTTCAGCAAACCTGAAAGAATTAAATGGTCTCTGGTGTTGGGTTAGCATTGGGTAGAGCTGTATGCCCAAGAGGAGACAAAGAAACAGAGCAATGGAAAAGGAAGGAGCCTCACTGACAGAAGCAGCAAATGAAGATTCCCTGGCTCTTTTTCTTTGTATTTGCATTTACCCTAAGCTAATGTCATCATGGAAAGAGACTGTCATGGGATCTCAGATCTACTCCCAGTCCTGGGGCTAAATGCTCTTGTACTTGATGATTCAGGGACTCTTCTTAAGAGGCAGCAAACACATTAGCATCACTGGGCTAACTTACTTGCAGGTAGCAGTCTGAGTCACATCACTGAGGGTCCTGAGCCTGTATTGGTGAATGTAAGTAAGTATGGCAGAAATTACAGCCAGGTCTTTTGTCTCAAAATGAGAGGAAAAAAAAATAAAAAGAAAAATGGTGGCATCTCAGGGATGCAACCAACAAAATGATAGCTTTTCTTTTATTTCTGTGTTATACTTTTAATTAAGAAACCACAGAAGTTATTGTAATGAACTGAACAGCTGAAGGAGAAAGGTAAAATTAAACTCTATGTCCTTGATGTGAGTGCTTTGATGTAACGTTTCGTTCAGCTGAGAGATATGAGCATAGAAACAAGGGGTAGGATGGCTTATGTCTGTCAAGTCTCCTACTATGGCTCTAAAGAATGATCTGAACAGTCTGTTGTCAAAATGTCTGAGGCAGATGTTACTTTTACCACCACAGTCAAAGCAAGGGTCCTCAGTGTTTGACTTTCAAAATCCCCTCTAAGTTCCTTACACAGACATAAAATGGTTTGTTTATTAAATCTGTAATTTTACAAAACTTGTGAGGTCCAGAATGAAATGCCTGGTTCTCTGCTATCTCTGGTGGGACACTGATTTCCTTAATCTCTTTAAGAACATACCTCCTTCAGTCCAACACCGAGAGCTATATTTATAATCTAAGAAGACAGCAAAGATCCTTTTTCCTTTCATTATCATATCTGGTATATTCATCTCAAATAGTTACCAATTTAGTAATTTTATTCTTGTGACTACATAGAATCAGTAATGAAACTCTGCTTCATGTCACATTTCTTGCTGGATGCCTGAATATATTCATACTTACTCGCTGCTTTCTGTCTCAAAAGATTTCAAAGCTGTTTTCAAACCTCATACACAAAAGACTCACTCTACCAGCCTCAGAAAAATTTATCATTGCTCAGTGGCAGAATGCAGTGAAACTGAGCTCTGTAGGACAGTTTACATCGAGAAATACAAGCAGAAGATTCCCTGCAGTTCCAGTTCAGTGAGTAGATTTTTGTTTCCTCAGCAGTCTGACCAAACAGTCACATCTTCATGTAATAGAAATCACAAATGGACTAACAATCCAGTGGTAACATCAAGGAAACTATGCAGTTTAAATGGATCTATTTTCTGTATTTATATTTCTCACTAGCAAGACAATAGTTATCAATTCACATCAATATCTGAATGCTAGAATACAGCTAGACTTCAAGCAGGGAAAGGAGCTATGTCTCCAAAAGGGTATAGGATGAACTGCCTCATGTGGAGTAGCATCTACAAGTCATGAAGGAGACTCCAAAACCACTGAAGCTGAACAAAGTTTAAGCTCTGGAAGACAATGGTAAAAATTCACTGAGAATAATTTAGTTTTAGGTATTTGAAAACACATTTTAAAGTGTGTTAATACCAGAGTAATTGGATTTGCTTCTCTTATGCCATGTCTATATTTAATTCAGTGACCTTCATTTGAAACTTGAAATTATTTTAAATAATGGTAAAAATTGTTGGGGTTTTTTTTCTTTATTTACTGCATTGCATCCACTCACTGTTCCATGTCTAATGTCAAACAGGAGTTAAAGACATGCAGAGCAGCCCCATGAGACTCCAGCTCTCACCCAGGAGCTGCCCCTATCTCTGGTACCACGGTAATCATCAGCCAGCTCCAAATGTTTAGAAACACTGTGACTAATCGAGATCGAGACCTACACTCTGAAGAATGGTCTGAAAGGACCAACATATGAGAAACACATTATGACAGCATGAGCTAGTCACCATCAATCCACAAACACTGCCACAGTGTCACATGCTGATTGCCCAAATCTGACATTGCCCAAATCTGACATAAACCAAATCGCCCACGGGGCGGACCTGGGGCTGTCTGCACAGTGATGCAAGGTGGGCTGGGAAGGACAGGGCAGAGAAAAGGGAGACACAAAATAGGGATGAGGAGTCATCTCACACAGTCAGGGCAGGTCTTGTGTTCTCTCCAAAAAGGGGAACCAGAAAACAAAGTTAAAATAAAGCAAAGACTAAGAACATGTGGAAAAAGGAGGAAAAAATGGCTGAGTGAACTTCAGTGACCTCCAAATGTTCACAGAGACAGGGAGGTAACACTAGTAAAAGCAATTATTTTAAACAGTGTTTTAGTGCTCAATGTCATAATGGGCTTAGATACATCATAGTGCTCATCCTCCCTGGCTGACAGAATTTCAGCAGAAGCCTAATGTAGAATACCACACTGAGTCAGAGGAACCCCTGAAACTCTGTTTCTGCATACCTCTAACCAAAGCATGTGAAATCTGAAAGGAGACCTGGGGTTTTGAACAAGAACATTATAGTAGTGGAGATCTTTCATGGCAGACTATAAGCAAAACATATTTTAATAATCTTTACATTCAAGTCTAACCATGACAATTTTTGGTCCCATTCCAAATACATTTTACTTTTCTAGATGTAAAAACTTTACTTCTACTAGTTTCACCAAACAGAGGAGTTCAGAAAACACCACAGAGGAACCTACTGTTGATGGAATCACAGCAATTTTTATAGTCAAGCTTACATTTACAAGCAGGAGTATCACTGGGGTCACAGCCCTGCTTCATGTCATGTGGCAACTGAACAAAGTTGAACACACATAGTCAGACATTTAGGTGGCCAGCTGGCACAGGAGGTAAGCCCTGCAATATCATTTTGCCACCCACATAGTGTTTTAAAAACAGTAAATAGAAATACAACAGTAGTTTTATAGAAAGGCCAGATCATAATAATTAATCCATTGGATAAATAGGTTTACAGCAGACAGAAAGACAGAACTCAGCAGCCAAACCTTACCTTCTATAAAATATTTTGGAGCACATATTGGTGCCAAATGTCATTAATAAAAAAAAAATACAACTCTGCAACTACCCAAACATTTTGTTGCTTCATGCAACCAGCTACACTTGTAGAAGCACTCCTCAGAAGACATTCTATATTTTAATATACAACTGTCCTTGCACCATATAAACAACAGAGTCACAGAGTTTCCCTGAAGGATTTTCTTCAGGATTTAACTCATTCTGTACTTGCAGAACATTAATATGATGACAATAACAATCATATTAGCAAATATGAAAGCTGCTTGTGTTAAACAGTTCACTTTGGTAGTTGTATTTGAGCATTTAAGTGAATTTAGAGTACAATCTGGGTAGACATCAAGAAGTCTGCTCTTTTGTTCCTTATTCTGAAGAATTACCTATATGTCTGTATCAGTTGGAGAAAGTCATTCATTATTACAGGAAAATCATTTTAATTTTACACTTTAAACTAATATATATTTATATTCTGCATTAACCTAGCTGTAAGCTATGCAAGTCCTCTTTGGAATATCAGAATGCTAAGTTAAAAAGAAATTAATAAAAAAATATATTGAAAGCTGGGTTTGCTACCTAATTGTAAAAATAATGCTCACTTAATATTACTGTGGACAATTACAAGAGGTCTAATTATTAAACATATAGGAAAAGTATTCAATAATACAGGCACTTTTTTGAAGGAGATAACTTCAATAATTTCAACTCCATATTGTGTACAAGCTATGTCCAGTTCCCAAACTACTGGTACATTTCATTGCAGAGAGAGCTACATTTCACTATGTTGACAGTAAAGGCAATGAAAAGACCAAGAAGAGCTGATCTTTCTCCTTTACTGATCTGATCAGAGATGAAATAGCAAAAAGTTTAACTACATTGTTCCCTGTAAACTGAGTGGGGGTAATCACAGCTAATATACCATTACTTCTCTAATGCCTGTCCAGGGAAGTTATGTGGTTCACAAATCAAGTTCCCAGGGCATCATGGGCCCCAAGAGGAGACAGGCAAAGAAACAAACTGGAATTAGAGATTCAAACAGCAACACCTACCAATAAATCCTTTTTCTCCCCTGTGCTTTGAGACAGATGCATTTAAAATACAGTCCATGGTATAGAATTTCCTAAGCAGTTCCTCTATGTGTTTCCATACCTATTTCATAGCTATTTTCCTGCAAGCTGTAAAACAGCAAACCCAGCCAAAACTCCAGTATTTAAAGAAAAAATAATAAAAATCAACCTATTTTGGAGAGAAAAAACTTTATTAGCCTGCCATTATTATGGAGCTTTACAGACAAAAGTAAACAGTTCTCAATGCAGTGCACAACTGGCCCTTCTTTGCAGTAAGATAGCATCAAAGCTAAGGATTTACTAGCATTCAAGAAAAGACTAGACAGTTATATGACAGCAAGAAGAGTCACCACCATACTGAATGGGTAAAACATTTTTTGCTAGTGCTATAAAAGAAATCTGTGAGTCTCAGAGCATGATCAGACCTGTACCAAGCCAGGGAATTAGTAAAATCTTAGTCTCACATGAGAATAAATATTGAGTTTTACAGAATATTTCTTTGTCCACTGACACAATGCAATGGGCAGTGTTTGATTCTGGCCAGATTGATGTTCCAGGTACCACAGAGCTGATCTGAGTGTAAAATGAGGTCTGCATTTGGTGTGTGATGGAGAATCCTGCAGTGTAAGGTAAATCCTGATGATCAGATTTGCCACATATCCCTCATGCAGAGCCTCTTGAGATCTTAAAATAACTGCACTAAGAATGGAAGTTTGACTCTCCCCATTCCCAGGCTGAGTCAGGAAAACTGCCAGTTACTTGTAATTTTGATTAGAAAATAACAGAGCTAATGAGAAGGGAGCCACACAGGGTTCTTCTGCATACCTGGTTTTGATAGAGAACAAGCAAATTTTCAGGGTCTATTTGAGGTTTAGGCACAATTTTGCATGGTTCTTATTTCACCTTTTCTTAGTTTTCACCTGGTTTTACTAGAACTCCTTAAGTTTTACCTCATACATTTGCTCACTTGCACTTTATCTCTTTCAGATCACAGGTTGGGTTTCATTCTTGGCACACTACACACAGCTACTGAAGCATGTTAGCAATTAGGGAAGTCCACGATTTGGCTGCAAGAAATAAGAGTTGCAGATCTTTGCATCAGACGAAAATGGATCACTACTGTAGCTGACACTTGGCTCTCCAGAAACATTTTCCCTCTTGGTATTTTGTCATACTGCATTGCTAAGAAAGAAAATCTTCCACAGAAGCATGAGACTGTCATTGATCATGGTCACCAGTCCTTCATGAAAAATTACCACTAACTTCAAAAAGGGCTTTGAAGCAAAAGGACACATATACCAATAATAATCAGATCATAGCTTTTACTTTCCTCTCCTGAGCTCTCTCCTGAGACTTTCCCCTCACCTTTTTCCTGTCTCTCACTCCATTCCTCACCAAACCCTGCAATTTTGACCACTGCACCCCTCCTCTCTATTTTATGCCACACACATAAAAACCTCATGCCTCCACCTGCTTTACAGCTAGAGTATGCAATTCTGTCTCATTAGCACTTATCAGACATAACTACAGTTTTCAACAGGAGGGGAAAATAACATGAATGGGATCCATATGTTCGAAATAAAGCTCAGTGTTTTGTTTATATATTTCCTGAATTAGGGCACACTTTTTCTTTTGCTTAGCTGCTGGCAGGTTATCTTGAGAATCATCATGCATGAGAGTTCCTATTTGTCACTATATAAAATTAAATTATCAGGTGTAATCAAGTTGGAGGTCTTCTCTGCAAGAGATACACATCACAGGAAAAGATGTATTTAAAATCTCTTCAGTTTTTCATGGAGGAAATAAAAGTACCTGAGTATAGTTCTACCTGTACTACTAATGAATTCAGGATGAATAATGAAAAAACTAAATCCTCTCCCAGTGATAGGATTTTCAAAACTAATCTCTTCAGAGAAACATGGTAGGTTAACACAAGAAGACCATTAGGAATATAAAATCTTGAGAAAACTAACAAAGAGGGATGGTTACAATCTATATTACAACATGAGTAGAAATTTCACCAAATAGCATTCATTACTTTAACAGGATATGCAGTTTTCTTCTTCAAATGCAGAAGCTTGATGCTTAAAATAAATACCTGCTTGTTACCTATTGAATCAAACACCAAAAGAGTCAAAAGGAACCACTGGATCATGCAGTTAAACTAGCAATGAAAAGTATCTTGCTCTAATTTTGTAGAATTCTTCCTTATAATTAATTTTGCTGGGTTTTGCCCTGATAGTGAAGTGCATTTTGGCTTAGGCATCTGCTATGAAGGAAAGGCTATTACAACACATATAGAAAGCTGAAGACATATCTGATGATAACATGTTTTCTATTTTAGTAGTTAAAATACACCTTTAAATGTGGGTTGCCTTGTACTTCATGTCACACAGAATTACTTCAAGTTCAACACCTCCACAGTTTGCAGTAATCCTTTTAATATGCAGCATGGTGAGAGCCAACAGGTCACAAAAGTGACTTACCCTTCTACTGGGACATTTCATTTGGATTGGAAAAAAGCTGTGAGCTCAAGGGGCTGTGACCTCAGCCAGGAAGTCTGTAATTTCTAGCGTTCAGCAGCAGGAGGGCGGTGAGCTCCTCTGTCTCACAACCAACCTCAGAAACAGTCGCATCCCTTGAGACTGAGTTTTAGAAGGAGCAGCTTTGCAGCTCAGATGGTTAAGGTTCATATAAAAACTCTACATAGACAAATCCCTAGTAGTAATGCATAGTGAGATTGTTTCTTTTGCAAATAATGCCTTTTTGTTCACACTAGGCTGCTCTTTCCAAATAGAAAATAGGCACATCTGAACAGATAATGTTTCATCCAAGGGAATGAAGATCAGGCCTAAATTTAGAATACTCTTCCCTCCAAGCCTCTTTTTTATTTTTTTTTTTAATCAGGTTAAAAATCTGTCTTGATATCATTTTAAACAGCTCTCTCCCTCCCTTAAAGTTCTCTCTCTGTAAGATGGAAATAGTAGCACTGTATGTCAGGAGGAGATAAATGCCTTAATATTCTCCAGGTACCTAGCTGGTACATTGATGAATGTCCTAAATAAGACTAAAAGCTAATGTATAATTCCACATTTAATTCAAGCTTTAAAGATGTGAAAGAGCTCCACAGTGAGTAATGAAAGGAAAGAACAAATAGTAGGAAGCTGCCTAGAGTACGAATGAACACGTAATTAAAGGCTGCACCTTAATCCAAAATGTAGATAAATTAGAGCTGCAAGTCCACATACTGTTAGCACTCCTCATTTCAGAGAACTTCACAGATAATGTTCTTTTAATGTATTTCCAAGTAATGATGTACAAGCCTATAAATATACACACATATATACACACTTAAGTATTGAATGAGCAATGGATTAAGTCTTCGATTCAGGAGAGAATTACTGTAAAACAACTATAGGAAATAGAGTCTATATAAAAAATGTCTTTTGTACTGAAAATCAATTTAATGAGTCATCAGTTTATTCATGAAGCTCTAATGAAAAGGACAGACTTGGCTTTCCAAGTTAAAATTAAAAATCATTATAAAAAGAACAAAACCACACCATTATCTTAAACCCATTTTAACCAACTCAGTCAAAACCTGCCTTTATTATAAACTGGAACTTTGTGGTCATACTCCAATCTTTATTTCCTCACTAAAGTGCTAATTTACTCAGTGGTTACTTCATACCATGCATCCCCTCTGGGTGCACCTCCCCTACCCTTTTGGGTGATGTCCTGACAGAACAGTTCAGACCTGGTCTACCCACTACCCACACTGCAAACATATTGGTGCTCATTTGAGTCCTTCTCTAGAGCTCACTGCAGATAGGGCTGAGGACAGGCTGGAAAACACACAGGAAAGGGAGGAATACCCAATTTCTATGTTTTTATGTAGTATGGGAATGATCCCACCATACCTGCTGCTACCTCATTTGAAAGGTCTGGTGCCCTTGTGAAGCCATCCATACCTGCTCCAACAGTAAGACTCCTCACTGGGGTGACCTGCATGGGAGAAAAAAGGTAAAAAGGATTAAAAAAGACAAAATAAAAATGAAAGTATGCATTTGAGCACAGCTTCAGTCTAGGTAGATAGTAACACTTTTCCCTCAAAAGCCTCCTCTGAAGCTACCCACTCTGCCTCTCACAGGTAACAGAGTTTGCTAGAACTGCTAGAACTGCTCTTCAGCTGATGTTAATTCAGCTCAGTTAATTCAGAGCTCTAACAAAGGGAAGGAATAAAGGGTGAAATAAACAAAAAGTAATGAACTAATTGCTCAGTTAGTGTAATTGCACAGGCTTCAATAGAGCTATGCTAATTTCCACCAGCTGGAGTTTTGGCTCTTTATTTTTTACTTTACCCCCTGTTCTTAATTTCCTACCCTCCCATTTGTTTGTTATTTACATGTTCTATGGTGGCTTCCTTTGGAGTGTAAAATCCTTAAGGAACCATGCTGGTTTGTTTTTTAAACATTCCACTACCTGATAGGCAGGAAAGATGTGGTAGGTATAGACACAGTATGGAACTGGAACAAAAAACATATCTAAATTCAGCTCCACATGTACATTCTACCTTGAACAAGATCTTCCATATTTAATGTTCCATTTTACAGTTCCTGACTTAGGAATATTTTCTTTTGGTAAAGTGTTTGCATAAAATAGCCTTCATATGTCTCTGGGCAGATTTGCTTTGGTCCCTTGAGATATGAATACTTTATAGACACGTTTCTTAATGACTATCCTTTAAATTGACTGTACAATCCCCACCTCTACCACCTATTTCAGTAAGATTGGGGTGGATAACACACAAAGTGCTGTTTGGAAAGTATCTCAGGACTCTGTTGCCTAAGCTACTGCTGGTGAGTGCATATATTTTAAAAAAACCCCAACAATTTGAAGTGTTCTTCCACTTTCAGAGCTATTTCCTAAGTCTCAAAAGAGGGAGCTTTGAGAGAACTGATAAGTTAATTTTTCAGCTGGTGCACAGTTTTTTGGTGATCTTTTCTTCTGGTGTTTGTAACCCTAGCAAAGCAGCCAAAGGTCTAAATCAGCCAAGCAAAGTGATTTGCTGAAACCTTTTTACAGAGAACACCCTAATTCAAGCTCTTAAAAGTTTACATCTGTTGAACCACAAATCAATGAAGATTAATGGCACAAGCAGATACAGAGATGCACTGAAATACAGTATAGTACCCTCACTTCTGTAATAGTTTCTCAGAGGCTTCACTACTTTCTGGCAACCAAAAAATACATTACTAAGAACTATTATGAGCAAGTTGTGACAGAGATCCTCAAAACTGATAAGTTAGTAAATTGACCTCTGCTTGAGGTGAGGTTTACAAAAATATTTTTGTGTTCTCATTTTTTCTCAGGAGTTGTAATATCTTAGAGAATTAGGTGCTGTTAAGTGTTGTATAACTATCATTGTAAAATACCAGTTTATTTAACACACTTGCACGTGGAATTAGTTTTATCATTGCTTTGGAAAAAAATATAACCATATAGTAATAACAATTCCTAGTCAAACAGCTCTCTCAGCACCAACTGCACAAAATGCTTAGGAGTAGGACTCAAAGGAGATAAAACCTGCAATCTTGTAATGAAATGTGATTAGTCCTTGACTGTTCCCATAGGGAGGAAAGGCTTTTCTACTACAAAGCATGCCTGTAGCTGGCTGGCCAGTACACGAGCAGCAGGGGGCTGGGATTCAACAAGCACCATTACTGCACAGAAGTATGATGCTTAATTTTTCCCTCTGAACCACTCTGAACTTTCTCTGCACAGATAGAGACACAGGTTACAAAGACAGTTCTTGCTGTTACTTCCCCTCCCTCTGGAAATTTTCAATTATATGCCTCAGATCTCTCTATCAGCAGCTGATACTGAAATATGTCAACATATAAAACAAAACTGGTTTACCTACCCCTTATTTCCACCCTCTCTGTACAGTGCTTCAAAAGGTAAAGCAGGCATTTCAGGTCACAATCTGCCAAGATATTTTTGAGATATATGGTTTTACCTTGGGGTTGTACTATGCAGCAAACTTAATGATAAAATATTCTATCTTCCTTTTCTAACAATGGGTATGGATAATGTCTTGAACAATTATTCAGGTCTGAGTAATCTCATTTCATGGTTTCTGCAGCAGAGGTTACAATCTCCTTCCACAAGCCAAATTAATTAACAAAGTGGTAGAATTCAGTACCATCAGTGAAATTTTAAATATAAATAACAAAGACTTTCTATATTCTAGTCCTAAAGCTAGACTTATTAGGCAAATTAGCTCATAACTTTCAAATTAACATATTTTCTGTCAAGTGGAAACATCAATGTATCCCTTTACTAAAAAAAAAAAAAAGATTTAAACAGACTCTAAATCACTGTCATCTACATTTAAAGATTTTGCTTATAGCTGTTTTTGCAGATCATTTTCCATATAAATATGCCATAAATATTTCCCCACTAAGTTTCCCTTTCTTTATGTACAAATGCCATCCTGAGATGTAATTTACAGAATGTTTTCTCACTAATTTATACTAATGTGGCAGTGTAGGCAGAGGAAAGTGTGAAAAACAAATGGTTTGTGGAAGAATGACTGATTGCCAAGGAATCTGGTGCTGCAGTATTTTAAAAGAGGACTCATTTGTTCAGAAATCAGGTTATTGAAATGGTAGCTATGAATTAGATTTTTGACAAAGGAGCATTACTCTTATTTTCACAGGAATCTGTTGTTTCTAAGGTTTTGCATTAAAACCTATGGATGATGAAAGGAGCATTAAAATATGCAAAAGTCACCCGAGCTCCCACAGATCAAAGTCCCCAGCACTCCCCCTGAAATTAAGCTAGCACTCATGTCAGGATTTAGCAGGGACAGTAGGTCAAAGACTGAACTGAAGGTGGAAGCTGAAATGGAAGTTGTAAAATTTGGTCTAGGGACTATTCCAGAGTCAGTAGCTAATGAGTTTAGCCCAGCAGTAAATCAGGACAGTCTAACAGCAAAGGGACTAAAGAGCTCAATGTTGCCCATAGTGTTGTTCTTGTATTTCAAGAGCTTTCACTCTCACAGTCCTTAGGATAGATGAATTTGTTCAAACAGTGCCTCAAAGGATTTATCTTTTACTATCAGACAGGAATAAGAGCTTAATTTCTTCACTACAGACCTCATCCAATTTATGATTCTCTGAAATGTCTTTGCACAGGCATATTTACTGTGAGAAACCTTTCCATGAGAAAAGATAAATAGCTTATTCCAATAATTCATTAGAATTTATAAAAGCTTTAAACTGTAACTTTTTGTATTTAAATCTTTCTAAAAATAACTGACATTATTACTGACATAAAAATTACTATCAGTTTTTAAAATTTATTTATCTTAATTCACTTATTTTGTGTTGGAGAGGTCTAGATGCACTTCTAATGTTAGCACTCATTAAAATCTTATTCTTAAAACCCCTGGTGAGACAGACTGTTTTCCTGGGATGAAGCCCACCTAAATGAGAACAGACAGAAGTGGTGAACCAGGAGACAAGGAACTTAGGAGTTAAGGGGTTTATTAGGTTCGTTTTGCCCTTCTCTTCTGCCTTTGTATTAAGTCTTTCAGAAATTGCATCTTATTGATCAACACAAAAAGCCACAAATTCATCTTGGTACAACCTATGTAAGACCTCTAAATTAAGTTTATTGTATGGAAAATACAAGTCTTATCATATTTCATATCTATTCTTAGGTTTTGATCAGACAAAATACAACAAATTCTCTTGGTTTTAAATTAACAACTTAGCTTTTACGTCATTAATAAACTGAACTGCATTAACTACATCTTATAGATAACTCAATTTAAGCCCAGGTTCCAAAGTGTTTATTCTGGTTTTAATTGTAAAAATGCAATTTTAATATTCAATTAACAATATAATTAAATTCTAAACCAGTCCATTTTAATTAGAGGCTAAAGAGTTCATTCTTAAGTTACTAATCCTACTGTCAGCAGGATTTTTCCTATAATAGACTTGTTTTTACTGTTACTGAAATCTGTGAAGTAAAAATGTAACAAAATCTTAATACCCATTTCTCCTGGACAATTTATCACGCTATAAATTCCTTCTACACATATAAAACCTTGGAAAGTATCATTTACAATATGTAATTCCCAATTATCAATTGTCCTTGACATGATTAATTATTTTGTTCTGTCAGGTAAGAACTGAAGTTATCAAAGCAAAATGAGAACTCATCCCATTTGACTCAACCTGGTCACATAATTAGCACTCATTTATAGACTCTTCCATTAATGGTGTCACCCCATTTATAGACTACTATAGTGAGGGGAAATAAATGTCCCAAATTGTTTCAGGCCTATATAATCTGCAAATTGCAAATCCAGGTACAGTGATAACACCATTTATAGCACAGTTCTGGGGGAAAAAAAGATCGTTTATTTTAACTATGACATATCAATTTTTTTAACCTTTCTACTGCAGCTGAGATATTCATATGCCTGTGCATCTTGAACAGCCAGGAGTCTTGGGATATAGTAGTTTTCTAGTATCAGGAAAGAAAACTAATCATTTTCCTGTAACAAAAAAAAATTGAGGCAGCCAGAGTGTACCTTCAGATACAATATATGTTTAAAGGGTCTTCAGTGCCACAAAATACAACCTACTATCTGTTCCTGTATAGTAAATATTACTGCAGCACACATCATTCTCCTTGTCCTCCTAAAAGTTTAAAACAGATTCCTCACAAGTAGATAGGGTTTTTATGTATAAATTCTCCCTGCTCAATGACACTGAGTAAAAGAAAGAAGGAAAACCTAAAATTTTTAGGTCTTTTTTTTTTTGCCTTTCCCATAGGTAAAGCTCTTTTCCATGGCACATATTCTTTAATTACACAGCACTGCATGAAATTTGGTCCCTTTTAGGGGCTGGGGACAGTATAAGTGCACATAACTAGGAGTTTGGTTTTTTGCCCAGACTGCATTATTTGTGGTAAGAAGGTGCAAGTCACCACTATGCAATAACTACAGACATTAGATTCCACTCAGGTTTTCCAGTAGATTTCGTTGTATGTTAGCATTGCAAAGAAAAGAATTAAAAATACATTCTGCTAAAGGGACTAATCTGAACACATATTTAAAACCCAAGCCCATAATCCTTATGTTTCTAGACTACATGTAGCATTAGTTGCATTTTTATCAGAAATCAATTTACTTTTGAAAAAGGATGAATGAAACAAATGAAAACAACAACAAAGGAAGAAGATACTTAGGAACTCTGAATTATTCTTTTTTTTAAATTCAGAGTTTTAAAACTGAACATTATGCTACAATTTTAAAAACCACATAGGGAAACATCTGAAAATGTTTTTTACTTCTCTTTCAGATGGTATGTGAAACCCCTTCAATAAATACATGCCTCTGCACTGCTACAACAGTTTCAAATTACAAACTGCATTCTCTAACTATTACAGAAAACCATTGTACTTGGTGGCAGTATTAAATGATTTCTTTATTGGCCTAGAATGTTTACTAGTCAAAGCAGAACTATTTAGTCAACCACACATACAAGGTTGTTTACCCATGATTAATACAGAACAGATTTATCATACAAGTAGTATGTGTAGACAGATAAGGGGCTGATAGCAAGCCCCAAGTTTGCCTCCATGATCTGCAAATTGTCTCCAGTCAACCACACAAACACTTCCTCCAAGCATAAGGACACAGAAAGACAGATCAACTCTAAATACTAAACTGCACAGCTTTTCAAAGAAGCTCCACAGATTTAAAGCTATTTCTGCCACCTTCTCCTCCCCAGCTGTCACAGCTTTGTTGACCTTAGTACATGAAACACCACAAAAAGAGAAATACTGAGGAAATTGGGAAAAAAGTTGGGCAGAGACAAAATGCACCAAAATATCCCCTTTCTCCTCCTCTCAGTGTCACCAGTAGAGACAGGAACTGAATGAAAACCAGTCTGCAGTGCTAGAGAAAAGAAAGCCTCCATTGACTGAAATAACTGCTGCAAGGTGAACAGGAACAAGATATGCATGGACCTGAGAACAAACCTCCACCCTGTGTTGCAGGCACCATTGTTGTGTCACTATTACTGTTCTTCATGGAAAAAGAGTAAAGGTTTTCAACATTCAACCTGCCCTTATATGAAACCTGTAAATAGGTAAATGTTTGTCCTTGGATTCTCTCAGTAATTCCTACAGATCTAAGGGATCAGAGATAAACAGGTTATAGTTTATTCTTGCTGATTTTAAGATAGAAACTGTGACTTAAGATACTATAAGTATGAATTTGGTGTAGTCATAGAATAATCCAAAAGAAGGGAAATACTGAATCTGCTGTGTTATCTGACAGCAATTAAAGAATGTGTAAATGGCATGTGTATCCCATATATAACCCTGGAAACAGTGTGTTAGCCCTATGTGGAATCCCAGTTTGCATTTCTCATGGGAACGTTCACTACATCTTAGGAAGCCTTTTTTGCTGTTTTCCTACTTTCTTTCTAGTAGATGATAGAAAGGGACAAGCACATTTTTCTAAGCACCCTGAAAGCTAGATTCTAGATATAGTACTTTGAAATACCTCTAAAAAGCCAATTTTATTTCAAATTCAAAATATAAAAGCATTATGCTTCCATTTCTGCAGTGCCTGGGAAAATGTCCAAATCAAACCCAGGGTTGTACTATCCACATTTTGCAAATGTTTCCCAATGTTCTATGCTTTTTTCCACAAGTATTGTAGCCAAATAATTTTTATCCAAATTAGCAACAGCCACCCATCCAGGAAAAAAGTTAACATTTTGACATATCAAAGTTCTGGAGAAGAAGAGGGTGAGGAAGAGGGAGAGCTTTCTGTCAAATGCCTACTCTTCTCATGGATCATGCAGAGACACCAATTTCATCAGCTCACAGCTGAAGCTCTTCTGGCACTGTGATAGTAAAACATTGTGCCTTTGTGTACCTTTTAAGTAGGTAAGCCAATAAAGACAGAAATATACATGTTCTTTGCAAGTCATACGAAACTGTTGGACTATAAAACACCAGCATTCCTCCCTCTTTGGCCCTAGTCATAATCCCCTCTCTTTAGTGTGAAGCTTGGATCATTTTTGAACTTTTTTTATCTTAGATCCTTGTCCTCTATTATACCACCCAGGCAGGGTTTGGGTAGACCTTGTCTGTGTTTGGATTACAGAAAAAGAAAACTAATCCTTCTGCTTTTCATGTTATTGAGAGTTTGGGACTGCAGTGCATGCTGTTAATATTGTCATACCAGCACATACAACTAACTACTGCTCTCCTTTGAATTTTTTCTCATTACTAGTTAGGACAACTGGTATCTGGACTGCTTCATGGACTTTAAAAAAGAGTAAGCACAGGCTCATTCCTGTTCCCATTTAAGCAAACAAAACTTTTGCCACGGCTTCAATAGAGTCCCGAGCCCTCAAGAAAGATTTTCACAACATTCAGCTTCAGCTTTTGAAGTTCCACATGGTTCAACTCAAAATTTGAGTCACTTGGGAGGAGCAATTTTTTCAGATTCTTCTTTGCACACCAAACTTCACATTCCAAACATTGCAGAGGCTTGTTTAAATTAGAAATAATTTTACCAAACATGCCACCCTTTATTTCTCCATTTTTTCCACAGTACCTGCTGTCTGCTGTGCCCTTGGCAAGTTCACATGTGACTTGCTCTTATTTCAAGAGAATGCAGCCATTGTAAGAGCAGACCAGCAACCATGTGCTCTGTGTGACTGAGCACCAGTCAATTTGTACAGATTTGCCTATCAAAAACACAGGAGTAGAGTGTGGCATTTCTCTCCTTACAGTCTCACTATAGTCTGACTAAAAATGTTACCTGAAAGTGGACTTCTTCCAGAACAAAAATACTCATGGTTGATGGACTGCTTTCTGTGCACATCACTGACCCACAAGATCAAGCCAACTAGTGGAGAGCTCTTCTATCTAACCACCAGAATGTCCTGTCACTGCACCTTAGATCTAGAACGATCATGTGCATCATCATCTTGTGACCCACACCTCCTTTCAAAAGGAAGAGATTAATACACTTTTAAAGAAGCACAAATGGGGATTTACATTGTCTGAAGAAGTCACTTTCACATGAAAACCATTTACACAATCATTTCCAATTCAGTGCAGGGATGGGATGATGTTCTCCCATGATGCCAAGGAAAATAGTATGGCTGCTGCAGCAGGGGTGAAAGAGGTTTCACTGGGGAAGCTGACATGTTATTCCTTTTGCAAAAACCTTCAGAACCTTCTGAAAAGGGACTCAGCATTTGGTGAAGCATTAAGGACTTTTTGGAAAATGTGCTTTGCTTCCTAAGAAGTTCCTCAGAATGTGGTTCAAAATGTGTTTTTCTAACTAAAGAGAAATGTGTGGTGCATATGAAAAAATATGGAAACCCATGAAAGATATCTTTGTTAAATGTCAGTGATATGTGTCTGTTATTTTTCTGTCTTGCAAGCTAGTAAACTTAAGACCAGTTGCTTTACAGACAGGGTAGTTATTAGCTCTCAGTAGAAAATAATGTACCACAGGGAATTTACAGTATAAGAAAAATGCTCTTAAATATTTGGGGCCACGTGAGCCACCCAGGGTAAGTGTTTTCTGGCAGTAGAGGTGTTATTGTTGCTATAGCCCTGCCACATGATGTTTTTCTCCTAAGCAAAATGCAGTTTTCTTATTAAAGAGCTCTGCATAAGCCCAGCAGCAAGTAGCCATGATTTCCTTCTCATAGCCAGGATGGAAGAGATGGCTTTGAGGGTTGTGTAGCAGCAGTAAAAGAAAAAGGTAACATTGCAATCTGTGGTTTAAATGAAGCAGGTGGACTGCAATAGAAAGGTATTTCATTCCTGAGCATGCTCACAGGAAAAATAGTTGAAACTATATTATTGATTACAGTCACCATAAAGGCAAACATTTTGCTTCTGTCTCTCTGAAAGAAGAGAAGACTTCCAAACATAAAAATAAGACACTACAAAAGCAAATCCACAAGGAGGTATCTAACCCTAATAGCCTTATTTTCATGGAACCTCATTTTTGCTATTAGGTGCCTTCTGTTTTTTCTTAATTGCAACTTGAATCTAGTTACTGAAGATCCAGCTTGGCAATAAGAACAGCTACCATCGAAAGCCCAAGAGCCAGACTATGTGGTGATTGTTGGGATTGAGCAACCACCTTCCAGACAGAAAAATAAACATGAAATTGTGTTTTCAAACCCCAAAACAATGTGTGGTTATTCACATTCTTGACCTTAAACTTCGCTTTTAATAATGTAAATATAAAATGATTCTGCCTTAAAACTTGACAAAATTGCTTCATCCCTTATTCCACGACACCCATTTTAAATTGAAGTTTTATGAGTGTAAGTAGATTAGACCTGCAATGTTATTTTTAGTCATGTACTTATTCATGAGCAAAAGTCTTTTTAGATACAAGCCAGGTGCAGAGCAGCTGCTTTGAGTATCTGTGAAAGTGGCCCCAAACTGAACAAAAAAATTTGCAGATACCTATCTTTGCATAATAGCATTTGCGTGTTGTACAATACCTCCACGTTATTCTTGTGCAACACTCTTCCATAACAAAACAACTGGTGGCTCCTCAGCTAAGGTCAAGCCATGCCATATGATCTGCCCAAACTTTTTGTTCAGTAGTTGTGCCCACACAGCCATGCTGGGGGTGATGACAGTGGCAGGAACAGCTTGCTCCCTCCCCAGTCCACAGACCATCCTAAGGCTTATGGGGATGCTGCTGCAGGCAGCTGGACAGCTGAGCACTGGGAGGGGGGAAGTGAACTTCCCTCCCTTCCCCTGTGTCTTGCCACGCTCCCTTGCAGTCAGTACTTGCTGACAGAGCCAAACAATAGCAGCAGAGATAGAAAAACAGCAAATCCTGCCAAACAAAACAGGCTGTTTGAGAAAAGGACTGTAAATCCTAGCAGAGGTCACTGTCTCCTTGACCATAAACAAATGATAATGGTTAATATTAACAGATAGGTTTGTGTATAGGGAAGAGATGCCTTAAGGAAAGCTACAATACTTAGCAACAGCCTAAACTTCATTTCACATATCTCACAGTGATTTGCAAGTGGTAGCTTCTGAATAAAGGCTGGAAGCAATATTTGATTGGAAAAATATTACCCAGCCAGAAAGCAAGGAAAAGTGAGAGAAAGGAGCCTACAGCACTTGGAGACTAAGGGCTGAAAGTTTCATCTGATAGAAAAATGAATTCCTGTTGATCTGGGGAAAACTTAATGCAGACCATGTTTGCTGAGTGAGAAAAATGTTGATTGGGCAATATCGAAAGCAGCTGTGGTGTGACAGTGGAAAACCAATTAAATAAATGTGACATGGCAGCAAAATAGTCCATGTAGATTCGGGTCTGTGACGTTACTACAGGGGACAGTGATGTAAAAGTTGCTCACTAAGCTGTAACTGTGACAACAGCATTGGTGACCTGCCAAGGGGGTGGGGAGGAATGTGTATAGTACTCACTGTTTCTATGTATCTTACCTGTATAATTATGGTACATCTCTCGGCTGTCCAGTTGATTAGATGCATCCCATGCTATAGTGGAGACAAGTTGCCAACAAACATAGCCTTGTTCTCCATTCCTTGGACTTCTCTTTCAGCCTTTTTAACACCAAGCTTGAAAAAAAAAACAAAACAGACAAACAAATCAACCAATCACACGACACAAAAAAACCTGATATGCAATGTGTTCTGCCAGACAGATGTGTCAGATTGACTGTGCTTTGTCTTTCAACTCAGTAAGACTATAGTAAGAAAGATGGGGACAATCTTCTTAGCAGAGCCTGGTGCAACAGGACAAGGGGTAATGGTTTTAAACTAAAAGAGGGAAGACTTAGACTGGATATAAGGAAGATTTTTTTCCACAGTGAGGGTGGTGAAACACTGGCACAAATAGCACAGAGAGGTGATAGAAGCTCCATCCCTGGAAACATTCCAGGTCAGGTTGGACAGGGCCTGAGCAACCTTATTGAGTTAAAGATGTCCCTGCTTACTGCAAGGGGGTTGGACTAGAATACCTTTAAAGATCCCTTCCAATCCAAACCATTCTATGATAATAAAATACCTATACATTTTTACTACCAAGAGCAGAGGATCTTCTACAGTTGCCATTCTTCACTTTTGAAAGAACACTCAGTGTCTGTAATGGGATGGGGTTCATTTCTTTGCTCTGGGTACAATGACCAAACCAGACACACTGCATCACAGGCTGGATAGTTGAGATATGCTGGCTATCAATGTTTTTTGAAGTGGTATGGGATGAGAAACTGCTTTTAGTATTGAAAATACTGGGAAGCTGAAATCCAAAACAGAGAGAGTGAGGTTTATATTCTTTTGATTTTTTTTGGTGAGTTTCTTCTTGAACAAAGAAACTAGTATTCAATTTTTCTGTTTATCAGAATCACTTGAAATGCTCTGCCGATGAGTCTCTGTCAAGAGACGAGATGAAAACACTTTATCATAAAGAGATGATGTGACAAAGCAATGCAAGTTTATGTTCCAGATTATTATGTAGTCATTTCAACTCAATGCAAGGCTTCAGGTTTTCCATGTCTGCTTGCAACTGTTTGGTCAACTATGGATTTTTTTACGCCCCAGAAGTTGTCAACAGTTCTGGTTCCTAAAGCTTTCTACATTTCCACAGAACAGGAGCAACTTTCATTCAAGCTTCTCCAACACTCTCCCACCTTTTCCTTCAGGGACCACTTTGGGATAAATGCACGGTTTAGTCTCCATTATCCACTCACTTGTTGGTGCCAGTGTGACTGCCAGTAAGTGACTGAAATTAGCATTAACTGCAAGATGAGCTAGAAGTAGACAGATATCGGTAATTCATCCTTCACTTAATGCATGTAACTGCTACTGTTCATCTGCTTGAATCAGAGACCTATAGCTAATGCATTCGATAGGCATTTTTTCTCCAGTCTGATCAAGCTATTACTAATACAGCTGGGCAAAAAAAAATTAAAGAAATACTTTAAATATGATTTTTTAATGACCTTCTCCATTCCTAGTGCCTAGAGCCCACTTGTTTCCATGTCAGGCTAATGTTTAAAACAATCATCCCAAGCAGCAACGGGTTATCTTTGGTACCTACAGTCCATTCCATTTGGTGTGCTTTCCTTTTTCTTTTTTTTTCAACAGCAGCTGGGAAAGTAATTGCTGGTGGAAACACATGGATACAGGGAGCTTTAGCATCGCCAGGACCACATTAGACCATGTGGTTAACTTGAACTGCATGTGTTTGGATTCTCTGTCTTAATTCTGAACCCACAACATAAGAGGAGCATATTTCCCTGCTCCCACATCATTAATTGCAATCACCGTTATCCAAATAATCTGGTTCATAGATAAAACTTGTTTCAAAAAAAAGCTGGGAGAGAGACAATAGATCAGCCAACAATAGACTGGCTGATAGTTTAGGAAAACTAATAAAAAAATGGTGACATATTAATAAACCATTCCGACTCCTGGCTTGTCAAGTACTTGGACTAGGAAGTACAACAAATCCAAAAGCCATCCACTCAGTTCTACTGACAGCAAAACCTAGAGGAACTCTGATTCTCCTGTAGGGTGACAGGTCAGTTCAGTGAGTTCAGCCAAGCGCTAAGGCCCCAAATTTGGCTTGGAGAAATCCTGACGTTCCTCCACCTCCGAGCAATCGCAAAGGCTTACCGAGTGCTGTAAATAGCCCAGGCGCGAGCCTCCGGATGACACAAGGAGAAGCTGTGTTAGGTTTCAGCAATAAAAACGTTGTTACCTTCTGCCTTACACACATTTCCTACGTGATAAACATCAGAATTAAACAGTTGCAATATTCAGCACATTTTTATCCAGATAAATATTGAAAACATATTTAATGCAATATTGAAGGGATTACAGAATTCAGAAAAGGGAAAGTCTGACTAATGCTGCAGCTGTGCAGCATTCCAGCGAATCCAAGCCATTGCCAGCATTTATTAGCCACTCAGCCTTTGACAATAAACAATCTTCAGCTCATGATCATATATCCAGACAGAGGGATGTAGGGTATGGCTTAGACACATTAACGCTGTCCTCTCTATGTGCCATGAATACTCTCAACCACTAGCTTTAATTCAGTGAGGCTGTTACAAAAGGGTTTAGCTCCATTTTGATTTTATTTTCTTTAATGAGTACAGACAATCACTGTACACTATGTTTTGTTTCACATTTATTTCTGTTTTCTGGAATAATGACTGCAGCCTGAAGTGTGTGAGCACTCTTTATCAATGACATTAAAATAAAGACTTCAGGCATTTTACAAAATCAAATTTTAGAAATTTTAGGCTGGAAAAGATTTTTTTCCCTGCAATATTTGGAATCAAGATACTTAAAATTATGCTAGTATTGCAATAGGGAGTAGGTTTTCACCCACTGCACTAAGTGTGCTTTGAAAAAGAAAATACCACTGGCAATGGCTGGGTTTGGTATTTCCCCCGAGGAAAAAGTGTAATATTAGGAATATCAAAGAAATCAGCATGATGCTCTCCCATTAAATTAGATGATGAAAAAATGTAGGAAACTTTCCCAGTCATTTTGTGGCATAAGTAACTCAAGTTTTGTGAAGTCTCTTCCATTTAAGCATGCACTCCACATCACATTCAGATCACCAGGCACACAGAGAATAGACTCAGAAAGCTTCCTCTCTTATCTTTGGTCACCACCACATTATAAACTTCAGTTAAGAGCCTTATTTATATTTGGTGTCTAGTGAGTGTTCAGAAGAGGAAGCAGAGAAAGAATTGTCATTAACTAAACAATTGCTCGGTGTGAAAGTGGTTTTGGTTTCTTGAAATACCTGGTTAGCCAAGGACATACTCAAGGGTTTATAACTGCAAGCCAAGACACTTCCTTTGACATACAGCATTAAAACTAGAAGAATACCAGCCAAGTTGAAATGCAGATCAACCATTCTGAGATTTGTCTAAACAACAAAATAAGAATGTTTTGTGGAGGAAAAGACAGGGAAATGCTTCAATGCTTCTGATAATCCAAAGCAGAAAGTCACACAAGAGAGCCTCTCATTTCAAAATATTTTTTTCAAGACACAAGATAAAATGATTATTTGGCCCCCTTTCTCTTCTATTTCTTTCAGTAAATGAAGAATGAAATGTCACTGGTATTATCCAGTTATATTCTTGTCAAAGTCCAGTATACAGAGAAAATCTCAATAATACTGAGAAAGAGAATATTGTCAATTGGAGAGTTCCTTCTTGTGGTACTTTGCTATGATAGTTTTAAAAATACAATCCAAGAGCAAGTGGAAAAAGCACAGAATCCTTGTAATATATGGAAGGATTAGAGCAAGAATAATGTATCTATCTTCATTTTTACTCCAGAGCTGATGTTCCAAAATTAAACACAATAGGAAAGTATTTTAAAAGCATATTTTTCATTAACATCAAATTTTCCTTTCAGTGCAACCACCTATGGGACATACAGATTTCTGAAAATGATGATTCTCAAAGTAGCCCTTTGTGGTGAGGAAGCAAGTCAGCAACAGTGGGACCAAGCACTCAGGCAGGGACCTAAAACACACCAGCTCCATCCTGGCACCACCCCACAAGTGTCTGAACTTCTGGATCTGCAGATTGTCAACTGCTGCAGTTCCTAGTGCATTTTAAGACAAATATTTTGAGGCAAAGGAAACTGGATGATGGTGCACCTTAAACCAGCATATCATACCTTATGCAATAGACAAACAGATAAGAGTTATACAACTAGACTGGTAGGTCTAGTTAATACTTCCAACAGTCATCCCAAACTGCCTGTACTTGTTAGTCATTATGTTTCAAAACATCTCTCATGGGTTGTTTCTTTTTGTAAAAGAAGGCTCCATACATATGCCCATGTCCAGGAGCAACAAAGAGTTGCAGTTGTATGGACTTTGGTCCTTT
Organism: Galbula dea; assembly: GCA_013399015.1. Classification (NCBI taxonomy): domain Eukaryota; kingdom Metazoa; phylum Chordata; class Aves; order Piciformes; family Galbulidae; genus Galbula; species Galbula dea. Next base: position 943,962 of record VWZX01002149.1, read on the forward strand.
GACCATTAAGAGAGCAGAGCAGGGATGTCAGAGAACAGCCCCAGGGAGGCGAGAGACATCTCTGACCACACTGAGCCATTGCTGAATCGTGCTTGAAGCTGAGGTATGGAGCAAGAATTCTGAACTCAGACATGGATACACCTGGCACAAGGTAATTAAACACTGCTGTGGTTACAGTCTTCTCAGGTATTTTTCTGTAAAACACCACTTCAACCTAAACCTGCACAATGGCACAAAGTTGTCAAGTGGTCAACAAAAAGTGCTCAAAGTTATGGTGTTACTACAGAAGGTAACACTGCTAGCACTTACATCCTCTTTCATTAATGACTGAAGAATGCAGGAAATTTAAAAAACTGAACATTAGCTTTGAAAGTCCCAGCACAGTTATAATTCACATTTACTAGAATTTCACTATTTCAAACAGAATTCTACCCTGAAGAAGCAGGATATCACCCCTGAGTTCATGTCAAGTTCAACTTGAAAAGCACAACGGTACAGTATGTGCTGCTGGATAAAACAAAACAAAGAGAATGACTACAGCTAAACTGAGATTATGGAACGTGAGAGAGTTGCTGGAATCAATGATCTCCAATTGAAAGCTTACCATGGTGGTCCAATCCAGAGAACATTTATTACAGTAGAAGGAACACTAGCCCAAGAGCCTAGACAAAACTCAATAAATACATTTTTCATTTATGAGGCAGTGATAACCTGGACAGTCAACTAAGATCCTTTAACAACCCCCAGAAAAATCTTCCTTTTCTTTGGCCTTTTGTTAAATCTTTCTGATGCTTCACAGAGGTTTAGGAGAAGCTGTGGTCAGGGATCAGGAGCTCAGATGCAACTCTCTGCAGGTGATAGTTATATAAAAGATAAAAGGGCCATAATACCACATGGCATCCAAGCAATCAAAAAGAACATTGGCAGAGAAAAATAGAAGAGGAAAAAAAGCCTGAGGTACACAATTCAAGTTGTATGTTTCCTGTAAAAAGAGATACAGAATAAATCCTACTTCTTTACCCCCACAAATTACTTTTCTTTTTAAATAACATGTGAAATGATGACATTTAAGGTAAAATCTAAGGTCAAAGTGAAAAAACAACAGCTTCTAGCTTGTACTTTCCAGAATTCAAGAAGCATCTGGACAAAGATCATGGTGTGACTTTTGGGGTTGTCCTGTGTGTAGACAGGAGTTGGACTTGATGATCCTTGTGTGTCCTTTCCAACTCTGGACATTCTATGATTCTGTGAATAAAGGATAATCTTTGCAACTAAAATTTTTAGTAGCATCTGCCTGAAAAGTCACTCCTAAATAAATGTTGTTATTTTTCAAACATAAAACACTCCTGGATTCATTCCACTCTTGAAATCAAGCCAAATATTTATGTATACAATATGGTTTTATCACAGCCCTTTTTAAAACACCAATTCTTTGCTTTAGGCTCTTCCAGATGAAATGCTGCTGAAATTCTCAGTTTAATCTTCTAATTATTTGGTTATTAGCATAGTGCATTGTGGGTTTGAAGATCAATATTACTTTAAATTAAAACTCAGTCAGATTCTCAGGATAATCCTTAACTGCTGAATGAAGAAACTGAAGATAAGGTTGGAGACAACCCTTGAAAGGAGCTGTTATTTTGTCATATGCTATTTGGTGATTGTTTCAACTCTTTTTTGCACCTACAAGATATCACACTTTGGGAATCACATGATAAAAAAATCATTTGAAGACTCATGGCTGCATTTCTGCATAATCTCAGGCAAAGACTGCACAGACTTTATCCCTCATTCCTCCCACCTCAGTTTAGACACCTATATTCAAAGACAAGCCACTTCAAGTGACTTAGTCACTTCTAATTCAGGAAACTTATAGTTCAAAGCCTTTTAGAGACTCCTGCATCTTTCCAATTCTTTGACTCTCAGCTGTTGTATCCCAGGTGGATCCTCCAGCTAAAATCAGGTGGAATGAAACAGGCCAGAGAGCAGACTTTGGACTGGACTTCAAAAGAAGTCTTGCATTTATTTCAGAAGTAGCTTAAATAATAAAGATTCTATCTCTTTCTCACTTATTCCTTCTTAATTCAGAAGATGATAATTCTTCTCTAGACAAAGTAGTAATTCTTGGGATAAGTTCTTTAGCAATTTAAAACCATCTATTTCAGAATCAAGCAGGTAGACAGGAATATGTTAGGCATCCTATCAGTTGGCATCATCTGTGAAATTCAGCGTATTTGGAAAAAAGTCCTGTTTGAACTTTAAGCACTTCACAGAATTTGGAGCGAGCCTGAAGATCAAAAGCAGGACACAAATAGCAATGAATTTGTGTAAATTTCTTATTTCATTATAAATACTTTGCCCTGTTAACAGTATTCTGTGCATATTCTGAATATCTTCCCAGATATCCAGAAGTCTTCCTAGACTGAAGAGGAAGAAAACCCAAAAATCCAAAAGGCCTACAACACAGAATTTTTGTTTCCTAACATGATCAGAGGAAGATTAAGTATATATATATATCTCTGCATCTGGTAACACAGGAAAACTTAACTTTCCTTTTTGCATTGTTCTGCATGTCTCCATATAGCTCTGATGGAAGCTAGAAATACTACCACTGGTCAAATAAAATCGTATTATGTGCATATTTCTGAGCCTACAATTTGGATCTAAATTTGAAAGACACTGTAACTTTTCTGATTTATCCATTAATTTCCTTACTAAATGAAACCTAAGGAGGCCTCACACTTTGACAGCCAAAAAAGTACATCTCATTAGAGAAAAACTCCTAAAATTCCCTTCTGTTTGCAATGATGCAGACTGTTGAAGTGATTCTACCTGTTCTTTAACAGCCACCCCAGCTAACATCTTCCCCTTATGTTTGACTTTGGCATTTCTATGGCAGACTAAGTAATTATCTATTTGGGAAAGTAGCATTAAGTATTATTTACTGTTTTTCCTTTAATATGCCTTTTATATGACTTAGCAACTGGCAATAAGGAAAAATAGCATTAGAGACAACCAGCTGGCTTTCCATGAACCACTCACAGACCATTAGCAAGAGTGACCACAAGTATTTTGACATTTTATGCACTAGCACACTAACCCCAGTCAGAAGGCCTGGGAAGCCTGGCTTGAGAATACATCTTAACTCTAAGCAGACATAACACAAATGCTTTGAAGAGGGAACCACATTTGCAAGTCTGAAGACACAATCACTTCTTAAACCTAGAAATACTGTCCCTCAGTATTCTGCTGCTCTGGACAATTTTTCCACAGTTTCAGAGGCTAAGACTCCAGCAAGCACTCACCTCCATATAATATGGGAATGTCTGAATTAAATCATGTCCATGGTATTCATTCTTTAGGAAAAATCAACTACTTTGTCCACTAATTAAATACTGAACCATGCTGAAGGCTTTCATCAAATACAAGCAGTTTCTGTCAGGTTAAACATTGTGGGAGAGATTTTCAAAGCCTCAGAAGGACCAGAGATGACTCCTTCCTATTATCATTAATTTTCTACACGACATCCAGAGCCCATATCAGCTTTGGAAATTTCAGTCAATGAAGGATATTTATTCAAATTCTTATTTCCCATTTGGAGGGTCTATTCTACTGCACTTGAGTAAAACCAGATTTCAATTGCACTTCAGTAGGATTAGTCTCCTTCATGAGGACAGAACTAACTGGGATTCATGTCTTCCTATTGTTCTCTGTACAACCACTATCAAAAAGTGCAACCCTGCAGTACTGACACCTGATGTACTCCAAACAGGAAGATATACTGCATTGCTCTGACCTCATCATATCCTGCAGAGAATCACTAGGTTAATCCAGGTTAAGTGAGACTGAGATGTTTAAAGCAGGTCTGGTTTACAGCAGAATATTCATCTCTAAATAGGGATAGGAAGAAATGCCCAGAAGAGTTATTTATAAATGAAGATAAGTGCTGGCTAACTTTCCTGCCTTATGCTTATATCATTTAGTTACTTTGGCATGATGTTTTGCTCTTTCATGTTCCTAGTCTGCTCTGTGCTCTAGCAATTCACATCATTCTCCTTCCCATCTCTTACATTTTCTTTCCCCTCCCTTTAGATACACTGCTAACAATCCTAAGTAAACTGAGCTTCAGGAGTTTGTATATTCTCAGTGTTACATAATTTCTGCTCCCAATTTCCAAACACTGCTTATTTTTTGGCTGCAAGACAACACATTATAATGGGCACACTTTTAATGGGATCTCCCAGACCCCAATGGCAATTTCAATGCACCCCAAAACCCAGTAAGAGCTACAAATCCCAACAGCTAGCTTCTGTAATTTGGGGACAATTTTTTTAAACAATACTGAAAAATGAGTGAGGCAAAAAAGACATAAGATACAAAAATAACCTGGCTGCATTAATCATCTTTTATAGAGCAGGGCCTCTCCTCCAGTATTGTTTTTAGTTCAACAACTTTTAGACTAAGAGAATTAACACACAACTAAGAGAAGTGGCTTTCCTCCCTTCACCTCTGGCTATGGGATCCTTCCCATGCCTCTCACACTCACTCCCAGCACTGTATCTCTTCTCAGCAGAGACTTCTTTCCCTTTCTGTTCCAGAAACTTCTCCCAGCTGTGCATACTCCATTTCTGGCAGGACCTACTCTCCCATCTTCCCTCTCTCCTGGGGGGTTCGTCAGATAATAGACTGCAGATAAGACAAGGCAAAAAATCAGCCTTTGGAGGGAACACAACATGTGGAAAACCACAAAGAAACAAATAAAACAGGTACCATCCTAACAGACTAGGATATAATTTCCAAAATTTTATTCTTTGGCATTCTCTAATATGTGAATTTGCTAGAATTTTTTCTTACCAGATCTGAAATGGAAAAAGACAGAGACAGCCCCAGAAGAAAATACCAGTCTGGTTGGGGCCATTACAGGCTTATGGGTACCTGCATTAAAGGGAAGCCTTTGTGGTGGGGAGAGATGAATAGCTGGACTAAAAAGAGATCTAAGAAAAGGTGGATATCATCTTTGGTTTGCTATCATGATTAGGGTAAAATTTTGCATAGAATGCTGAACCTTCCCAGCAGGGTCCTCAGCACCACCCCCCATCTGGCTTTTGCTGTTGAAATAAGTGGCCTGATGTGGTGTACTAGGGCAAAAGCAGCTTAGTCTCCACCAGGGAGGGCAAGGAGGAGCCTTGGCCTCATACAAACACATTGTCTGAGTCTTCACAGGACACAGAGATGCTTTCAGCTTGAGCAGTATAAATAATGCTTTTGTAGAGGAAGCTGATGTGTCCAAGTGTGAATATTTGCCTAACTGTTCTCTTCTAAAGCACGTGAAGTTAAATGTTCAAACTGCAACATGGCTTATGGCTTCTATGTGCTGTCAAAAAGATTTGCACATGACACAACTATTTCAGTCTCAACATCTGCAAATCCCTGAAGGCTAACAGGATTTTTAAGTGCTTCATCTGTTCGATCTTCCTAACACTAACAAACAAATCTTTCAACCTCAGCATCTGTATCTCCTTCTTTTTGACTTAGCTGAGTTTTAACACCTTAGTTAAGTTTCATAAAGGTATCTTATGTAAAGGACATTATCTAATGCCAAACTGAGGTAATGAGATATAACTCCTCACCCAAATTGTCTAATTATAGTGCATTAGAAAATGGCAAAACTCTCAAGAAAAAAACCCTCAGCAGGTAGCTGGCAGAATAAATTGTGTTTAATTATAAATATTTGCACTACACTGTTAGCAACACCATTTAGGAGAAAGATTAAAAATGCAATGTAAATCTTTTCTGCATCCTTTTTTTAAACAAGTCTTTAGTTCTTCTACACACAAATGTGCATCTGGCCCTAGCATCAATCTGCTGAAACTAGATCAGTGCCAGGGGAATCTTTGATCTGCACAATTATCAATTAGATAATTAAAATGAGAAGAGCAAAGATGCTTTGAAGATTTATTAGTAACTTCATTTATTCTCAGTTACTGATTTTCATTGCATAAAATTGAAAAACATGAAACAACAAAGCATGCATGATGGCTCTGTAGTGGCCTTTGAACTAGTAAGTCTCCTTTGAGTTTCAGGATGGATATTCTAGGTTATTTAATGATATAGTACATGTATTCCTAAGAAAATATAAGCAGAGTCTATGAGGAATAGATCTGTGATTAGTATTAAATATATTTTCTTGTCAAATTTACTCTACAAATGCCTTTGCCCTGCAAAAAGAACAGAGTGGATGCTATCATTCCAGTTCAGCCTTTTTTTCTCCACTTCTTTTCTGCATCTATTGCAGTAATGGGAATTAAATGTGAAACATCAGGCAAATCAGATTATCTTATGATTGCACACAATAGCCTATGGCTTGAAATGAAATAACATAACTTCATCCTTTCTTCCATGGATTATAGAAAAGATTTTTAAACTTATGCAGTCTGTATTTGCCAAAGATGCTACACAGTGACATTGTACTTACTCTCATGTGCAAAGGTACGTGTGCCACATGATTTTCTTCCAGTTGGGCACAGCAATTACTCTAGAATTACTCTAAACACTTAGATACATGAAAGACACAGTGGGTATAAATACTACCAAAACCTCACTTTAAGTTTAAACTCACTGGTTTCAGTTTTCTAGGGTAAATACTTTTTAAAAAAAACATAGTCTGCAAAAACAATGGAATAAACAAAAAAATCTGTTGCATCTCCAGATTATAAAGTTCAAAAGGAGTTTAAAAATTTTCAGTTCAGAAATATTTTTCCACGTTTTATAAGAAACCAAATTATTTGAGGGAGCTTGAGGGGAGGAAGCTTTTCTGAAAACCATTTGTTGAAGAATTAGAAACACTAACAGCCCTAGAGCCTTTTTGTTACAAGAACTTCCCAAAACCAAGGCCTTTTTCCCCAGAATGCTCTGAGGCAGTACTTGTGATGTGTCTCAGAAAAAAAAGAAGCATTTCAGCAGCAAGCCATAAGCCTGATATCAGACTGCACTTCATCACTTAAATATCATAGACAATTGCCAGAAATGAAGCTATGCCTCATAACAGACACATAACTTCTTTGAGGAAGGATTTAAACAGCTCTACTATTCACAATCTGTTTGCAAGTCTGATTTTGAAGGCTTATGTCAAGTATTCTGCTCATTCACCTCACGTACTCAAACCCAGAGATGGCATTTGGTACTATTATGCACGAAACGAGAAAACGAGAAGAAAGAAAGGTATTCCCTGTCAGTAACAGAAGTTCAGAGATTGAGTATTCCACCTGCCAGCCCACAGTCTTCATGTAGTTTTTTCTGTATATATGAAGGGTGAGCAACTGAAAATTGCAATTGCACTGCAGATGAAATGTCAAAAGTTACTCTGTTCAGTCACGCACATCTAGAGTGATTTGTTCTAGCAATCAGGCTTTCCAGCACCACCTCATACACGTGATATTTTTACTATTTCCTGCTTTCAGTTAGGAGAGAAATCACAAAAAGATAGCTTTCCTTATGTATTTCTATGGCCATTGTACTTTAGAAGGAAACCATGGCAAAGAAACAAAGCACAGCAGGATAATAAGCATCTGGACCACAAACAAAGGTGAGTTACCTCTTCCATTCCGGTGAGTATTTAGGTAAATGTTATTTTAATCAGAAATGATCACCATGCCTTTAAGCTAAATGCAAATCCTAGCCCAGTGAACTGTTATTGCAAATGTGAAGTAGAAAGCATCAGCTATGTCAGATGAAAATAATCTCTTTCTAATGTCATGGAGCTGAGTAAAAAGAGAGTTACTACTTCTAATTAAGGCTCTCTGATACAAACAATAAGTGAATGACACAATCTCTGGCACTCACCAGAAAAAAACAACCCACATTTTGCCAAGTCAATTAAATGTTTTTACCATGCTATGGATCAGTTATTGTTCAGAGTGGTCAGACACTATGCTGAGCAAGCACCATCATAAGGTATCCCTTTCCCTGATTTGTTTCAACAAAGACTACAGTAACTGCCTTTTTAATTTGCATTTTGAAACCATGTGCACACTGCTGTGTCCTTCTTCGTGAGGAAGCTGGGGAAGACAGTAGCAGCCACTGCCTCTGCCCTTATTCCATGGCTGGTAACTGGCTTGGCCAGCACTCCAGACCAGGCAAAAAAGAGAGCTTCATCTCACATTCGCTCATTGTTCACAGATTGCCCACAACAGGTAGAGGGAAGAAACATGCTACAGCCAAACCCAACAAATATGGTGCTCCTCTCCTTCCCAAGTCCTCTGGGGCAGAGTGGTTCACCTAGAGCAACCCATAAATCAGAGCTGTCAAAACTGCCAGTGAAACTGCGTACAAGTCCTAGCTTAGCCACAGGCACATTACAGATCTGTGCATGGAGCTCTTTCTTTGGGGTCACACACACATTTCAGTTCCTTGTAGGACCAGGGTGAAAACTGCACTGATAGATACATCCACACACAGAGAAGCTGAGCAGAGAGGGTAGTGCTCAGAGTCCTAGGAGAGAAAAATAGGAGTAACAGTTTTCTGAGGACTCCTAAGCCAACACACTATTAAATGTAGCGTCTGACACCGTTCTGTTCTTCCACTCTCGCAGCTACCACATGTGATGGACAAGATCCAAGTTAAACACTCTCACCAGAGCATGCTCCAAGACAGGAGACTGGGCCTCAGGCTTCACCAATACAATGTAGTTCTATTCTCTATTTATTTTTGTAGTTCAAAGACCTGGCAGTAGCCCATTTGATGCCTGCCATAAGGACCAGTGCAACCCTGATTAGTGCCATGAGATTTCCAAGCCCACAGACAGCATGTATTCCAGCGTATGCCAGTCACCAAGATAGACTATGTACAAATAGAAGCAGGATTCTCTGGAAGAGAAAAGCCAGCTCCCATTTCCACTTTGAACCCTTCCATGATAGGCTGCCAACTTGAGGACCTTGCTTTAATCACAGCAACCACATGAAAAGAGTTTATTCTGTTTATCTTGGTCCATTTAGGAAATCAGTGATAAGTTTGCCATGAAAAAAATCCATCTTCTCCTGGAAGCTGGCATACTTGTCCCAAGATATGAGCTTTGATTTCATTTTAAGTGCAGTTATTTACAGTCATATCACAGACTGCATGAGTTTTTTCCTTCTACCAGATGATTTTTTTTCCTAATAAGCAAGCTGTGAATACTTCAAAATTCCTCTCAAGTACAATGGCATCTCTGAGTGGAAGTGGTGGGAAAAGGGTAGCAGATCCTCCTGAAGCTCAAGGGTGTAGGCTGCATCTTTGATGTGTGCACCCAGACAGGCACCAAGAGGTGCTGGAAGATAAGCTGTGGCTCACACACAGTAGGGGATGAGCTACATGATATGACTGACCTTTCTTACTCCCACAAGGCCTTCTGAAGCAAACAGGACAAGTGTAATATTAAATAAAGATAAGAGACTAGTGCCCAACTACTGAGCATTAAGATGCGGTATTAGTTTGCCATGGAATAATAGAGAACAACAGCAATAACAAAGAAAAACAAAGATGCAGACTAATTGCAGATAAAATCATGTAAGCCTCTACTGCATGAGCTAGCTTCATTTTTATGGTTAGGGAATACTGTGGACAATCAAACAGGTACTCTCATCCCTGTAAATCAGAGCAGTATACTTTCTTACCATCTATAGAGCGTTGGCTGCCCCCAGGGCTGTTCATGGTGTAGGCCAGACTCTGTAGTGCCTTTGCATTAGTTTTCTGGGCCTGCTATGTACCTCATAGGGTTTAAAGGTCAATGAATGCAACTCTCTCTCTGCTAATAAGAAGTTTTAGAAGGAGTGAAATGGCCAGGTTCTTTAGAACCCAAGGCAGTGGCTGTGGTGATTAGGGGAGTGCATGCTGGACACTATTTAGGCATAGGTCGCTAAAGGACTTTGGAAGTAGATGGTAGCAGTCTGCTGTAACTGAGTGAAAGACATTTATGGACATATTTGGTTCCTGGAAGCTACACAAAGCCTCAACTTCTGGCAAAGGCAAACAGGAATGGAGAGGAAAACTCTTCTCATATTTGTAGAAAGACATATAATTTTCAAATTCTGAAGGATCATTATCTTCAGCACAACCATTTTTCTGCTTGAAATGTAGGTTATATTACTACATTTACTTCTGATTTCTCAGCCCTTGGCACCCATAATTCTATCTTCCCATTTAAAAAATTGCTGAGGTCTCTACACTGATATCTCAGCAAACACAGTATTTCATCTCAAACTGTATCCTGTTTAGTCTGGATTTGTTCATGTTCACAAGCAGCAGATTTGAAATACAGCCCTGCAGAACAATCAGTAATAAACACACAAAAGTGACAGGCAATAATTTCATAGTTTTCATGGGAGATAACACAAGACATTTTACAAAACTTTTCCATATTGTGTGATTGTGCCAATTCACCTCTCACAGTAAGATATTCATATTGCAAGATATTAGGAGATGCTACTATAAATCTTCCAGTATCTTGCATATGTGCAATTACTCTTCACAAGTGCCCAGATGGGGATTATATCTCATTATATCAAGTGCTATGCAAAAAACAAATGTCTGGTTGTAATTGATGGGGTTGGAAACTTCAAGAAGAACAGATCTGCTGATGAAAAAACCACAAACGGTCAGAGTTTCAGCTTGAATAACAACTCAGATGACTGGATGTTTATGTTAACCTTGTCCAAAGTATGCAGTCATCCTGAGAATGCAAAACTGGACTGAATCATGGAACTGGACCATCCTTGCAAGCTTTCCACTGTGTCCTTTGTCTGTGTGTCTATGCATTAGAAATATGTCCAAAAACTTTCCATTCTCATGCTACAGTAGCATTTGGATTCCTGACCTTTTATAGAGACAGAAATAACAGATCCCAAATTTAAACAGCATTAAAGTTAGGAAAAGATCCATTTTGGTGGAAGCTTAAATGAGTTCTATTTTATGTGTGAACCGACTCACTTGAACACCTAGACTTGTTTGTTCACATAGGTGTAACAAAGCATTGCCAAATTCCCAAATACAGGTCCTAACCAAACATTCCAACCCAAAACATTCCCATTCCCACTGTCTGGAACCTTAAAACAAGCCCCTGATTGATCAGTTCTCTTCATATACCATAGCAGAATCCTTCAAATAGACTCATCCCTGGATTACCCTACTCAAGAACTGCTTGGGGACAATCCACACACACTGCAGTATTTCAGTCTGATATTGTCTGCCCCAGTAACAGATTTTCCCAAACATCTTCAGGTGATCTCAGATGCATGTGAGAGAGAGCCAGCTATACAGGCTTGGGTTTTCCCCTGAACTTTTCTGTAACATTACTATCTGAAGAGGCTCATCTGAGTATGTCTTCAGATGTGCTTTTACCAAAATTGCATTTTAATATTAGTCCTGAACAAATCCTCATACTTCTAAACAGTTTTTTCCTTTAGTGTCAATATAAAGAAATTTGCACCTGAATAAAGTTACTCTCATTGCCTAATAAACATTCTGATCACACACACCAAGTACTGATCCATCTCTCAAATATTTTTAAATGCCTGAGATATGAGTTTTCAGTTTTCTCTAAAAATCATCTATTACATTTATTCCAAAGGAAGCATGGACAAGTCAGGTCATATTTTTAAGGTGAAAGTGAAAGCAGTTGAAATTTTTAATTCAAGAAAAATGAAGGTTTATGAAGAGAAGGCTTCAATTTTATGATTCTACCAATTTTTCTCTCATTCTCAGAAGTGCTGAGAAGTAAACCCGAAAGCAATTCCTTTTCATTTCTGTTATAAGAAAAGCAGAGGTGTGTAAATTCCACTTACATACCTTTAATTTCAGCCTCAGCAGTGTCATTTTTCAGCCTAAGCCAATGTCAGGATTGCACACATATTAACTGAGTTCCTTGCATTGAATCCTCACAACCCTTACAAATGCTTAAGCCATGAAGCATAGAAGTACACATTCATTTTGAGTTCAGTTTGCAGAACAAGTAACCAAGAAAAACACCCCCCTGCTTCCCTTCCCCTCCAGCTCCCAAAATCTGTCTTAAAAATAATTCACAACCCCAACCATGCAAAACTGCTGTGCAAATGGATATCACCTCTTGAACAGACTTTCACAAACACATGCTGAACAAGGAGAGTTGTAATAGCTATTTTTAGATAGATGGCACCAGTTTCAGAGAAAACTTCTTAAAAAGAAAAGGCTTTTGGATCATCCTTCCTCATATGCAGCTACATCAATCTACCTCAGCTTTCTCTACAACAAAAGAACCAGCAAGTGATGCCCAGCATCACACCTGGCCTTTCTGCCAGATGAAGAGGAAACATCTTGCGGGCTATGTGGACCAGCAGCTGCCACTTAGCAGTGACTTGGCTAAGTGAGGGAAACTGCAACCCACACATTTATTCTTCTGACTTATTAGTTTGCTCTTCTGACATTTCCTTGCTGCTTCTTCCATTCAATCTGTGCATGGTCAACTTCTCTGCCTACATAGTACTTAGGATGTGAACATCAGGTTTTCCTCTTGTTAGAGTATCTGCTTACCTAGTCCCCACTCACTGCACTTTTGTACTTGCTATTTCTGTCTAACACTATGCTCTTACTAGAGAGCTGAAGTGCTTGCAGTAACTGGCACTAATAGTTGTCCTTGGAAGCTTACTGCTGTTTTATGTTTGGGAACATCAACTCTGACACGATACGTCAACACTTAATTTGTACTCGAACCATTTAGTAGGTGAGTTGACTTTGATCACTTTAGCACTTAAAAAACCCAACAAAGGAACAAAAATCACATACTGAACAATGTAAATAAACATGCTGAAATATCTCTGCATTCCTGAACTCTTGGAGTCTGTTTTTTGATCTGTGCAACTCAGGATAAGAGGCATTTTGTGCTATTTATATGCATTCTGTTCAGGAGAATCCCCTTGCAGCTGGGAGAATATGACAGTGTGCACTTATCAAGAAACACACAGCACTGAAACATTGCTCTGAATCTTTCATGGGTAGGGAGTTAACAAGACAGAGCTCTGCCTACAGATTAACCAAGAAAGTATTACCTGGATCTAATGATATGCTCTTGCTTTCACTAAAATAGCATAATGCAAACCAGAACAAAACTCTGGCTGTATATCCACAAAATATAATTTTTTCCACCAGAAACTAGAATAGTTTAATGTGTTGATTTTTATATCCTGCTACAGTCCTTTAATAAAATCAGCCTGGAGTTTGGAGGGTTCAGCTATTGTATTTAAAAGGCACTAGTGTCCAGATTGTAAATTTGATCATTTCTCCCTCTCTCCAGCCCTTAACAATATTACAACAGAAAGAAAAGAAACAAACTCTGCTTGTTAACATACTTCCATAATCTTCAACCTAAAAAAATTTGCAGTTTTATAGGTTCTACTGATTGTTCTAACAAAGCCAGCAGGATACATTTCTAGCAGTTGACTGAGACATCTAATTCAACAAAGCACCTAAACACATACTTGATTTTAATCTTCCAAGTTGAATGCCCTGACATCAACCAAGATACCAAGACCAGCATTAGACAGAAACGGTAAAACTCCCTGCCTAAAAATACCAACCAACCAAATAAACAACCAAAAATTTCTCAGAAAGTGATCTCAAATCTGTCCCCCCAGGAACTCCTAAAATATTTACTTTTTTTTTTAATAGAAATTAGAAACAAATAGAAAGTTCTGGCCTCCTAAATGTATGCCAGGAAAGCTCCTGTTGTCTGCCAGAAAGTGTACTTACAGCAGGGAAAAAGGTGGCTTCAGTAAGCCCAAGGAGGGAGCAATAAAAGTAACAAAATTATTATGAACAGCCTGGTAGGTAGTAATTGTAGCCATAAAACCACAGCTATTTACTCACTCTTTTTTGTTGTTTTGTTTTCCTAGACCTATCATAGCAAAAGAAATGGGAAAAGGCTGATGAGATAGTTTTGAGCAGTTTTAATCCTTTGAGAAGCTCACTGTGTTCGAGAGAGCTGTTAAGAATGAAAGCACTGAAGGGCTCACTGGGAAATGTGATAAATGGGCAGCCTGCTCTGCTTTTTGAGGAAACTTGATAAAGACAACTTTATGTGCTGTGTAGGGGGAAAAAATAAGGCAGTATTTTTTTTTTAAGTAATGAATTTAGAAATAGTTCTTGAATGAATAAAGACATCAGTAACTATGGCAGTTACAAAACCGAACTCAATGTTTGTATTAACACTTTAGAGATGTCATTATTAACTCTTGATAGTCACTCTCCTATAACTAGCTTCACTGGGTCAGGGTAGATGCTGTATCTTAACATTTATGATGGAAAGATTACCATAAATGTTGTTTTATCCTATGTTGCAGAAACCATAAAACTGAAGATCAGAGTTATAAATGTTAAGTTTTGAAATCCAAACAAGATCAAGGGAGTACAAACTGCAAACCAATCCTCTAACCCATGAAAACTCTTATTTGGAAGATCAAAAAAATCCTTGAACATCTGAATAAATTCAAAATAACATGAATTTACACAATAAACATAACACAATAATAGATGTGTATATACTGCACTTATGCTAACTCAGAGCTGTGATTTTCAGATACTATTTTTCAATATAAAATGAGTGTCTGACTTTCTGAGACAAGCTTGTGATAATTACAAGTAAGGAACTGTTGAAAGTTTTATTGTAATAGTCTTGACAGAGAGAAGTCACCCAATTCATATACATACTGCAGCACTGTGTGTCAAATGTATCATGGTTAGATGTTTAATGGGTTGCTGAATCTTTGCCCTCCATAGCTCACTTTCAAATAAGACTGGATTGAATGCAGTCACCACTAGTAACCTTTCAGTGACTACAGAAATGCCTGTAAGCTAATTCCTTGGAAAACAGAGCTAACCATTAATTGTTAAAATTTCACAGTGGAACCTTCTATTGCCTTGAGGATTCAAAACCAAAAAGAACATTTCAAATATAACTGTTGACTGAAAGTGATGGCCAAGATGTGTTCCAAAGCAATTTGGCCTCCCTCTGAAATCTTTTGTTACAGCATCTCACAGATTTGGTATGTTGATTTGTCTTTTCCACCCACAGGACAGCTAGAGAAGCTACAAGAACTTAAATGTAAAGAGCCATTCATACAATTAATTGCTCCATGAACCTTCAGTCATAAGAATTCAGATGCACCAAGGCCACCATAAGCTCCCACGGTGTGCAACACCATGGTGTTTCACAAAACCACTTTTAAAGGACTACTCTTGTGGTGCTGGGAAAGAGAAGGGTTAACATTTTCTCAAGGAAGATAAAGTAATGCATGAAAATAGAACACATGTGGTTGAAAAAGTAAATGAAGTTTCAAGGTTTTAAAAAAACCTAAAATGTATACCTAGTCACCTGATCAGATACAAATAATCCATGCACTCTGCTTGTCCTAATGACAATTTAGAGTTCAATGCCACAATAATTATTTAACATAGCAGCCATATCCACAGCCAGGAGCTTTCCACACCATAGTAGAAGGCTGGGCTGTGCTTGAATGCTTTGCTAGTGGGAGCAGAGGTCAAGGGGATATTGATGAATATGGTGCCTTCAAAGTCTATGCTAAAGACTACTTTTAGTATTTTTCATGTATTTTTGCTTATCAGCAGCTAGAGAGTGACAAGAGAAGCTATTCCTAATTAGTTTAACCAGGAATTCATCTAGAAACCAAAGCCAGCCTGGTTTAATAATTACATTAATATGCAATAACTAGGTCACATTATTCACAATTACTACAGAGAGCACAGAGTTCCTCGTGGAAAACAACTTTCTATATCATTTCAGGACAGGAATAAAATCTGGGATGTATCTAGTTCAATAATGGATTCAGTCAAGCAGAAAATTGACCAGCACACAGCCTAGCCACTAATCCAATAACTCTAAAATTCCTGCAGCATGTCAGGTATCTGTTTCAATCAAACCAGTGGGGAGAATAAAATCCAGAGAGTTGTCTCATAAGAGTGTTTGGAGAATAGAGAATTTCACTCAGAAACTAAAAAGCAGATACTTTCATCTACTGATCAGTGATCAGTGCAGTATGTAGGCAGTAAGGACACCAAAGGCACTCTCTTGGCTCTCCTTATCCTTCAGGTAAGACTGGATTGCAGTGTGTACCTCACACCCTTTCGTTGAGCATATCCTCCAACATATTTCCTAAACCTGGGAGAGGGAATCTTGGCAATTAGCAGAGGAGCTCTCTCTGGCAATGAATTCTGCATGTGGGCTAAGCAAATTTAAGAAACTCCAGATCACAGAAGTCCTTATTATTTCCAACATCTCCCAGCTGTTTCCTGTCAATCACAGTGCGTTAGTGCACCCTGGAAGTACCACACTGCTGAGGACGTCTGACGCTGCAAAGTATTTTCAGATGGTGAAGAAGAAGAATCTATCAGAAAGGACAGATTCATGCCCTCTAAGGAAAACCCAAAGCAAAGCCTATGCCTAATCTGTCTAAACTGCACATAAAGAGTATTTGGGTCCTGATCTCAACAGATTTGCAACACACTCCAAGGCTACACACTACAACCCTCGGGACTGTTCTGCTGTGCACGGAAACAACCTGTGAGGAGAAGGAAAGCTAAAGTTGGTTTGTTCCCCATCTGTAGTCAGAAGTACCCAGAGTCACACAGTTTAGATATAGCTAAGGATGACTTGTTTGAAATAAAGGTATGGACAGGTATAGCCTAATCTAAGAAGCTAACACAGGAATCTCATATGTATGGCAGGTACCATACCCTTTACTTCCAGCTATCTATACAGAAATGGGCAGCACAAGATTCATTTCAGTTGAACAATATTGTATCTTTTTTCTCTGTCACAAAAACAAACAAACTTAAAATAACAAAATTATCCAAAAGCAATAATCACTAACTGTAGACAAGATGTCTCACTTACACCATAGATAACACACCAACCTCTCTTTCAGTGGGAGAGAATTGCTTGCAATTGTTCTTTTTACAGTAAAGAAAGATATTCAGGCTTGAGAAATACTTTTCCTTTTTAAAAAAATATTTAAATGCTACCTCAACCTTTAAAAATAACTGTATTGAACAAAAAGGAAAAAAATAGAATTGAAATTGTTCATCTTTAGTGGATTTATTTATTTCTTTTCAAGGTCTAGACTCGCTGTGCTGAAATGCCTTTCTATGATATACACACCCAGACACTGGCATGCCTGTTCAGTACTTCTGGGAGATTATGTGGTTATATACCAGACAAATGTCAAGGTCCTTATATTTTCACTGAGGTACATTCCCTGTGGTTTCACTGCAGAGGTCAAAATTTTAATAACCAGAGGCAAATGTATTTTTAAGGTGGGATTATGTATTTATAAGGTTTTTTCATTGTGGTCTACTCTTTTTCTTGTAATCAGCATTGTTAAGAGCTCTAGTAATGTATAATTTATGAAAAAACAGTCTTTTTCTTGGGTCATCATTGAAAATGTACTCTGTTTTGCAACCATATCTTCTCTTCATAAAGTGGTTACAAGTCAAAATGACACACATCAGGAGGCTTTGAGAATAAAAATAAAGCTGTTTTCAAAACTGCTTCCCTCATACTAAAACAGTTTGAGAGAAGTGTAGTTTTCAATTTGCATGGTACAGATGCAGTAACCAATTGGAAGGCAGTTGCTGCCAGGAACATTTGGTGTCAATTACAGCAGGGCTGGAGAAAAAAAACAACATTAACAAAAATAAAATTTTTTAAAGAAACTAGTGTAATCTCACGTTTTTCTTGGTTTGTCAGAAGTGAGGATTTCCTGCATTTTCTGTTCTGTCAAAAGGCAGCTTGCCCCAGCAAAATGTCAAGATGTCTTTATCTCAGTAATTGCCCCACTTGCATTCTCAGCAGACCAGAAAGTTGTACTATTTTAATGAGTAATAACGAGAATATTAGAATGTGGTTATTAAATGCAGACATCTGAAAGACAGAAATTGTAAAAATGGAGGACAATTTTCCACTTACACTTATTCAAATGGCTGCCACTATTATTCCTGGAACTGTCCCATGACTGCTGCTATTGGTGGACACATAGCTCAGAGCCCAGGTCTGTCTTTATGCCATAAGTAACCTACCCCATAAGTAGTCCTGCTGATTTTGTTCCCTACCCTTCCAGCATAGCTGTAGGACAGAATCAGGTCCTTATGATCTGAGAGTAAAGCTCTGACAGTGGACAAGTAGAGATGCTGCACTTTCCTTAAAAGCATTTTTTAAGCTATAAAAAAATCCAGATGGACTGTAGTTTTCAGTTCATAAGGAAAACTAGTGCTTTCTGGGTTGAAAAAATGACCTCCAATGAATAATAATGTCCCTTCTTGTGGTGTCAGAACACAAACCCCACAGGTTTTCACCTTTTTCAATCTCATAGAGATTTTCACTTTCCCTCTACCTTTATACCACTAGCACATGGAGACTGCACTGCTTGCTTTGTGTATAAACAAAATGATCACAGTTGACTTTTGACCATGCTGGCTCACCCATGCTAGAGAGGCATCTCCTGTAGTGAACTGGAGGATGAGAAGGTGTCATTGGGAGTTAGGAGGGAAGCACAGGTTTCTCTGGAAATAATGAAGGTCTATGGCATTAGCAAACTCCAAGTAGACAACTTCTTGTAGCAAAATAATCATTAAAAAAAAAAAACCAAACCAGATTTCTTGAGCTGGCACAGTCTCTTGTGTGAGTTTTGCAATCTTGTATCTCACTAGAGCTATAAAATGGAGGCCTAGAATGTGATCTCATTCCCACGACATCTGGAATGATTCCACTAGAGTCTCTAAAACCCCTCTCTTGTGCCTCCAGAACAACAGGCTGCAATTACCTCAAAAGCTGTTAGCCACCAGAAAGGTTGGTAAGAATTCTCCTTTTCCAGGGGCACATTTGGCTAAAACATGCAAACCCATGTCCCACTCATTTGACTTACAGCACTGAGCAGGGCACTAGCTTTTGGAGTTGCTATAGATCCCCATTTCACTCCACTGAAATCCAGACCATTTCATTTTTAGATGCCTCGTGGGTTGATTGCAAAGTATGAAGTTGCTAAAGTTTTTAACCCTTGCTTCTAGTCATGAGGTGCTCAACATCAATGTGAACCTCTACTACACATGAAAATAATTATTACATCACCATTCATTCAGTTACTTACATGTGTTTCTAGAATAACTTCACCTATTTCTCTGCACAGGACACATTTCTTGGTCTAACTAACATCCCTGTAATCTTTTCTATTCAATATTTTATCAGATTATGTGTGACAAAAACTTATTCTTGCCTTTAATGTTTTAGTTAAATTGAAGCTGTTCATTGCATTTACAGCCAAGAATAGTAAAACTGAAGGGAACCAACAGGACAATCTCTCTGGCCACCCACTGCAAAGACTGTTTCTAAGTTCACTTTGGTGAAACCTGGGAAATACATTGTTAGCACTTCTCTGTCTTCTCCCAGCATTATCAGACCTCCTTACCTTCTCTACTTTTTTCTTCTTTCTCCTCCCATCCACTCCAAGTCACAAAGCTTTCTGTAAATCACACTAAGCTTCACAGCTCTGTGGGTTTAAAAACATTCTCATAAAAAAAGCTTTTTGCTTGTCTTGTTTTTTGGTTTTTGGTTTTTTTTTTTAAAGGAGAACACATGCAGGGTGCTTAAGAGAGATGTGAAAATGCTCTCATTTGACTAACCTCATTTGTGGGCAATTTTTGGCAACAGAAGAAATTCATAAAGAACACAAGGAATAAATTAGCAGGTCATCAACATCTTTGCAGCCACAGAACGTTGGGGAGAAATTATGAGGAACAGTTAGGGTAGGTGAATCAATGGGTAATTTATATATGCAAAGAAAACAAAGGCAAGAGGGTCACTGTTTGTTTTGATCCCCCTGAAATTATTAAGTCAAATTGTTGGTTTTGTTTTATTTTATTTATTTATTTTCCCTGCATCTTCTAACTTTCAGTGCCTCATTGCTGAGTGTCTGCCTTGGGCCTCCCAGAGTCTGCTCTCAGAGTTAAATATTTACAGTTCCAAGTGCAGTGCTAAGGCACAGTCCCACAGTCAGGTTTGATATACCTCAAACTGTTACCCAAAGCATGACACCCAACCTTAGTGGAAACATTTGGAAATAATGGTCTAGTACAGCATCCTGTGTGAAAGAGAAAATAATATGAAATTATTACCTTGCAATGACTATATGTGTAAAGTATTTTACAAGCCTTGTTATTTCAGATTACTTAGAAATGTGAGGGATTTGTCCTTGCTTTGAGTAGAAAGTAATGTTTCCTGTTTTCAACTGCCTTATTGTTACCAGATCTATTGCTGCTGCTGCTGCAGAAACAAAGTGAATACATCAACAAATCAACAAGGAGAGATTTATTTTTCTTAATAAGTTAAATGAATACAAAATGACCCATCTATACTGGTCTCATGCCAAAACTAGGAGTTAAAACCAGCTAAATAATAGGAATATAACACCTCACTGCTACAATTTAAGCATTTAGAAATTCACCATATGCTTGACACATGCTAAAGGTCACAGGCAGCCAATGGCAAAACATAAGAGAGTTTCTAAATGTTATAAATGATCATCTCCCAGTTAAAAAGGCACTGAATCCAACACATCATACATTTTAACAGTGGAAGGACCTAAACTATGATTATCTTCTAGTCTGATCTTCTTCAGTAAGTACTTGGACTGGTTTTAACCAATGAAAGATGTATTACACTGTTTTCCATATATCATCCACCCAAGGATAAACCAACATCCCCTGAAAAAATAGTATGCAGATAACCCTCAGATAACATACAAGTTAATGCAGAAAGCATCTGGCTCCAGACAGTAGGCAAGAGCTATGGCATATTCCCTCCCTCCCAGCCCCCTCCATAGGATCCTCTTCTCCATCCCACCATCACTCCATCTCCCACATGCTCTTCCCTTAGCCCTTCACTCCTGACACTTAAAGGTTGACAAATTATTTCAGCATGAAGAGCTGTGATTGCTGCTGGAGGTGGGAGGAAGCCAGGAACACAAAAAGAGGGATGGGGGAAGGCAGCACCAAACACCAGCTGGGACAGAAGGACATGGAAAGGGAAAAGGCTTGTCCTCATAGGGCAGTGCATAATGTGGGGACAAAAAACCATCACACTAACCTGTATTTTTATGGTTTGACAGCTCACTCTCCTTGCTGGGGTCAGACTGGCATATGGAAGGAAATTCTGGAATTAAAAACCCCCTTGTTATTGTCATGTACATAATAACCTGTGCTGCTGAGTAATTCCTAAGAATGTTATAAATAGGTATGTGACCACATTTATTAATTTAAGTCTATAAATATTGGAATTTCACATAAAATGGCAAAAAGTTCACAGTTCCATAATAAATTCCAAAATGAGCCCTGATTTACTGTGCTTTTGTGTATAGCAGTCTTCAGCACTAGACCCCATGTTCTCTCTCAGTTCATTTTTTCCAGTGTGTCTAGCTTCCCCCCATTTTCTAATTTTATCCTTTCCATACTCACAGGTTGTTCTCTTTATTAATTAAAAACTGGATCAGAGTTAATGTGTACTAGTCAGCTGGCTAGCACAGCATTTAGACTGACCAGTCCCATGAGCCAAGTCAGACACAATAGCTGCTGAGCTCAGACTTTAGGAAGGAGGAAGAAGAAAAGGGCAGGAGACTAACTTAAGGCTCTCTCCTTTATCTAGCCACCAAATTTTACCTACTTATAAAAGTCAATTTTTTTCTGACAACTCTCAACCTGCAAACACTGAGGTTAAAAAACCCCAACCAAACCATACATATTTGGGTGCTGCCTACCCCTGAAAATGTTTAAACTCACCACTCACCACCCTGTTTGACCAGAAAGCACTTTAAAGGCTTGACACCTGCCCAACCTCTGTTGATCAACCCTGCAATGACAACCTGCATACCAAGCACCTCCTTACAGAGCTCCAAAGTCCTTTGTTAGTTAGCTATTAATTAGCATGCTGGGGGCTCCCAGACAGTTGCTTTGGCTGGGGAATAGGTGAAGTGGGCTTATGAATCCCCAGCCATCTTTGCTTTCTCTTCAGCCACTAACACTGTCATTCATCTGGTGAAGAAATAAATAAGGTATTCTCTGCCATCCAGTAAGATCCAAGCTCTTTTTCAAAACATAAAACCTTTCCTTAAAAGAAATCCCATCTTAGAGTTCCCCAGAATATGTCAGAACTGCATTTCACATCATAGGCAAAACATTTCTTACTCTACTACAAGTGGATTTACTTACCTGCTCACAAGGACCAACTCTCTCATACATTCACTACTTATATGTGGCTTTCTGATCATTTCAGGAAGGCATATGCTTTGGCAGGATTATGGTTTAGTCATTAAACTTTTTTTCTGCTTGATGTTGGTTGCATTAATTTAACTGAGTTAGGAATTTAACATAGCAAGTAGCAGCTGTCCAGGCTCTCTGATTCTTTATGTATTTACTTTCAAAGATCAGTGCAGTATTTGTTTCACTCTAGGTAAACACCCACCCTCTAATTTTGATTTTACTTCTCAGAAGTAAATGAAAAGAAAATAATTCAACATTTCCTGGTGGTCTTCAAGAAAATGGATCTCTCTTCATCATCCAAAATGAAAAAGTAAAACATAGCTTGTTATTTTAATTATATTATGAGTGCCTTCCCCCCACTTCCATTCTGATTTTAGGTGGAGATTTTATTGCTCCTCTAGTCTTCAAATTAAAGTGCTCTAGCAGCACAATCAACTTCAGTATTATGGAAAGTGGCCTACTGGAACACTGCCAATTTGATATTTCATTACAAAAGCAAAAAGGCTTGTACAAATACTCCTCATGAAATCTTCAAATTAAACCCACATCAGCCTTTTAATACTAAATCCTATTTATTTTTCAGTGTAACTTGTTTAAGCTGCATTTTGGCACTATTTTTCTATTTTGTTTCATTTCATCACATATGTCACAATTAATCATCCAAAGCTATGAAATGGTAAAAGACAGATTACTGAAGCTTTTAAACAGTGGCTTTTAATACTGAGACAAATCAAACTTCCTTGTAAAACACCATGTTCAGTGAAGAATTGCAGGGGAGAAAATCCAGCAGTCAATAAACTATAATGAAATTAAAAACTACTGGAAATGCACCAGTCCTTTTTGGATTTTTTACTTATTTTTAATATAACTACCCTGTCCAGCACTATGTTTACGCTTCCATGGATTAAAGAAGACTCTGCCTGCTCCTCAGGTAACAGAACCATCATACATTTTTCAGGCTAGAAATGTGGTTATATGTAATTTATTCTTTTCATATGTGTAGCTTGTTTTTTTTTCCTCATGTTAAAAATTGTACAAGGAAAGATCAAATTTGTAATGTTGCTCTTCAAAGAAGATATGCCACTGCTATAACTCTGCCCACCAAGGAGGCTGGCTGTCCCACAAAGACCTTCCTAATTAACTCCCTTTTAGGTTGCCAATTACAGCATGGCTATTTCCTGAACAGAACTGATCAGAGCAAAAAATCTTCATTAAGCACTATAACGGTTCTTCAAATTTGCATGGGAAATGTCTGCCAGCTGCAAGGCTCAAGTAATTGCACTATTATCTCCCAAAAGTAGACAAAATACAGCTTTATTTTTCAGTTAAATCCATACTATCCTTTTTAAAAACATGGTTGTATTCAGCATCACACACATGCAGCGCTCTCCCTGGAGTGCTCTCTCCAGCAGTTCACCCTTATTGAAACCCTGGAGTAGAAACTTATTACTGGAAATAACACTGTACAAGTCCTTTTGTGAAAGTAAATGTGTATATAAAATCTCAGATTATCTTTCCCACTATTCAACACTCCTCCTACTGTAATTTATTTTCACCTTCAGCATTATCTAAACTAATTTCTTACAGAAATATGGATATTATAGGTACTGCAAACAGACCATGGTATTAGGTCTGTCATTTGTTTTAAGTGGAAGATCTTGTTTTCTTCATCTTGCTTGTATTCTAATAATTCATGCATGTTCAAAGATATTAATATATGTTCAAAGACATTACTTCAAACTTTTACTTGTTTGCCACTGATCTAAATCACTGTTTTGATTTCTGTTCAAAAGCTGCTTACAAGTGTCTAATCCTCTGAAATCCTCTTGACAGCGAGGATGGGATGAAGGCGACCGTAAGGATCTCTGTCTTCCACAAAGCAATTAGTTAGTCAACATGGAGAAGGATTTTCTTATTTTATTTAAGAAGAAAGAAAAGAGAATCCAAAAGCAATCAGTGTACCATGGCCCAGTGGGCTACTGTTGTTTACATAGCTTAACAAAATTCAAACCCAAAACGTAGCAGTTTCTCTTTTTTCTTTTACCCTGAGGTAACTCAGCTCCACTGAGGCTGGGGAAATCATCCTTGATGTGCAGCCCTGTTGTGACAGCGCTGCTCTAACCCTGCCTTACGCCTGAGATTTATTAGCAATACAATTTTTTTCCCCTCAATCTCTTCAAACACTTCACAATCATTAATTCTGTTTTCTACGCAAATAACTCTCTGGGAGAAAGCCTGACAGTGCCAGGGGTCAGATTTTCAGCTAGCATGAATGAAAGCAGATCTGCTGAAGCGTCAGGGAGCCACATGTTCTTACGCAACTGAAGATGTGCCTTCTTTGTGGCTCCTCTCATTTTCCTGACACACTTTGTCACTTGAATTGTGAAAGCTTTTCAAGTCTTATAAAAAGATACCACATTTTTACCTAGGACACTCAAATTACACCCAAGATCTAGCTCAATTACTGCTTTGCCTCTAGGCAACCTTGCCAGAGCCGTTTTGGCAGATATTACAAAAGACATCATTTTCAAGAAATCTGTGTGGGTTTCTGTTTCCTAAATGAGGTATTTTTTATCTGTGAGCAGTTCACTCTGCATCATTAATTCATGTCCCATTTGTTTTTGTGATCTTTCTGAACTATTCTTCCAAATCCATATTTTTATTTGGGAAGATTACTAACCTAGTAATCTAATCTAAATTTGTTTTATTTCCATTCTACACACACTTCCTTCTGCTGTTTAAATACAGGGGCATTCTCAGGAAAAAAAAGTTGTAGGGGTTTTACCCTTACAATACCCAGCTTATCAAAGGCAGTGTTGGTTGATAACCAGCTCTTCAAACAATTAGTTCCCCTTTGCCCCATCACAACTATTACAAAAAGCTTTATCACTTTAAAACTTCAACTAAAGCTCATTTTACTGCTGAACAGCTCAGAAATCTTGGAAAACATACATAAGGTGAAGTATGCTCGTTTCTAGCTGAGAAGGCTTCAAATATGAAGTGATATGCTAACTTTTACAAAGCTCTTTTCTCAGTATCTAATATTTATGATAAGCAGCATGCTGTATACTCAAAGAATGTAAACTTTAAACTGTAGCTACAAATATTAACTATAGATCAGATACATGAGGAGAATGATCTAGACACATATTTTTACAAATCCACAGTAACAACACAGGGCACAGGCATATCTCCACAATTCATGTCACAGTTGCTGTCACTGCTTCTTCACTACTGTAACACACTTTTTTTCTTATTGAAACCCATACTCATATATAACACAGCCTAGCAAGTGAGATCTGCAGCTTTTCTTGACCATACCTTCATGCTAGCATACAATATCAGTACATACACAGGGTGTGATTCTCACCTCCACTGCACTGCACTACTGTAGGAGCAAGTGGTAGTAGTGTTATGTTGGTGCACCAGGTAACTTGCTGAAGCAGAGAAGTAGAAGGATGCCCACAGTATGAGAACTATGAAGAGTTGAGGCTGGTCTTATCCTGACCCTGGTCTGTGATGTGCACCTACAGCCATGGGTCTCTGCTGGGCTTGTCACTAATTAATGAAAGAAGAAGCAAATGAAGGAAAGCAGCTTGGGTGCTATGGGTTAGACAATCTCCTTGGAACACTGTGCAGGGCTGTTACTTTAAAAGGTTCTACACTGGCCCTAGTAGTGACATACCCAAATATCCTAATGGTTGTAATACACAGAAGGAATTACTGAGAGCTCATTTACTCTGACTTTCATGACTTACCACCTTTCCTGGCATCCTTTGCTTCCAATGATAAACTTCAGCTGCAGTGAAATAAAAGCTTCAAAGACAAGGGAAAGGATGCTCCTCTTGCAAGTTCTACTGCCTAAGTAGGAACTGCAGTAAAACAGGAAAGGGGAAGACAGGAGCAGGAAAATTTAGACAGTATTGTAAAAATTCTCCTATTAACAGGATTGTCTCTGCCAAATGACACCACCACTCCTTTCTAAAAGCTGTTTACAGCCATTTCCAAAGCTACTTAATGGATTTTTTATATTATCATGTCTACAATTACACTGCTCTTACTAAATGGAAAGTTTGATATTAAACATCTCCTGCTTTCATTTAGTGGAATGTCTCATTTGTATAATCCAACTACTTCTGTGCCTTGGAAAGTGTACTGTTGGGTTTTTAATTTAGTATCTCTAGGTTTTACCAGATCTTAGCTGGGACAAAAACTTGCAGCTACATCTGAAAGAAAGAAAGAAAAAGCTGAAGACAATATATGTTGAAATAACTGTGGTACAGAAGTACAGAAGTGTTTGGTCTTGTTCCTATATTCTGTTCAAGACATTGATTGTGATATCATAACACAGACCTGCTCAGAAAAATTTTTATCACTAACAGCCAAAAGTAACAAACAATGGACCTGTTTGTGGCTTCCATCATGTCTGATCTCACATGCTGACAATTCAAATCAGATGAAAAACTAGACCCATAGGCCATGAGGGATTCCTGGGCACATATAAAAGGTTCATAAAGATTTATCCAGATATAAAGAACACATCATGCAATAAATGAGGGGTTTTCTTTTGTGCCATTCGTTCCTGCACATGTGAGAAAGCACAGAACTGAGTTCCTTGACCTCTGTGTTTAAGGATGGGTTTCACTTTCTAAGTTTAGACTTTTTTGCAGAAGGCATGATGGGAAGAGACACTCCCAGTGGCTGTATGCCCCCTTTCAAAATGCTTTCTGAGTCAAGACAATAGAGTCTTTAAAAGATGCCTATCTCTCACCTTCAAGTAAACAGGAAACTATGATAAATGTCCTAAACAAAATATTCCAGGGGTTAAAAATATGTGAAATACACCACAAACTAAAGAAATACTGTGGCTCTCTGCTTGTTGTATAAGATCCATCTTTATGAAGCAAACATAGCTCTTAGGCCCCATTTACACCCTAATGTTTGAGGATTTAGTAAAAGCTGCATTTCCCAGGTGATCATTTCTTCTTATGCTACAACCTCACACTACAGCATTTCTTACATTGTGACATACAAATAACTATGCCAAGTTTTCCAGTAGAACTTATAGAGAGATACTTTGACATAAAATATAAGGTTCCTTCTACCTCAACAGAATGATGACTATTCCATAAATGATTTCAGTCCAATTGCAGAGCAAGAGTCTTCCTCTTGCACTTCTTTCAAAACCACAGTAAGGCTTTTTATCTTGTATTCTAAAAATACACTGACTGCTTTCATAGACTGGAAAACAAAAACACTCCCTTCAAACCCCAACCACAACTTAGAAGGGTGCAAAAGAGCAAAATGGAATCCTATTAAAAAAAACCCCAACACTTATCTTTGAAGTTTGAGAAGAATTTCCTTCTTTTTTAGAGATTTTAAACACAGTGCCAGCAGTCACCTCTTGTCCAGTTACTTCTCTGAAGTAGCTCCAGTTCCAGCAGATGTCATTTCCTCTGTATATCTCTGCCTGAAAAGTCTGACAAGGCTGCCACCAGAAAGCATCAGGAGCCAAGGGTCCAGATCCTCAAAGACAGAGGGTGTAAGGCATCTTAATAGGAATTGGGTGCTTTGGCAGATCTGAGGTGAAATTGTTTATCACTTCTAGTAGCTGTTACTTGTGAAGACATCTGAGAAATTGCAAAGGAAAACCACCACTCTGATCTGAAAAATGCCTCTCTGGAGTCACCTTTTCTGCACTCGACACTCACCTTATGCAAAAGCCTTTGTGGAGCATGGCTAAGATAGGCTAATTAAATCAGGTCCAGGGATTTGCAAAGGTTTCAGCACAGATCCATTCATCAAAGAAAGTTTTCAGGTTTAAATTCTTGTATCTGAGTGCAAGGCTAAATTTCTCAGCTTTAGTAGCTGGTCATGGCACTAAGCAGTCAGGTCATTAAGTCAGGCAGAATCAACTTGATTCAGAAGGTAATTCTCCCTATACATAAATATGCCTAGTCTGTTGTTCTGTCCCAGCCACCACCTCATATCCTGCTTACATATACTGCATTGTTTCCAATGGCCAAAGTTCTGCATCTAACTCATCATCACTTGGCACTTGAAGAGCATGCTGGTGTTAAATCACCACTGAGTTGTGAATCAAATGTCGGTACTTCCAGCAATGATAGCAATATTGATTTCTAACCAACTTAAATTCCAGCATGCTAGAGCATGCAGACAGTCAAAACAATAAAGGGCTCTACCAGTGACAGTCATGTTGTGTTACATGCTTTCTTTACAGGTTACTGCAGAGAAGTGTAGAAAACACTGCTACAACATCTTCTACTGTCTCAAGAGAACAAGTCTCTCCAGGAAGAGCTGCAGCAGACCAAACAATGGCCTCTAAAACACCCTAACACCCTCCCAACTCCCATCCTTTTTGGAAGAGCTAAGAAGAAAACTCCTGTCTCCCACTCTTAATTTACAAGTTAATTTCAGGTGGGGAGGGGGAAGGATTCTGAAGGGCCTTCCTATCTGCCTTGTGTCATTTAATTTTCACTTCAGATGTAAAAGACCTATGGCCAAACTCCACACTTGTTTACAGCAGTATATTCCCATGTTTCCTCAGTTACTAAATCAAAGTTATAACTAAATCAAATGCCATAGCATTCTGTTTACTTGACTCACTTGGCTCCTGTTACAGTGCCTTTAGTGACACATCCAAGTGTTTTGTGGTGGGTAACTGTTGTCTCCTAATCTTCACTGACAGCTCAGTTTGATCTCTGGTGTTTTCCAGGCTTGGACAAAAGACAGAAAATAAATAACATTTTTCTCCCATTCTCATTGACAATTTCCCTTATTTATTTTACCAAAGGCTTTTTTTTCTTCCTTTTTTTTTCCCCCCACTTTCAATGTTTGAGTTTTAAACCTCTGTATTTTCATTGCTCTTCTCTGTGGTCTGTGATGTTTCTCACCATTACATGTTACTCTCCATTACACAGGAAAAAGGCTTCTAGTGAAAAAGACTTCAAAAAAATTATTAATTTAGTTGATGTAAGATTGCTGTAGAAAGAAAAAATAACTATTTCCCCTTGTTTTGCCTCATCTCCTCTGCTTTCCATTTTAGAAGGGAAAACCAGCTAGAGATGAGGGAGCAACACTGAAAGAAAAATATGAAGAATACACTCAGAAGATGGTCTGCAAGATAGACCCCCAGTAGTTCTGAACAGCTCTGGTCACTTGTACTCCTGCAACAGAGAAGAAAGGAAGAATTTATCAGGCCGACACTATCCTCCTCGCTCCAAGTGCAGAGACCTATCAATTTCTGTCTCTTGGCTAGTCTTTGTAATAAATATAGGCTTGGTGTGTAATGAAAAGCAGCTGAGTGTTTCTCAAGGTACAGATGCTTTCTTTTCTTCTGATTCCAGCTAAGATTGCTCTTACTCTTCATAATCTCTCACAGCTGCCAAAAATCCATCTTATAGTTGCATGAGGTGAAGTTTCCATTAACAGCTATTATGGTAGCAGAGGTCAGGCATCCAGTGTCAAATGAGCTGCTAAAGAGAAACACTGTGCTAGAAAATGCTGTACCAGGGAGAAAACCTCAACTGAGGTGTGTTTTATTATTAATCTGAATAGTTTTCATGTGCAGACATGGCTGGGATGTGCTGCTGCTGACAGACTGGATTCTGACATCTCAGAAAAAGAGAGGGAAATTTGGGGTATTAAGGAAGAGGGAATACACATCCACTTGGCTGATCAAAGAGGAATTTGAACAGTTTTGATGATGCTCAGTTTTCAGTTTGTCAGCCTACCAGACTGCCTGTCCCCCTTCAGGTCAGAGAGCTCTCATGAAGGAAGCTCTGACTGTGAACACCACTTGTAATTTCAACATTCACATGGCTGCAGATGAGGTTCCTGACTCTAGTCATCACAGGGGAATAAAGTAAAGGCAATAATAACAGTAGTCCCTAGTTTCCAATCACTTCATGTAAAACAATAATTTTCCAAAACAAAGAAACAACTCCATCTCAAACATTTACATTTTTAAAAGATCTTCCCCTAGTAAAAGCATCTGGATTGAACAAATTCTTTGTTGATGGTGAATGACAGCATTTTAATATCCTTCTAGTATGATGATGTCATAACTTTCTTCCAGAATTGCCTACCTGGAAGCACATATTACCTGGAAGATATTTGGAATACTAACACTGTGCATGTGCCACTATAGCTATCTATCTACATAGTAAGTGTACCAAAGCTACAATCACAGAGGCATATGCACTGTGCAGGTGCCAAATGTTAATTGTCACTGTGCTACACTCTGAACAAAGACAGAAGTAAGCAGATCAAAAAATAAGGTTCAGTAAGTTTAGGACCTGTTTTACAAAACTCCTCAATTTTAAAATAATGAAATTGAAAATTATTTGAAAAACCATTACAAAAATATTTACTATCATGATCCTGGGGTCCCACAGGTGCTGGCAGAGATGGAGCAGTAGAGACCATAGAGGATAAATGGAAGTGAAGGGCATTTCAACAAAGGCATTAATAGATCTAATTCAAAAGCATCTTGATTAAAAAAACCACTATCTTTTAAATGGATTAATGACAAGGTTTTTCATTTGTCTCAACTACACAAAATCCTGTTTTAGAGAACATGTGGTTGACCTGTAGACACCAAAGTGGTTTGGGTTTGGTTTTTTTATTTTCCTAACTGAGAGAAGATTTACATATATGTCAGGATGGTGGAAATCTGGTCTCTTTCAAAGTATACTGATAATAGGAATACCAGATTAATGAGCATCTCAGTTGAATTAATGGAAACAAGGCATGAAAGTGAAAATGTACAGTACTGAACACAAGGAAAGAAGAGAAGATATACTCTTGCTGCTATTTAGAATTAGGACTTGAGTAACTGTGAGTGAGCAATACATCACTAAGAACATTTCTCAAGATGTTTTTTACATCAAAACCAATCCTCTGTAACCTGTATTCTGCTCCTTAATGCTGGGGCCCTCTTTAAATTTAAAGTCTGAGATTACAGAAGGATAAAACATCAGCACTTCTACTGTCCTCTTAAAATTACAAGCAAAAAAGCAGCCTGTACATGTGCATTTCTGACAAAACAATTTTCAAGCTTCTGTAACTTTGTAACTTTCTGTAACATTTCTGTCTTCCAAGTAAAAATGGGAAGCCAAACTCATCCTGAAGGCAGAACAAGACGGGACAAGGATGCTCTTACCCTGGTTGGCTGAAGAAGACTGTCATAGCCTTTGCCAGCCAGCTGCAACTTCCTTTAGTGCTTGCAACCTTACAGGCTGTCCTTCACATCCCAAGAGGGCAGAACATGTTTGGCTGAGTTGCACTCTCTTCTTGCTCTCTCACTCTCACCCTTGCTCTCTTCTTCATAAAGAAGGGAAGATTTTATCCCCCTGCTTGAAAACAGATGCAGAGAAAGGGTTAGGAAATGGCACCCAATGTGGACATGGTCCCTGAGAAACTGTCATACATAAGAGTGATGGGCTGATACCAAACAGCAACAACACAAATAACTTGAGACAGCAACTGAAATTAAAAAATTAAGGAAGAGTAAACTAAAAGAAAAATATTTCCATCATCAAGATGTAATTGTAGACATTACTGCCACAGGAAGTTGTGGAGGTAAAACCTGAAAATAAAAAGTTATGCAAGATCCAAGAAAACCAAAAATATAAGAGTTGAAATTAATGTTAAAAATGTTTGGCTTTTATCAGCATCACACCTGATGCAGCTCATCATTCTTTTGCTTACTTACTGATATACATTTCTTGGTGGATTACCACCACACCAGCAGCTGTAGATGACACACTTTGGGTCTGATTTCCTGTGGCTGCTCCTATACTCCCTCTAGTTTCTCTCTTCCTCACAGTATGAATCCACCCCATTCACATGCACCAGTGCAGAAATAACAGTATTTCCAGTTAAAACTATTACACAAATTAAGTTCTGCTTTGTTGGTTACTGTTGGTCAGGAAATATCTTTTCTTTGAGAAATTTTATAAAAGCAAGATATTTCCACACATTTCTTAGCCAAACTTTTGATTTCATTAATAATTAAAAGCATAAAATTTGTTGCAAAAAAAATCTGAATTGAAAAACTATTACTGCAATGTTGGTACAGACGCCTTGTCACCATATTATCCTCTCTAGATTAGGATCCTTGACCAAGCAACCTCTCTTTTGGTGCCTGACAATCTCTTCTCCTGTGGAACCAACTGGTGCTTCAGGACAGATGGCTGGGCTCTGACCTGCTGGTGTATAAAACATCCAATGTAGTTTTCACTAGTCATCACATCCACACTTCCAGAGAGATTTTTCTTTGGGGTGCCTTTTGAGTTTCTTTCCACAGATAATTGAATTCCTAAGTAAAACATGAAATGCACAGTTTCACATTTTAAATAAAACCAGCTTTGATATGTAATTTTCAAGCTGTTCTACTTATTATTATACACTTAGTATTTCCATGTGTACTGAGGAGATGATCTCATGTTTGGGTTCATCTTATAGACGCTGAAATATACAACTGCATCTTGCGCATCTGCAAGATAGTTCTGACAGGCCTGGCAAATAACCTGGGACCTGTACCAGACCCTGATTCCAAGTTTAGTTAACTGGGAAATATAAGCATCTGAAGCATCAGGGCAGTAGAACAAAACAGTATGGACTGAGAAGGGCTGAGTTGGTTTTATTCTTTATGTAAGTAGAAAGTTGCATGGCTTATTATTCTGTCAGTGAGCCAGAAGTTCATAGGTAGTGAGGCTAAGTTGATCCAGAGGTTACTGGAAGGGAATTTCACTCACACTGCAGTGTGTCCTCTCAGCACAATGCTGGCTCCTTCTAGCATCTACTTTCTTCTCCCTTCATCTCCTCTAAGCTTTTCATTGTTATTGCTACATTCAACAAGGTAGCCACATAGGTGTTATTTTTCCCTAGTCCAGCAACAGTAAGTACTAAGTCACTGATAGTTCCAAAATGCAACATGTATGTCATGTTTTGTGACTAACACAGTCTCCCAACCAGGACATTTTGGTCTTCCTGTTACAGCTAGGGACTTTTTCAGGAAATGATCTTTTTACATGCTCTCATAAACATTCAGAATTCTGGTTTTGTTTCACTCTCTCTACTAAAGAACATCAATGGTTTCTCTCTGGTTTTGTAGTGTATGTTTATTGAGCTGATAAAGACTGCAAGATATATTGAAAGAAAAACTTAGTTTATGCTATTTTATTTTGGCAGTGATAAGAGAGTGGAATCCACTTTAAAACCAGGAGAAAAATAATTGGCATCTCCCAGTTATATTTTCTACAGACACATACATGAATGCATGCACACATAGATGATGGGGTTTTAATTTATTCTTTTCTATGGGTACCTTCCTGACTTGCAGCCAAGCCATGTAAATGCTAGCCAGCTCATGGATTTAATTGTATCAGCATATAATGGTAGACAGATTTTCATCCCTTCTGTGCTGCAGCATGAGAGGAAGCTTTCATAGGAAACAGAAGAGTGCAAGGTAAGAGAACCAAAAAGCCTAAGTTCCATTGCAAACCAGAGATAGATTAGAATGCACACACATACATATGATATAGTGAAACATAGTGTCATGCCCTCTGTATAATTTATAGAATACATGCCTGAACTAATATATGCCTTAGGGAACAGTTAGTGGTGAGTGGAAGCCTTGCTTAAGTGCAGTGGTTACATTAAAATCAGCCTAGACTAGCTAATGTTCTGCTTTAGGTACAGGCAACAGAACAGAAGCTGCAGTCAGAAACTCTGCAAGTCAGAAAATCTGCTGAACTTTCAGCCCTCTGTGTGTCTGTCTCCCTTTTCAGACACATACAAACACACATCCCCCTGTAAATTCTCACTAGCAAACAAAGAAAACTGCTTAAAGATATTATTGTATGGTTATTACACTCAACATTCAGTGGGGTATGCAAAAAAAAATTCACTTTATTCCTTTTAGACTTAAAACTTCTGTTGAAGAACAAAAACAACAGCAAGTTCTGTATCCAGTTCGTTGAGTTGAAGGTAAGGTCACTGCCTGCCAGCAGGCTATGACTGACTCTAATTAAACATTTTTATACTACTCATCTGCTGCTGGGGAACATGTCATTAAAACACAGGAAACATTAATCTACAGATTAATGCTATAAAAAGAAAACTTTTGCACAATCTTTATTTCCAATTAAAAGAAGCTTACAAAACATTAACCCTTGGAATACTACAATATCACCATCTAATAAAAGCTTCAGGTGGATGCTTGCTGTACTTTGCTAGCTGCCTGTTTTTTCATCCAGTCACACCAGTCTTGCCATATAAGAGTACTTATCTGAGTTACATTCACCCACAGCACCTATACTGTCTGGTCTTTTGCCTACATAATCACAGCTCTCATATTAGGGAACTGGTTATTTGTATTTGCTACATTTTAACTATTCAGAACAGATTTCAAATACTTTTCAGAAAAATAGTAGGTGATCTGTCTATAAATCCCTATGTCTTAGGCTAGTCAAGAGCACAGCATATACTACTATTTATTCATTATTTATTTCTATCAACCACTGTGGTCCATCTTGAAGCAATTGCATTTCTATGTGAAGGCATCTCTATCCTAGCTCCATCTGCTTCTAAGACCAAATAATGTTTTGGACTGGGTTTTGGGGTAGAGGGGAAGAGGCAAAGGAGGATTTATGGGTGGTTGCAGACATCTATGCTCATATCTATTTACCAGAAGTATGCAATTTGCTCTTGGTTGTGAGGTGCTGTTCAGTTTCTTGAACCTTTAGGTCTCTCACTGAATCCCTCCATTTATTCTCTTTCCTGGACAGAGTTATGTTTAATTTCAAACCCCTTAAAAATGGTTTTATAACCACTGAGATCAGCAACACTTGAGAAGATGTAACTAGTAGCATCCATTTTCTCTTAGATTTTAAAAACCTACATACATATGTGAGAGCACATTCAGTATTTTTGTTAGTATGCTACTAAATTTGAGAACTCTTCTAAAGTTTAGGGCATTGGCTTCCAGCTGGTGTCTATACATGAATGTGTATAGATGAAGAAACAGAACATTTATAGGTAACACTATCTCAGCCTGCACATTCAGAAATTTAGCACAGTTTCAACAGTAGCATATTATCACTGCTTTTACTTTTCACATTTTTTTTTTAATAAAACAGTCTGTCAAGGCCTCAATGTTACACAAGCATTTAGTTAAACTAGTTAAACAAGATCAGATTGCTGCTGGAACCACGCTAGAAATATTTACAGTAAAACTCACCTGGATTCCAGTGAGTTCCAAAGTTGAAATTCAGCCCAGTCTTGAAAGTTCACAAAGGTTCATTAGCTTATTTGAGCAAAACTTAGGCTCATTTTCAAGTAAACTTTGGCTGATATTTAGTTCTAGATAAAGAGCACAGTATGAGAGTGATATGATTAAAATATCTCAAATGCAAAAAGTCTTGTGAAGGGGAAGAGAAACATTATTGTTTTGGTTACCCATTGGACACTCATAAAATGAGTCACTGCCTTTCAGAGGGAGGTTTACTGTTTATGCTCACAAATACTAACCATGCAGCTAAAGGATTTACACAGTTAGCTAAGAAGAAATTACAAAACATGGGGATGTGAGTTGCTGGTTATTTAGGGAGTTAAAAGGTCTCCTAAACTGCAACAAGGAAAATATACTCTACCTTAACAAGAGGCACAAAGGGAAAACAGCATCCTCCAAATCCTTACAGACCTGAAAATCTATTCCATATCATTATCATCTCTTAATGGATTTATAGATTGTTTCTTATTGTCCATTAACCCAATGACCAGATTTTACTGCAGCTCAGATCCAAACAAAAATCCTTCTAATCACATGGAAGACTCTTAATGAAGTTTAAGCATACACTGTAAACCTAGTTTGTCCTACCACACCAGATTGCATGTCACTAATCCACAGAGAGGTACAGCTAGTTTGTGAAGATTAAACAGGGGAAGGAATGAGAAAGTATCATTACCCCCTCTGAGGCTTCAAATCAGTTTTCAGTCTGCTGCAATGACTATGGCCATCTTCAAGTTTCCCTGGAGGAAAGAGGGAAAGGAAACTAATAAATAGGGATTTCTAAAGGTGGCTGCAGCTCTAAGCAGCATCCACTGCTCTATTTTTTTCACCCTCTAGGATACTGTGAAGAAAGAATGCCTCACCCACAAGAAAATATAATGAAATGCATATGTTTCTTTTTTATATGGAAAAGGTATGTAATTAGTTTCAGTTTAAAAGAATCAAAAAATGAAGACTGGATGAGTTTATGCTCACAATAAAAGAGAAAACTCTGAGAAAGGCTCTTTTTAAAAATCCTAGTAAAGCCAGCAGATGGACTAACTTCATTTAAGCTAAAAGTAGTACATACCCAAAGTTAGTTCAACTTGAATCTTGCTTTGTAGGGAGTGTCAACTGTACCTTTAAAGGGATCCACCTTTTCCTTGGCTGCTTGGGACAGTGCATCATGCCTTACAGACAGCTTCACATCAGCCCAGTCTCCTCTGGCACTTTTGCCTAGGAATCAAACACATACCTTTACCACTTCTAGAAGTCTTATTTGGGTACTGAACCTTATGATTGTCCAAACCATTTCTACTTCACTCTCTGGCTCCACTTTGGGCTTGTGCTCTCTCTCTTCAAGACGACTGTGGAATGGAGGATTTTAAACATAAAGCTATGTGGATGCAAAGAAACACTGTTCCATGACTCTGGGACTAGCAGCTCTTCCTTGTTTTGTGCTTAATGATACAAATACAATGAATGGATTTGCCCAAGACATGGTAATGTTTTCAGGAGGCAAGAAAGGCTTTCAGGAAACAGCCTTGCTCTGTGGCTTTTTGGAATGTCAGAAAATCTGATGCAAGTTTAATTTGTATATCTTCATATATAACCATGTCCCATTTCTGTACACATTGCTTCTCTATACTGCCTTTAACAGATACCTCATGACACATCAAGAAAATGTCACAAAATTCCAAGTTTGATTGTGGATACTACACACCAGACCAGGTGTATGCCTGAAAGAGGCTATGACTCCACAGGAAGCCCATGCTGAAGCAGGCTCCTGGCAGGACCTGTGGAACTGTGGAAAGAGAAGCCCACACTGGAGCAGGTCTGCTGGCAGGACTTGAGGTCCCATGGGGGGACCCATGCCAGAACCATCTGTTTCTGAAGGACTATACCCCATGGAAAGGAGCCACACTGGAGAAGAGTAATAGGTAGTCTAATTTGCATTTATAATGTAAAGCATTGCTGAAGAATCACTGAGTGAAGAAGGAATGTAAACTCTAAAAGTGTGTATAGCAACATTTACTTTAGTGGAAAAAATAAAGGAAAAACCTGTAGAATTGCTACTGTTGCTCAATATTAAATCTGAGCAGCTGGGCCTGAATGATTTATGTGCTGAGTTATTAAAAATAAATCAAATAAGCACACTGGAACACTAGACATGCCATTTGCTTTCACTAAATCCCCCTCAGGTTATTTCTTTTATAGATCAGCAATTTGACCAAGCAGAATGCAAGACTGTTCAAGTGTCATGCTAATATTTGGGCATGTCCAAAAAGTTGTGATAGAGGGGAAGGGGGTTTTTTTGCCAGTCTCAAGAAGTGTTTACTCATATAACTATGACAAGTTGTGTTAATTAATACTGAAGGACCCTTCTGATACGAAGTTCCTAAAATTACAGTAATCTCAGTGTCTTGAATGTTTGCAGGATATGTTTCTGAGATGCTAGGAAGTATCTTTATATACATGAAACTAACTACATTCTGAGAGTTGTGATCATTCAGTCTTACTATATTTTCTGCTTCCAAGTTTCACAGTGATTAAATCTGAAAACTAGCTATCTTAATGAGATATAGTATCTGAGCATGACTTTAGTATAATTCAAGTTAAAAAAGTCTAAAATATATCTTCAATCAAAAATACTTACAGGCATTGCCTCAGGCTTTTTCCCAACATGATTTCTTTGCACAGAATACTGCAATATTCTATCACCTAGACTACAAAACAGGTATCACCATTCTATTCTGAAGGCCAAACCATGGCAGATTAAAATGCAGTGCATTTATGCCAATACAGGCAACACAGACAATTCTCTTAAGGAATCCTCACACAAATTGCAGCCAAACACGAGATTATAGCCAAAATCTCTCAGTATTTGAATTGCCACTGAATCAACAGACATAGATGAAACATTTGTTTTAACTGACCTGGAAAAAATACCTACTTTCAAATAGCTTTCCTTTTCCTATTAAACAGAGTAGCACTGCCATAAAATAAAATATTGAGCCTTATTTACTGACTAGTAGGGAAATGGAAAGCAATCAAAGATGAGATTTTTCTTATTTATTCTTATTTCATTACATCTGAGGAATAGTCTACAGACATAATCTACTGATAAATCTTGCAATTAATCTGATACAAACTGCAGCCCAAGAACACCTATGAATTTAAAATTAAGCCCTATCCTTTCCAATTTCCCCAAGTTATTTTTAAATTCATAAGAAGAAATTTTAAAACCTTCAGAAAAATGTATAATATTATGATGGTGAACAACAAATAATCACCTCATTTCAGGTGCCAGCATTCTGAAAAGCTGACTTTTAATCAAAGGAAACAGGAATTTTTACAAAACATAAAATTTGTCATTGGGCATCACAAATGGTGTACAGAAACTTCTGCAAGTCTTTGGAAGTTTTAAAGAAAAATGTAAGTTTTTTGCCTTTGTAGCACAAAATATGTGCTGTATTTCCCCCTCCCCCTAATCAGAAAAGGTTAAGCTATGCTCTGAGCAACTTATTTTGAGGTCAGCAAAGTAAAAGCACTGCTATAATGCAAGGTTTCATCTTTCAGCAGGAAATGTCTGCCTGGCATAAGATTTACTTTCACAGCAATCCTGAGTTTTTTCCCTTATGCTACAGGAAAAGTGAAGTACAGCAAATGTGCTATGTACTCTATGCAAAATTGTAAGAAAAGCACTGCCCATTTTCACTGGAACAACGAGCAAAAAAGTAGAAGTCTTGCAGGCTGCTTCCATTAGGAAAGGAACATGGTGGGTGTCCTCTGCTGCTGCCTTCTTTATTCACAGAAATTTGTGAACTACTCTTTTCCTGAGTACAAATAAAATCAAATGACAAGAGACAGTTTTCTAACTCACTTTTCCAAACCTCTGTTAGCCAAAATGCTCTTCCACCAGCTGTTTCCTCGGGAACACATTCTCCATGTTAGAATAGCTCTGTCTCCTGTCCCCTTACCAGCTCTTACATCAGATTCTTTCATCCTATCCTCATCTCTCCCACAGACATACAATGAAAAAACCAGCATCTAGAAGAACTGTTATTGTTTCTGATTGTCTTGAGCTGTGAGGATTTAACTGTATTTTGGGTGGCAGCTACTCTAGTTTTACAAAACAATTTCATTTCCTTTAAGGCCTGAAAATTACAGTGGTCAGCTAGGTCCCTCAGCACTTAGGGAAACTTAGTTTCAGCTCTAGATTTTTAGGTGGTTTTTTGTTTGTTTTGGGTTTGTTGTGGGTTTTTTTTGCATTGATGACAAATAAGAGGGTATTCTACAGAAAACAGACTATATTAAGTATTAATAATAATAATAAACATGAAGCAATATTAGATGACTATGCATTACTTGCTAACAGGAAAACAAAAATGGACTGGAAGGGAATGCTGTTTACTAAAAAATCCAGACAATTAACCAGGAAAAGCCAAAAATTTTTTCAGGGCCACTGAGAAGAACTGTAAACTACTGAAGACCTGCTACTTTATTCCTCTATTTCATTGTTTTTCATGCTAACAAACCTACTAGCACAAAGGGTAAGACTCCCATTTCATCATTCACCTCCAAAGCATAAGTAAAACTGCTGTTTTTATGGAAGTAAATAAAATCCAGTATTCACCTCACCATCTAGCTGCTTACCAGGTTAGGTTTATGCTGAAACACCTGATTTTGCATGCAGATTTGGTATGTGTTTATGTAAACAATATATGACATTTTATCTTACTTTTTGGGGGGGCCACTTCAGGAGAACTGCATCACTGGTTTATTTTACAAAGCATGACATGATCACTCTTTTTGCAACGGATCCCAACACTTCAACACGCTGCTCTGAAAAGTCTACCTGTAAAACTACACCATAGGACTTCTCATGGGGCAATGCTACATCTTTTTATGGGGTTGTTTGGGGTTTGGCTTTTTTTGAGCCCCTGAAAGCAACCAGCACCCTCAGCTTTATGTGTATGTATATCTTCAAGTTACAGCAGCAGCAGTAGAATCATTAGATAATTCTGACACAAAAAATCGATAGCTGAGGTGGTGTTACCTCTGCTTTAAGGATGGAGGTCTTGGGTCTTGGATAAGCCCAGTTGGACTATCAGCTCACTTCAAGCTTGCTGCTGAATTTATATTGAGTGTTAATGACTTCCAGCTAATTCTAAATTGAAGTTAAGAGCTTACAACAGAAACCGACCTTTGCTGTCCCAGAGGAAAAGTGGAAGTGAAATGATTATCTAGGGCTATTTGTTAGGTCTGAAAACCCACTTACTGGATCAATAAATCAAACAGTGAATGAAGCTAGTTTTGAAAGAAGGTTTGTGGATTTTAGTACTGAACAGGTGTTTCATGTGAGGAAACAGTGTGGGTTATTACAGACTGAACAAAATCAGCTGAATTGTATCCTGCAAATCCCAAAGCAGTAGGACACTTCTTCTGACTTTACTATCACCACCCCTTCTTGTAAATATTCAATAAAACACCCTTGTAGGGGCACCTTATGCAAAATGTGTCAACATAGACACCTGGTATGTTTTAAGGCAGTACACTAGTAATACATACATGTATGAGTGTTTATATAGGTAGTCAAGTGCTGTCAGGAAACATCAAAGGCAGCTTAGTACTCATGTCTAGGATATTTTCTGGTTTAAGATAGAAAAATATATTACTGAATTGCCATAAAAGAAAAATGATGGACAGGGCAAAAGGCAGGCAAACTTGCTTAGAAAGATTAATAGAAAGTGAAGCCCAACATCTTATCTTTCCTGACCAGTGCATGGCACAGCATAAGGGCACTCCAAAGACAACCATTTTTTCCAAGTCATATACTGTTCACCAGCATAGGTACACAAAACTACCACAGGAGGTCCTGCAAAAGCTGCACACATCACTCCAAGATTCCTTCACTAACTCATCAGTCAATAAATCAATCGTCTTCATTAAAACAACAATATCTAAAGAGTAAACTTTTGAGCTAAATCCCAAGAATCATTCTCAAATAGCATTTTCCAAACATTGTCCACTCCATGACAGTCAGTTTCTAACCATGCATTTAGTATAATCTCAGTGGAAATAAACCTGTACTTCTAGAAAATCTGGACATGTCATCCCAGAAATTTTCCTAATACCAAAGTGGGAAAGAGGTTCACCATTAAGAGAGTCTGAAAAGGGGAGACAAGAACAAGAAAGGGTGAAGAATCAAGGGGAAGGGAATGAGGAGACAGGGGAGGGGAAGATGGAGAAAGGAAAAAGGAAAGATCAAAACTGAAGCTAATTAAACAAGACAAGACAGGACAGGACAAAGGTGACAGTGGCATCCAAGTCAAAGCAGCAAACTGAAAAAAAGAACAGCTATTAAACTATTCAGACTTATGACAGTAAATAGATATAAAGCTATGGGCTTAAACTTCAACAGTGAAGACAAGTTATGCACTGGAGGAAAGCTAATAAAGTTACCTGGCAGGCCCAGAGAAAGCATGGACCTTCCATCACTAGAAGCCCTTAAGACAAATGTGTTAAGAGATGCAGGTGCACTTGATTCTCCTGCTGGGCCAGGAGAGATCTCAGGAGGCACTTTTCAGCCTTCAATTCAATTATCCTGTGATTCTACAAAATGATTACCATCATAATATTATTCATCTCTTTAGAAACTATGCAGCCACCACAGAAATAAAACAGAGGGAGAAGAGGGGTGATGAGTTTTTTAAATAATTTTCCTATGATGGATCTGAAAGAAAGCCCCTGCTAGGGTCCTGGGTGCCTTATTAAGGAAAGCTCCAGGGGGACACAACTGTAATATTTCCCATTTTGTCTTATTTTTTACCCTCACTACTGTTCTTTACATTCCATTTTATCTGCACTAATCTTAGCGCATCACACCCTCCACAGCAATTTCAATACTCCAAGAGATCTACTGAATGATAAAGAAGTGCCAGGAATCTCTTTTTTTTTTTTTTTTTTTAAATGAACATGTTTTTGAGTTAATAATATGTTGAGGGAGCAGCTGCACTCAGCAAAACTCCAGCTATAAAACCCCAAAAAGCTTGTGCAGCCAAGCCAGCTGAGCCTACATCTGCCTCAAATCACTGGCAGGTAAAGTTTGTGTCTCACTACAGGGATGTACTCCCATTGGGTTATTTTATTTATTTGAGGCAGAGCTGAAACTGAAACATTTGGTTTAGCTTGAAGTTGTGTTTCTCCCCAAAGAGCACATGGATTTCAACAGGGCTTTTTTGCATTGTTTTGTTTCAATGTACCTTTTTTTATTGCACATACTGTACATTCACAGCAACAAACAAAAGGCATAAAACTGAGAGAGGATTGCAGTGGCCATTTGTGTGGCCACGGGTGACAAAGACTCTGACAAAGGTTACACACACACACACACATATAATGGCAATCAAAGTATCTTTGCTTTTTGCTTTATCTAGCCCTGAACCCTTTAGCTTCACCTAGTTAAGGCCTTCCTGTTGCCATTTGTGTCCCCATTCCCTTAAATGGTTAGAGTTCCCATAAATCTCTTCTGTATGGACAACACTGCATGGGCTTATTTGTGTTTACAGACTATCATTCAAAAGATATCATGTGAAAAAAATGGTTTCCAATCTCTTTAACTATGCAGGTACATATCAAGCATAGGGCAGGTAAACATATGATAATAGTATGCCAAGGCAGGCCCAAAATATCCAAACAAAAGTATGGAC
This sequence comes from Galbula dea, assembly GCA_013399015.1. Classification (NCBI taxonomy): domain Eukaryota; kingdom Metazoa; phylum Chordata; class Aves; order Piciformes; family Galbulidae; genus Galbula; species Galbula dea. Next base: position 987,294 of record VWZX01002149.1, read on the forward strand.
TTCAATTCTCAGTGCAAATGTGAGTCAGAAAGTGTGAACTAAAGTAATCAGGTGTAGGCACTGAGCTACCTAAATTAAAAAGACAACTTGACACAATAACAGAGAGAAATAAACAACATACACACAACAGAAACAGTGTGTATTACTTGGCAACCATAAGCATAAAATTGGCAAGTGCCTAATGATCCTCCATTGTCATGGATTCACAGAAATGTCCAGGACTCATCTAGTCTTCCCCTTAGCTCAGAAATAATATGAGGTGTATCTAGATCATCCTTCACACATCCTTATCTTCTGAAAAATGTCCAGTGGGTGAAATCCTAAAGTCTCTTGTTATGGCTTAATCAATAATATGCATAGTTGCCCAAACTAGTAATTTTTTTCCTGCAGTCAGTTCTTAATTGTTCTATTTCAAATGGACACAGAGCCCTTCCTTGAATTTTATGTTGTTGATTGCAAAACATTTCTCCGGTTCTCAAGTCCACTTTGGTATTTAAACTTTTTCTCCTAGCTATGAGTTTTACATGTGCTGTAAAAATATATTCTATAAGTTATCCTCCAAGCTATAACCAGAAGGATTAAACTGCACTTTTGGATTATCAGGTTTTCAGGGCCCTGGTTTATTGAGAGCCACTAGTACTTCCTGTCACTTCTGGAAGTCAGGTTTGTTTGCCAGAATGTTCATGTTCTCTCCTTCCATTTTTCCTTTCACAGACCCTAACCTAGCAGTTCTGATTTTGCTAAAATAGGCTTTCTGAATTCCTTATGACTGTCTGGTTCTGATGATTTATATTTTTTTATGCTCCAGATAAATACTTATTAAGGATGAGGCTGGGAAATTGCTGTATTCATTTTACAAATAAAACATTTCCAACGTGACATCCCATCTTCTTAAGTGCAAAATGGTGACATGTGTCTCACCCAACAGGCCCCTTGACTTTGTAAAGCTCCCTTTTTTTCCCACATTGTAACTCACCTGTGTTAACATATAAGGTTTTAAATGTAAACCAAGCAAGCAAAGGCTGAGGATGTGTAAGAGGAAGTTCTTAGAGATATAAAAAGGAGAAAGGGTAAAGTAAATATTGCCTGACAAATCCTTTCCTGACTACCACCAGTGGATTCACAGTGTGAATTATAGAGCCTTTGCTACAGTTTGCTTCTAAAATTTCAAAATAGCTTCTTCTAATACCTTCAGATTGACTGTACAAAAGGGTCACAGTATTTATTTGCCTTCATACACTGAAGAGTACAACAATTGCACAGATGGGCAGTTTCATGTGCTTTTCATTAACTACTTTTTCTTTTTAAACACACCTTCTTTGCTCCAACTAGTTTATGCTGGTTTTGTTTTATGACATGCTGGTTTATAAAATCTCTGTCAAACTGCTTGATCATTATAAGAACAATCAGACTAAGTGTTGCCAGTTACAGTTTCTCATCCCAGCCAAGTCACAGTGTACACATGGTACAAGATATAAAGCGATACAAGGAGTGATTAGCGTGCAGAGTGCAGTGCAGTGGTCTTTACTATCCATCATTAATGTCAGAGTGGATTTCAAGAAGCAAGAGACTTTTCCCATGGCCAAAGCAGTCTTGTACATAACCACAGGAAAGAAAAGCCAACCAGAAATTATGCAACATGTGTGAGCATGGTCCTCAGCCATAACTTTTGCAGAAACAGAAAGATTGTTGCTATCACAGAATCGTGCTAACTCCTCTTAAAAAGGTTCAGGAAACTTGTCAGAACAGCTTTCCTTAAGATGGAGCAAGTGAACCTTTCCATGCAGTTTCTGAAACAGCTTCACTTCCTGAAAACACTGCAGCATCTGCCCCAGAATGTCTCAAACCCTACCTGAAGTTCACAACAAACAAGATGAAGAAGATCACTGTCATCTTTGGACTTCATGCTATAATTGGATGTTGATACTAGGGAAGAATTAGGGTCACAAACAGACAAGGCTAGCAAACCAGACTTCTGAAGATCCTAGAGACTTCCTGGCTCTCTTTTGTCTTCTGTGTTTTATAGCCAAATGTTCAAGATTATGCTTTGCCCTCCTCTTTTTTTTTTTAAGTTTTCTTTGATCTTATTTGATGCTCACCCAGGAAATTCTATGTGTACTTAGCCTACTCTGGATGTGCAGACATTAATGGAGCACACAGTCTCCATGGCCTAAAACGCACCTCTTTAGCAGAAACTTTCAGAAGGTGGATCCTCATGAAATTACTCACAGAAGGACCAACTTTAAATACTCACTAGGCAAAAATCTCACTTCAAGCAGCCAACACGTTCGTACACTCGACAAGAATGAGCAACAATTTACAGAGTGTTGCCTGCTTCATTGGTTAATATAAGAAACTGATATTTATGCATGTCAAAATTCATATGGAGCCATGACACCAGAGGAATTGTTTGGGGAGCACTTCAGCAGGCAGTGCTCCACCACAGCCTTCAAAAAGTGTGCATATAACACCGTTCCTGTAGGCAGTCTGGCTCTCTGAAGTCACTTAGGACCCACTCAAGAACACTCAGGACTTTCAGGAGGAGTTGGAGGAAGACAGAGAGTTTATAGGCAACAAATTAGTAAAGAAAGCTCTCAAGTGATATCTCTGTCAGATGATGTTCTTAAAGTGCCTGATTAATCATAATCAAATTATAAGTGATTAAAAGAAGGTGAATCCAAATATATGGAGACCAAATGAATATAGTGGCTTGTAGCCACATCATTTTGTGTTAGGAGCCAGTCAGACCTCCCAAGTTAAGAAGTGCTGAGCCAAGTCTGAATTTAAATAGGAGATCCTCCAAGGAAAACTGAGTGCATGTGCTGAAGGAAATAGTACTGGTAGCCCTTGTCTGTCTGAGTTACTACTGAACTAAGGCTCTTGCACGATGCCAAGAGCATAGGACTGAGACTGTAGGAGAAACTCAGATGTTTGAATCTTAGCTCCTTAGTGGTCATTAAAAATCCTTCAGCAGTTTGTGGAAAAGCAGTGATGTTCACATAGCCAAATTTCTTACTAGATAATTATAACACAGCAAATATCCTGGCATTTTGAAGCAGATACAGTGTTTTCTTTCACTTCTTCCCCATTAACTTTCCTGAGGCATTATTGTAAGAAGTTGCAAAGTTCTACACAAGAAAGGATTTCACTCATATTCTGGTGTTAAATCAAAAGATTATAGCATATTGTGCTGGAATCACAAGTTGAAATTATTACTTTTTTTAACCCCCATGTTACACCTTTGATTTGATTTGTTTCTTAATCACAAATAGTCTATTTAGCAAATCATTTGATGGTCTTTGCCTTTGCATTTCCTGAAGCTAACTGAATAACTTGTGACTACTCACAGAGTAATTTAGACTGGAAGGGACCTCAGGACTTCATGTTGTTGTATCAGCTGCTCCAACTAGTGCTGATGGCAAAGTTTGATCTGGGTGCCCAGGACCTCACTGTAATTTGCAGGCACAAATCATATTTTCTGAATTTGACATGTGATGTGAAAAAAAGAATATCTAAGGAGAAATTTTTGGTCTTCACTTGTTTTGGAAAAATCCTCTGCTATACTATTCTGCAAATCCCTATCCAAACTTAGTCCTGCTTTGTTCACACTTGAAAGTTTTTGTGTATTCACAGCCTAATTCAGTGTAATGATAATTACTGCTAATGCCAGTAGCCCAGAATGTTCACTGAGACAAGTCTGTGAAACACACAAAGACATAAATTGAGAGAAAACAGCAGAAACTTTGTAGCATGGTCATAATGTCAAGAATAGCATATCAGCTTTTTTGACACCTCTGAAAATTGCAGGTAATTAGTGTTAAGGAAGCACTTTCATATTTCTGGTGCAAAGGTAATGCCTGTTACAAGAAGATTTCATTAGATTAGTAGATGTTCCTGCACAGAAGAGGCAATGAGCTGTACTTCAGGCAAAAGAGGAGATATATGAAGAGAAAGGTGGAAGAGAATTTGCATATGCATACTAAATACTACTGAGATAACTTATATACACTATATTGTCCTTTAGATAGCTACAATACATGGAATATTCATTTGCTCATCCTTTATTAGTCCTAAAAGTGTGCTCCTCACTGCAAAAGCACAGAGGCAGTCTGAGCTGTGAGCTCTATCAGCCAGACTTGGAGGAGCCAGAACGCACCAGGAATCTCTGGGATGGGATCATTCAGACTGGTTTTGTGCATGGTTGCGTGCATTTGCTGCTTAACAGTTCCTCAGATTGCTGTTACTGTGGGACAAAAGGAACTTTTAGGAGCACTTTGAGTGAGAAAAGGATGACTCCTTTGGCTATGACTAATGTATCGTGAGTAATACCTAGCCAGACACACTTCCTGACTTCATACCAGAGGGAAAGAACTTACAGTGCATCATCTCCCTGACCTCCCTGGCCTGCACTCCGTGGAAAGAAAACAAAGAAATGCAGGCCAGAAGGACCATGGATAATGGGAGACAAGGAGGAGCATGCCACAAACAGCACTGGCCCATACACAGAGCTTGTGAGGGCTAGGATTCTGATAGCCTTAGTGATCAAGTGGCCTAGCAAAGCAAGTGAATGGAAATGAGTAACATAAGGTATAACCATCACGTGGCAGAGAACAGCATGGCTCACACAAGTAATCAGGCATTTCCTACTAAAACAGAGTATGTAGCAGCAACAAAAGCATCCTTTAATCCAAACTGACTGAAGTGAACATACCTGGTTCTTTCTCCACTTCCTCACATCTACGCAGTTAGATCTCTGCTTCAACTTGCTGAGACCTTGACATGTTATTTGAATGAGCTCAGCAAATCTTTGAGGCACACCTTCCTGACAGCAGCCACAGTTGACAGTTACACCCATGAAAACACGATGACTGCCAACGTTTACTACTTCTTACCTTTTGTGCCATTTGGATGAGGTTCTTGTTCTTCACTTTTGGTCTCCAGCTCAAAGAGGTAACCTGTTATTCATCAGCTTTGGGGAAAATATGTGTGATCTCATGAATCCTGGATGTTGTAAAACGTTGGGTTTTTGGTGAGGAGACAGAGGTCTGTACACCATTAAACTAGTAAAACTTGCAATTTTCCAGGGTTTGCCAAGCAAGTCTTGAATGCCTCAAATCTTCCACAATCTGTTTGATATATCAGGAGGGAGACGCAGCAAACTATCCATGAGGGTAGTTAGCCCAGATCATAGCATCAAATGCATGACATTTATACACTATAAACTTAACTTCAAATTCCATGCTACAACAAGTACTGTAACATTAGAGAGGGCAAAGTTGGAGAATACTGATTGTGACCATGTGTAGAATGAGTATAATTTATTTTTAGCATTGTATTTCTGTTCTAAGGCAATTCTACCACCCAACACATGCACATATGGATGTCAAAAACATTATCTAATATTTTAAATAGCTGCCATAAGCAAGAGCCAGAAATGTAATAGATGTATGTTTGGTTTACATCATGTTAGGAGTATAAAGTATACTGGGGTTAGGAAAAACATATTCCCTTCACGGATTCACTGGATCAGGTTTTCCTCCCCACCCTAAGGTGCAATTCCAAAATCTATTCCAGAATAATAATGGGCCACCATTACCTCTCTCTCAGAACTCCAGAAACTGGCAGCCTTCAAAAAGAAGCAAGAAGTCACTGGGAGTACCATTACAGGGCTTCTACTCCTCAACACTATGGCACCAAACACACTGTAGAAAAGAAAATTGCAAGAGGATGGCAATGAGAAGGGAGAAAGACAATTTTCCCTTTACACCTGAATTTGGTGATGGTCATGTTACTTCATAGTTCTTCACTAACACAAAAGCCTTATGCAAGGGTTGAGTACTATACTTGTAAAAATATTGGAAAAACAGAAGTAGGACATTCATCTTTAAACTCCTGTATTTGGTAGTACCATTTGCATCTTTGCAAATTCCACTAAGAGGAAGGACCTACTTTGGACAGCAAAACCCACAATCATTTTCTGCTCAAACACTTACGGCAGAGGTTCATAGTCCTCCTCGTCCATCATCTACAGCTCCAGCTAAACTCTCTGTCAAGATAAGGGCAGCATGCTTTAATCCAAATTGACTGTGTCTTGTTCTGCTTCTTAAATCTATATGCAACTTAGTGAGACCTTGGAGACCTTGTTAACTGGATGAGCTCAGCAAACCATCGAGGCACACCTTCCTGACAGCAGCCACAGCTGACTCTGACACCTATGAGAAAGTGATGATTGACAACTATATAATGTCTGAAACATAACTCTACTGGTTGCACTTTCTCTCTCTGATCCCCAAAATAGTTATTTAAACAAAACAGTCTGAAGAGAAAAGCTGAGCATAGCTAACTGCAGATTGCAGTAGCTACCTACCTTGTGAAAACCCAGCTTCAAATACCTTTTCTTGTATTCATCGTTTGGGCTAGCAATTATGCTAAAACAGTGCCACTTCCACTTCCTGTGGAAAACTGCAAAGGTCTCTGTGACAGTCTTCTGCACAAATCCCATCTTTTTTCTTTATTCTTTTTTATCCCCTACCCAGAATTTTTGTTGTGAAGTCAGACCTGGAATGCAGCATCTATACAGTATCAGTTCCAGACATACTGAAAATCTGCACAAAGAGGACTGTTAAAAAGGTGAAAGCAGAAAGGATTTTGGCCAACAGTATGTTCATCAAAATGTTGAACTTCTACCCTTAGAAAATGACAGGGGATCTTTAATCAAAAGGCAGAGCAAAGAAGATATTTGCATGTTATCCAGTTCCCTCACCTTTTGAAGGAGGAAGGGCAGAATTAGTGTTGCCAGAAACTGGTCTTTGGGTCCAGATATTGTATGTATTCTAAACTTGATTGCCACTCTGACTTATTCCCTCCAGGTTTAGACTTCTAAAAGGCCATCATATTTTCTGCCAGGTAGCAATGTCAGGAACAACAATAGTGCTGTCAGTGTTTAACAGGTAATACTGCTTATTTCATGGAGTAGGTTTTGTTCCAGATTGGGATCAAAATTGATTTGTATTAATGTTTTAACTTGTTGACAAATAAACATTTGAGGGAAAACTATGTAGTATAATCCTGGCAAACCAAGTTATGCCTTTTGTTTTGCCTTAAATTCAAAGTCAGCTATTTATTACATCACACTCTGCCAGAACTGAGCAGTAAACTACATTCATATTCAGAAGAATGTTTCCATTTAAAATTTACATTTAAAAATGGCAGTAAGATGCTGGAGCTCAATTCTTTTTGAGGAAACTGTATTGCATTACATTAGCTACACTGCTAGAAAAATGGTGCATTCTGCTTGCTGTATCAGTTTTAATTAGCTGGGTGCATTACTCACCCACTTTATCATGAGATGGTAAAGTTAAAATTAGTGTAATTCCAAGTGTCACAAACCACAGCTACAAAATAGATTGGTTAGCTCTTAATTATTTAAACACTGCATCCTGTGCATAATCAATTTCTTACCTACAGTCATGATATATTATTGACACTCTGGAAGACTAACTCTATTGCTGTCCAGCATAATTCTGATATATAATTTATTGTGGTTATTTGGAGAACTATATTGAGTACATTAAAGCCATATGGTAGTGTGGTTTCATCCCCAAGAGATGCCTCATCAGCTAAGAGAAGCATTATGATCAATATGCATATTACTCATTTTTAATAGAGTGTACTAAGCTGCAGAAGATTACTGTTCCTGCCAGTTACTTGAAAATATGAGGTGAAACAATTATATTAAGATTGTTGGAGCATTACAGTATTCTCAAGATATAGAAAATATGTCTTTGTTTTGTTATGTTTAGATCCCCAAACATTCTCTAGCAGCTGAAATCCCCCAGCAAATAGTATGCCCAACGAGACAGTGTAAAACCTATAAAAGGTAAAACCTTGAGCTGTAATGTGCAAACAATTTGCTAAATATGGCTCCTCAGAAGAAACAAAAAAAAAAAAGAGAGAGTGAAAAAGATGAGAACACTTTGTCATTTCTCTTGGCAAGAGGACAGAGTATCTACCACAAGCATTCCTACTGCACTACTAAAAATAAGTGGTAAGCACTACAATGATTGTTGCAGCCTGGCAATGAAGAGAATGTTGGATTTTTTAAAAGATTTGTGTTATGTTCACTCATTCCTCAATACACAGAGAAAAATACCACAATATTACCAAGCATTGCATTAACTTCTGACCTGCTGAAACATTTGCAACTGCAGACACAGACTAAAAGTACACTGCCTAAGGATGCAAAACCTTGAAAGATGAAAAAGTCAGAAACCCACAAAGTCAGGTTTCAGCTATTCAATCAGATTAAGCAACTGAAAGGGAATAATTCAGAAACAGTAGAACTGCAAATACTGCAAAATTGGGTAGGAAGAGGATGATGAAGTTCCTCACCAGATTAGATACCACTGCACTTGTGAGGATTGCTGCAGTTTTTTCAAGGTATTTCTTTTACAGAGAAAAACGTTCTCCTAACCATGCTACTGGGATGTACTAGAAACCCATTCAAAAACTGGAAAACCACTTTTACAGACAGTAGGAGCTGAAGTTAAGCAGAATTTCTAAGCACACACATCTTTTTCCAACCAATTTATATGCTCTCCCACAATCCTCAATTTTATTTATTTCCAGCCCTTCTCTCCCATCTGCTCCCTTCTGCATGATCTATATATTATCTTACACTACTTATCCTGAACAGATTTTAGCTTCCTCTCTCTGTTCCAGTTACATTAATGATGCCAATATTCTCCCTGGATTTCTATGTTCTCTCTGTATTTCCACTCTCTTTGTTCTTTTTCATCACTTATCTTGCATTCATACAGACACTTTCAAATACTTCTAACTCCCTCTGATCCTTCTGCATCAGTCCAAGGTTTTATTCCTATTTCACAAATGTTCTCAATATCTTTCCTTTCTTCCTCCTTGATACCCAGATTGCCAGTTTTGGCACTGAATCCCAGTTCTTCCAATTCTCTCAGACTTTTGTCAGACCCCTCCTTCTTCCTTCCTTCCTGTATCCTAGGTAAAGGTTCTTTATCTTCAGCTCTATGTCCTGAGACACTTTAAAGCACTAGTGTCTCTTCTCTTTTCTTGCAATGCTGTGCGCCCTGTGAACTGCCCATTGAAGATGTCTAAATAACTGCTGCATTAAATGCCTCTGCACACCATTTTGAAACACATTCAGGTTTTAATGCATCTCATGTCCATGGTACCAAATTCTGCTTGTGACACTACAACTATTCCTGCAAAACATTCTTCTGTTATCCTTTCTCAACATTAATTCATGAGCACTGCTATATCACGGGTTGGAAGAAGTCCAGTACTGTTCCTTTTAATGATAGAGCACACCTTCTTCCTTTGGGAGATAAAACAGTCAAATTGTAGGAAACTGTTTGCCTTGCTGCTTCAGGCTACCTCTGCAGAATAAAGACACAGACAAACACTGAGGTAGCTCTCCTAGTAAAGAGCCAGTCAATGAAATGAGCACAGAGTCCCTTCATTGCTATTAACCAGCACAGACCACTAGCACGGTCTCGTTTCTCCAAAATGAGCAAATCTATGTCTTGGCTCCTGGCTGCAATGAAAAAAGCAAGATTCTGACAGTCTATCATTAATTATTTTATCTCAGTTACACTTGCATGAACCTGGAGTAAATTCAGGGAAGAAAGTGATTCCAAGCCATATAGCTGAGGTGAGGATCTGACCACCCAATATGCCTGCAGAGCAGCTTTTATGCCCACTTAGGCATGAGTTGCATGCATTTTAGGCAGCCAGCTTGCACCTGGCTTGTCTACAATTACTACCACTTCCTTTCTCCCCTGTCAAATCTCCCTCCCCTCAATAAATGCACTTCATGGTGTTTTGATGGATGGCCAAGAGTAGGTTAAGTTCTTGCCCCGGTTTTGTATACAGAGTTGTTAAGCATCAGAAAGGACAGTGGCCAAAAGAGTTCTGCATATCATTCTGCAGATCATTAACTGGTAATGCAATCTGCCCTGCTCTAGGTGTCACATCCAAGAAAAGACCACAAAATTAGAAACGTAGTGCTCTAACAGGCAGTACTCTGTGTTCCTCTCCTTGCCCTTTATGCAAGCATTGCAGCAACCAGCCAAGCAGAAATCAGCATTTTACACAAAGTGTCTCAGAACTTGATAGCAAATTCAAACAGCTATTCAGCATCACATGCTCCAATGTGGTCATGTAATTTATATAGTATGATAATCTGGTTTTAATATAACCTACTCGTTCAACTGTTGTTTAAGTAATTGGCTATCTGATTCCCCATACATGTTGAGGAATATGAACACTACACTATTGCAGGGATACCATTAACACAGACAAAACATCAGGAAAAAAAGAACAAAGAAAATTCTCCAAGGAAAAGAAACAGTATTCACTTTCATGGGAGCTTATCTCATTACATGTAGTTAAAACAGTGATTTTTTTTTATTTTTTGACCATGTAGATAAATTGTTTCTAACACTGATTGAAAGCATCACATTCAACACTATTTTTAAGAAGCAAAGGGTTTGGTTTTGATTTTCTGGATTTGTTTGGTTGAGTTTTTACATATATACACAGTTATGATGCTCCTTCCCAAAAGTCTGACAAGGTAAGCAGGCAAGAATTGGCTATCAAATATCCAGCAAGGGACTTCAAGATCAGCAAAGGCCACAGTAAGGACAGCAAGAATCACAAGGCTACATGACAATGACAAGGACAGTCCTTCTGTCAAACATTCCTTGAAGTGGCTCTGTAAAGGCTGTGTCCAGTCTAAGAAAGCATCTTTAAAACAGACATTACACTCACTTACCTACTTGTCTTTAAACATTACTCTTCCACAAGCAGTGCTTTGCAAGCAGGATTCGGCATTTGGTCATTTTAGTCATGGTGTGCCTGTCTCCTGCAAGGCTGGGGAAAGGCTCCTGTGCATCCAAATCTTCCCAGCTACCAGCATATCATGATGCAAGTGATGGTCCAGGGTGCAAACAGCCAGTGTTTTCAGCTTGGACATGTCATTATACTGAGGGAAAACAACCTCTTTTGTTTTCACAGCATTTTAAACAGTCAGTAAGTGCAAGTTAAATAGTTAATAGCAGATAAGCTGTAAGAAAATAGAAGTCAGTAACGACAAATTACTTATTCAGATATTCTAATCAGGATATAAAAAATGCACATATGTTGCAGTGAATAATTCACTCAGTTAACTAGGCAAAGATACTGAATTTGCCTTTTGTACCTCTTCTTTGTGCATTAAGATTTCTTTAATAAAAATGGAAGAAAGGAAGGACAAGAGAAATAAATTGTGTCCTACTCTGGCAAAAACCAGCCTCAAGTACTCTCTTGGTTTCAGCTGCAATACAATTAATTTTCTTCCTAGTAATTGGTATAATGCTGGGGTTTAGATTTATTTAGGTGTTTGGGATTTATTTAGGTGTTTATTAGCACAGTCCTATTTTCACAGATCATTTCAAATTTTACAAATGGTCTTTTTCATTGCAATTTTTCAGGCCAATTCTGTTGAACACAATAGCTGGAAGGCTTCCATATACCCACCAACTTGAAAAACTTTCTTCTTCTCATCAAAATTTTCTCTTTTCTCTTTGTTTCCTTTCCATCCCATAATTTAAACCAACAGGTTGAAATTCTGCTCCTAAATAAGTCTTTTCTCCTATTGCTTCCAGTATCACATACGTTTTCTATATAGTCAACTTATTCTTGGTTTAGATGGTTTTTTTTAAGTTTTTCCTTAACTTAGATATTAGTTTCTTCAGCCTCCTCATCATTTTAGGCTTCCCCTCATGTCTTGGATCTAAATATGCTTATAAGCCAGTCTGACCCTTCAGGAATCCCTGAGTCCATGTCTCAAATACAAATGGTGCAGTACATTTGCCCAAGTCAGGAAACTGTCCTGCAACCTCTCCATAGGACCTTCAATTTCCAACACCCTCATGGTTTCTCTTCCACTGATTTCAAGCCCTTGAAGTCCACCAGATGTGAATACTGACAAGCCCATTTATCTTAAGAAGACAAACCAAAAGCAAATATGAAAATAAACTTGCATACCAGGTAAAAGTTCTCTCTGACATCTCTCTTGAGCAGTAAAAAACCTGAGACAGAAATTTTTCTTTCTTATTCACATGATCTAAGCTAGTTCTTCTCAGTCACATTTTTAAAGGGCTAACAATACAGCTTAGTAACACTCTCAGCTCCTTGCTTTCTCCTACAGCAGTTGGGATGAAAAGCTAGTCCATTCTTATCACAGCTCTTTGTTTCCTTTACCTTCTACAACACAACAGCTTGTTGCTACAGTTTTTATGTCAAATATGCAAAAATTACTCCTTAGTCCCTCACTTCCAAGCCCTCCACATCCTCTGCCTGGGCTTGGTCTTGAACTGCAGTTGCCAATTTCTACAGAGGACACAGCCAGCTGCTGCAAATGCACTCATGGTGTTTATTCAGCTTCTGCTCTCCTGTTTCCTGAGGAAAAAAGTCAGTGCCCAAGAGCTTTAATTGCTGATCTCTCTTCAACCTGCAAGAGAGCAAGCACAAACAGTACTTGTTTTACCAACCACCTTATCCTGGAAACCACATACTGCCACTAGGACATTAACAGGATTTGTTAAGGTTGGAGAGAATAACTAAAACAACCTATACTTTCTTTGATAGCTCCAGCTGATGGGCAAATTTCTTCTGCCTGTTCTGCCCTATGGAGCTTTAATTGTACATTCTATTCCCAGAAGGCCAAATTATACTCTAAGTTACAACCATGATACAATAAAAGTTAATGGAGTTGCTCAGGTCTAATTGAGGGCATAGTTTATTGCAGCGAATGTTACATTACAATAAATCATTGAGAAGGCTTCCAAACATCAGCTTTATGTATCACTCAGTTTCCAGAAATATGACTAAAAAGTGTTTAAATAAAGCTCCACTGTAGTTGACAATGTCCTCCTCAAAAGCAAATGGCTAAATAGTAATCATGTCAATATACAGTAGCAGATTCACCACTTCTATCAGCTTTCAATCACTACCCTGTATTTTTGTAGTTTGTTTGGTATCAGTTGTTTCACAAACTGATGATATCTTATAAGGAAACAGTGCCACAGACATTATACATGCTGTGCACTACAGAAACAGATGCTAATTCCTTCCTCGGTGTATATGCATAGCAGAGAGAAACAGCTTGTCCTACCTTGAATATATTACTAAGTTGCAAGCAAAGGCACCATTCCAGCACCTGTGGACAGAACCAGTACAACTGAGCTTTAATTCAACTATCTTTAGTGCCAGTAACAGTAAAGCCAGGACAAATCTGCCCATTCAAAAGCTCTTATGTGGTGAAGTGTGACTTTAGAGACTGAGGCAAGCTCTGCCAGCTTCTCTGCTATTGCCACAGTACCCGTAGCAAAATCAGTTCTTTACATCTCTCTTCTGCAATTAAACCTTTCAAAGTAGGGTAGGTATGACCCAAGACATGCAAAGTCCTAGGACATGAATTTTAAATCGCCACATCGATTCAGTACACATGAACCTGACTGAAAATATCTATCACTTTATTCTTACAGAAAAACCCTTCTCACCATCAGTTCTAGAGTTCTCTGCCATTACTGTCCCTTCAGCTTATCAAAGGCCCATTAACCTAACATGCCACTAAAATACCAAGACTGTACTTCAAACATTAATAGATAAGATTGAGATTCAGTGCCTTAAATGTGTATATTTTTGAATTACTATAGCTTTGAATCAACTCTATTCTTTAAAAGTAGCTGCGTGCATCATGAAAGATTTGGAAGAGAGAACAGAGTATTTTTAGAGTTCAGATGATACAGCTAATGCTCAGGAAGGCTTCTCCCTTTAATTTTGCCTCATATTTCCTATTTGCTTCACTGTGCATTTTAACACTGTTAGAGATAAAATATTTCAATGACAGATCTGAAACGACTAGAAATATGGGGGGTTTCTTTCTTGCTGTGCAGCTGTGTGATGTCTTTATTCTCTTTATCTTAAGTTCTCTTTATGTACTTCTGGTTTGCACAAGATGTTTCAGCAATTGCTGTTGTCAAACCCCACTCTTCTCTGGGCTTGCTATTACCGCAGGGAGTCTTAGGAGCTGAAACCTTGCCCTCAGCTATTAAGTAAGCCTTGTTTCTTTAGATCACCGTTTTTATTCTGTGAGCATTGCTCAACCACACTGGAGTTTTTACAACACAAATCTGAATGGATGGATTATTTTCTTTTTTCCTTTTGTGTGAGCAACACACAGCACCGACTTCTAAAAGTTAAGCACAGGATTATCTTCTGTGACTGGGAGTGATAACTGTGCCATTAACAGTTGTTTGTTCCACGCTTACACAATGCCTAAGGGTCTCCAGATTTCAAGCTCCAGCTCACTTGTACTCTTCTGGTTTACTGCGTGAAGGAAGGAAGAAGGCAGGTCAGGATGCAGATGAGATGAACTGCTTCAAGCTCCATTTGGCCTCACTTGTGTGAAGAAAGTACAGGCCCTTCTACCACTTCTCCTGAAAGGAGAAGGCAGGCAAAACATTTAAGGATACTTTCACAAGAGATCTGCCTTCAAGTATGCTGTTGGCCAGCAAATTGGAAAACATATTATGTCTACTCACCCACTTTTGTTTTTCTGCTGATACTTTGTACTGCCTCACATCACTACTGCTTTTGAAGATTTCTTATTTCAAGTATAGCCAGCAGTTGGAGACTGCCTGTCTGGGTCTACCACCACTGAGCAATTTTTTAGTCCTCAAAGGTACTTAAGGTTAGTGTCTCTCTATATATTTAAAAATGTGTGTGTATACATATATATGGATAGAAAAATATAAATATAGATGAAAAGGTATATAAGCAAAAACCTGAGACATTACTTACCTTAAAGTTATGCCTTTACACTATTTTCTGTCAGAGTTGAGTTTTTTCTACTTCAATTCCTTCTTCTTCCCCAGGTCTACACTACTGTAGGTTTACATACAATTCACCTTCAAATACTTCCATTGCTGTGGCTTGCTTAGCTTTGCACAAATCAGAGATGGCTTCCCAGGGCTTCCTGCTAGCTTCCTTTGGTCTTCAGAAAATTGATCTGTGCAATGCCAGGTATGTTCTTGCAAGGTGACAAGAAAAAAAACCAATTTGTTCATTTATACAACTTTTTTATTTCCCTGAAGTAAATTACCACTCTGTTTGCTGCAGAAGTCTCTTTGGGCTATTAACAGGCTCATGAGTTGCCTAGCAGCAGCCTAGACCCTTCCTGAACTGCTTAGACACCCAAAGCACAGCCTTGCACAAATGGTTAAGCACTGGCCCAAGCTGACAGCTGAATCACACGGAGAGTCAGAAGACTCTGCTGGCAAAAAAGGATGAGGAATTCAAATGTCTGGCCATGGAAGGAAACAAGCCAGCAGCAACTGCTAAAGCCAAAATCAATGGGCTGCTTGAGGATTCAGCAACATGGCTGGCATGAGCCAGACCTGCTCCACCACAAATTAATGGGTCCTCTGGGAGCTGTTGTCAGCTACTGTCTGTGAGTCACTCCAGGACCTCCTGCTCCTCTTTGTAGACTGCATGCCTCTTCTGTGGCTTTTATCACATGAAGATTTTGGTATGTGACTCATTAAAAACAAGAGTTAGGCCAACTCTACAGTAACATCCAAATACCATACACATCTTGTATCTGTCCTTCACGCTAGACAGAATGACTGGAATCAGACACTTCTGCACTTAAAATATTTCAAGCAAAAAACATTTGTATTCTCTTGGGACTATTTAGCCCTATTCCATTTTCTAATACCAAGCACATTATGATCCTGACAAGTCTTCTGCTGAATACCTTGGGTAGCTCTTTCCACAAAACAGTTTGGGAAACAGAACAGTATCTTTTAAACTGATGATTTCAGCAACTTTTTTGAGGGATCACCTTCATCACAAGTCAGTGCTTCAGTCAATTTTACTGAAGATTGGCATGAGGCACAAAAGACAAAGGCACAAAAATACTGCTATTGGTCACTGAAGTCAATTAAGTTATTAGACTTCAAATGTCATTAATTGGTACCGTGGAGTTTTGGATACAACAGGCTAATTAAAGTACATGACAGCACCAACTGCAGGTACTTTACATTGGTACACTGCCTTATATAGCATTTTTTAGGAGGAACAGGCGACACTAGAAGCCACTACAGACAGTACATACATACTCTCTACTGCCCAATTATTTGGTTGGTATTTTCTGGAGAGCTCATCAGAAATAACAGTAAATAAAAATGGATTGTACTGGGCTTGTGAGATCTTACGTGACTTCAGAAATGTTTCAAAGTGCTGCCACTCCTACAGACAGGAAGAGATTATCTGCTTCATTGTTTTTAGTAACTATTCATGCAGGATTGTATCAGACTGTCAGTGTAACAGCCAGCCATTTTCCAGGGAAATTTTGTGTGAGCTTGCCATTTTTTTCAACCTCTGAACACCTCTGGGCTTTTCATAGTTTTGCAATCAGAAGAGCATTTAGACTAAGGATGCTTGAAAGGGCCATCATGGGAAAGCTAAGTTGAATAATCAGGTTCTTGTATTGAGTGCTTAGTGTGGCACACGTGCTGGTCATTCTTGTTTTGTCTGGCAGCAAGTTCCACAGTCTTAGTCCAGCTTCTGTGAACGTTTTGTTTCCTGTGGTTACAAGTCTTTCCCTATGTTGTTGACAGCTTCATTCTTCCACAGAAGCAAAGCTGTAGCATGAGGTCATCTTGGTTCATCTGCTATCCCACAAAAAAGAAGTAATGGGAAGATCTAGGGTACTACAGTAAGTATTGCTGTGTGTCAGAGCATACTTAGACACATAATGTGTGACATATTACAATATATATAAAAAACATATTTACACATTTCCCAGGAGAAAAATTATAATGCACTGACTTACAACTACAGTATTAATATGTATCAAATTATGTGATTATTCTTTCCAGTTTTATATAACTTAAGAGGCAGAAAAATCATCATATTCTTAATGAAAAGTCACAGAATGTATATACTAAAATGCATTTCTCATCTTTAATTTAAAGCACTATAACCCATCTTAAATCAACATTATCTGGGACAATGTTTCCTTTTATATTTTGTTTGTACAAGACCTGCCTTGTACAGGCACAGTATCATCCAAGTTTCCAGCTAAAGCTCTTAGTCACCACTGTGATTGGAGAAATTATGATTGTTGCCACTGTTATTACTGTTGTTACTGGCAGGGTAGGAGAGTTTCCCACAAGCAGATGCTCTTTCCTTTCATTCTCCCTGCTCTTGAGCCTTTCTACCTTGAATGAAGTACACATACAGTTAGAGAAAAGTGCAAGGCACAGGAAGGCATCCAGAAATGGGACAAATTCCTAAACTCAGGATGATAATTTTACCCGCAGTGAGCTAAGATTTCACCTTGTCAGTTTACCTAGCCATCTACAAGGTGTGTTATAACACAGCTCATGTCAACTTCAAACTCAGCAACTACAACTTAACAGTGCACTTCAAAGCACCATGATCTACGGAGCCATGTGTTAAGGGAAGGACTGAGGCCATTCCCACAAACAGATTCACTGATTTCTCTTCCCCATTATGATCCCAATGCAGGTTGGAGAGAGAGGTAGCACAGGGAGAGAGGCACTATGGTGAGTTGTTCCCAGAGGCCCAGCTGAGCTTCTTGAGTTCAGGTTGAGCAGCCAAAATGAAGGTGGCATGATGAAGCTGCGCTATTCATAGCACACCAGGCTGCACGGTGCCCTTTTGTCTATCATTTCAGTCAAAACAAGCACTCACAAAATGAATAACTGCCTTGACTATTTAAACTGTTAACCTTTTTTTAACATTACTGTTTATAATTAGATTTCACAGAAAGCCAGACTGGTGGGTTTCTCCAGCCTGACATTTTTATCGTGTGAAATATGCTGGATCAGGTAATCAGAAGGCCTTAAGGTCAAGTAACATGACTGAATTGCTGTTAGTAATTAAATGTGCGATAAATAACAGTATCTGCTGGAGCTAGAAAAGATCATGTAGGTAGCTTCATGTTCTGCTTTATAAATCATATTAAAAAAAAAAAGTGCATGGGTTGTTTTATATTAAACATGGTGGTTACATGTGCCAAAGATTTATTAGTCCAGTCTGTCTTATGGTGAGTGGCTGCAGTCCAGATTCATGTGGTAGAATAATAAAACTTCTTAAATGGCTATAGAAGTTGATGGACCAAATTGGAGTTAGTTACCCGATTGGCTGCCACTGATGTCATAGCCCTGACTGCAGCTCCATATATGTTTATGAGAGGTTTATTCCCCTTAATTTTAAGCTATCTTGTAACAACAATCAGACACTGTAAGCAGTACCTTTCTAAGAAATCACCGAACTTCCCTGGTGACTGATGCCTCTCAGTCCTGCCTGAACCCACAGCCTGCAACTGAGCCACCAAATTTCTCTGTCTCTCAGGGCTGATAAACCTCTGCCCAGGTGCTTTGCTGGAAAGGAAAGGCTGTGTTTAGGGTTAGGGCTTAGGCAGGCTATGGAAGACCTTTCTGTTCCAAGCACTTAGCATAAGACCCTTAAACACATGTATAATTTCCCTTTTGCAAGTAGCCTCACTCACTTCAATGTCACCATTATGTGAACAAAGTTATAGCCCTGTTTAAAAGTTTTCAGGAGACTTACTACATACATTTTCAGAGGCCAAGAATGCTGAAGGCTCTTAAAGAAAATAAAATGAAATAGAGACATGCATGATTTGGACTATGTTCAGAATTTTCCCTAATTGCTTTAATCAAATTCCCACTAGGCATTAAAATTAAATTGTCTACGTTAGCTGAATTCCACTGGTCATTACAGTCTGGCAGTGGTTCATGTATCAGATTCTCTTTGCCTTGTTATTCTTATTCATGGGTGTATTACATATGGGCATTACTGGGATGTCTGGTAGCCTCCCAGAGAAGTTGCCTAACCTTAATGACAGGAGTTTTATTTAAATATGCTATTTGATGTTTCAAATTTTGGTCTAACTTTTTAGAGTATTTGTATCTTACAACCTGCTGCATGAATTTTGAATGGCTGTATTTCTATCCATCTACCACGTAGGCTCCATAGAGTACATTGATTTGAAGGACTTCCTTATAAATTCAAAATTAGAGAATTTGGTGTGCACTAAGTAAAATACTATACTGAAGGAGATATCAAGTTTCTAGTGCTAAAAACCCTAGCTGCCAAATAACACCATTATTCTTTTGATTATAAAAATAAATATTTTGTTTTCCTTTTTTTTTCCTTAAAACTCCTGTATTTTATAGATGTATCACTGCCTTCCAATTAGCATTATTTGTTATAAAAACAATATGTTAGGCATTTTTAATAATCTATTTCTTAAAAACTTCTGAAGGAATTTTGGTGTGGCTGTTTTTCCACCAGAAGCTATTTCCAACCACAGTGACTGCAAAACAATTTGATTTCCATGTCCAAATAAGAAAGAGTTCTTGTGTCAATACCAGATCTCAGGATTCCCTGAAGAACAGACATTTTGTCTAAATTGCATTATAAATAATACTCTGATGCAGGAAGTAATAGTCTAGTAGCAGTTTACTCTTAATGTCATAGTTTTGTTTATTAGTTTTGGCTGTTTGATAAATAGAGAGAGGTTTTAATTTCACATAATAGTTCTTTGCACAGATAGAAAGCCAGTGTTGGTGCAGCCAAGTAATATCCCTTCCCAGGGGAGACCCTGTCAAAAAAGGAAACAATATCTATTTAATTATTTTGCTTTCTGAACACACTGCAGCCTTGGGTATTGACTTAATGTTTTTTTTCCAACAAATGTAGCATGTATTAAGTACCAAGTTTAATGAACCTTTCCTTTTTTTTTAACTGAGAACTGAAGGATTCTTTATTAAAGACATGTAAAAACTGTATTAGTTTTCTTCTCTAGAGTTATGATTCTTCTTCCAGCTCTGTAATTTCATTGTGATTTTTAGAGCAACACTGTAGCAAGACTCCAGGGATTTTACATGCAGGGGTGTTTAATGCTCAAAATGTCTTTAGTTGTACATTACTAATCTCACAGAATTGGCTTTTAAAAATGGTTCTTTCAAGCAGCACAATATTTTCAGGAGTTAACAAAGGGGGGAAAAAAGAAACAAAAAAGAAAACTGGCTAGCAAAAAATACACAAAGTATATTTGAGAGGCCTAATTATCAAGTATGAGCTCCTACTAGAAGGTTAGTAATAGCAGCAGAAAATGACTCTTGGATTATTGCTTCCTGTGCAAAGGACTGTTACTCAAAACATAACGGAGACAAAGCCATCGCCTGGCGAGTGCTGAAATGTTTGCGACTGGAGAAAGCCAGGCACTGGATGCTGACCCCACAGGCATTTAAAAGCCTCAAGGAGGCCATGTGGCGGCTGCACTAAGTGTGTTTTCTGACAGTAGTGAAGAAGTACTCTACAGAGCTGCTATGCCAAATATCCTGAAGATTAATCTGTATTTACATTCACAGGGATTTCACATTGCATTGATAAGAGGAGAAATGACAGCTTGTGATGATATGCTAATCTCTGTGATATAAGCACTTACAGTTTGGAAACATTTGTGTTTTAAGTAGTAGCTATATCTATAGTTATGGCTGCCAAAAATTCTCTTTATCTGCTATGTTTTCAGTTGCTCACAAGTTTTTCAAAATAGATATTTCAGCCTGATATGTTCCATGCCAGTTATTTTGCTTAGATTCAGGACAGATGAGGGAAATCTTTGAGAAATATCTTTGTCAAGAGTTATCCTTCTTCTCTGCTCCAACTACTTTTTGAAGAGATGTAGTAAGAATGTGAAGAAGAAATTTAATTTATAAGCAGAAATGAGTAGTGCACTCTTCAACTCCTGCCTGAAAATCTACCCAAATTTGAATACCTCAGTTCAGTCTCAAGACACATTCACTAGTGCTTCTTAGGGGCTACCTACTAGAAAGTTTTCAAGGACAATTTGCAGCTCCTTTCACCATTAGCTACATACCCCATGACATGCTGCCCTGAGTTAGCTGCCTCCCTGGTAGGATATGGTATGATTACTCCTGCTTTTCCATGTGAAAAAGCTACTACTGGATGGAAGAAAAAAGCTACTGTCACGGCTGGATGCTACAGATGTCAGATGAGGAGTAAGAACCCAGGAATATCAACTTCTATTAAGAGACACAAAGAGCTCCACTCTCTGGTTCTCACAGAGGAATTGATTGCCATATGTCAGAGGGAAAACTAATTGGAAACATGAATCCAGATATACAGCAACAAATCATCATGTACTTTACAAAATCTACTTAAGTTACATTCAAACTGTTCTAAACCTTTCTACACTATTCAGACACTTCTAGTACAACTTTGGAAAGAACTCCATAAAAGAAAGGGTAAATGGCAGGCTGACAGACACGATCACCTACGGGCATCAATCAGTCTGGTGACTGGGTATGTTGTGCTATTTGCCAAAACCTGCTTCAAACCCTAGAGACAGCGGCTTTAAAATCATTATCACAATGGACAAGGAAACACCAGCTTCATTGTTTTTCAGTAAAATGGGTCATTTTAGAGTCTTATAATAAAAAAAAAGCCTCAGGTGATTTTGAAATGTCATCACATTGCAGTTTAAATGCAATGATAGGGATAATGCCAGTCTAGTAATCCTTTGCCCCTATAACTAATCAGCCTTCATTTGAAATTACTTATGAGCTTTTATTTGCACTGAGATATTTAAAAAAGTAACAGGTAAACCCAGTGACCCATATGACACATATATGACCAATGGACTGGCCTGCTCCAATGATATAATCAGTTTCCTTAACAATTAATTCAGCTTCCTTCAAGTCCAGAACATGTAAAGCACTAGTTGTCACTGTTTTACTGGAAAGGTTACCAGGATAAGACTTGGCTCTCAGAGTACCTTCTTGTTTCATAAAAGAGGCCCTTCCTTTGCAGCTGGTTTCTCATCTTACTGATTACCTGCTATATGAGAAATTTCAGTCTGGCTTCAGTCCTGGACCTGGCCCAGAGGCTCCTGTCAACAGGGTTTGTTATAATTTACTTATTGTAATTCAGAATCCCATTAAACCAGCTCTTTATCTGGCTTGCAGCATTGGCAGCATTTGGTACTGTTGGTCATTGAACATTGGACCACCTTCAACACCTTATGAAACTTTCAGCTTGGAAGTTAACATGAGGCAGGTCCTGCTTCTCAAAGATGTAAGTATATTCTTAAGTCCTAGTGTAATGAATGGGACTTAATACCTGCTAAAATTTAAGCATGTGCTTATGTATTTTTATATATAGGGTAAAATTCCCTGGTGCCTACAAAAATGGAAGTGCTCAAATATTTTGGAGCCTTGGAGCTTTATTTCTCAAAGAAAAGGGGTTTTGTGACCTTTTTTTAAAAGATTTTTTCACACCCTTTCTAAGAAAAAAAGGTATTTTTCATGAAAGAGTTTTCACTGCAATGTGTCAGGTTTAGAAGTCTTCCAAGGCTTAGTAATTTATTTTTTTTTAATAGAACTGTGAAAAATGCAACTCAAACTGTTGTGGTTTTGGTTTTGTTTTTTGTTTTGTTTTGGTTTGGTTTTTTTCCCCCCTAGGTTTGGTTTCAAGGGATAAAACCAGATCACTTTTGGGTATTTCCTTAAGATCCTGTTCATCTTTGTTATACTGACACAGTCCCTAAGTTCATTCAGAATCCACCTGCATTTTTCATTAGTCAATAATTCAGGTCTTATTCCATAAGTTATCCTAATCAATGTAGTTCAAAGATGAGATCAGGCTCCTGACCAGTGGAAGAATGACTCTTTTTACTCCTCTGCTGCCTATTCTTCCTCAACAACTATTGTTCAAATATATAAAAAACCTTTTTTCAGAACAGAAATGGTTTGAAATCACGAGCAATGATTTGGGATATAAATGCTAGAAAGAAATTGACAAAAACTAGACTCATTGATTCCAGTGACACTATTTGCAGCTTCATATAACTTCACATTCCTCATATAAAAAGGAAAACCAAGGGATGTAATTAATGCTATTTAAAACTTGCCTTCCAGATGTCATCTCTTTTTGTAAAAGAAAGAATCTCCAGAGGTCCCTTCCAACCCTCACCCGTCTGTGGTATCTGCCAGTTCTGATTTCATCAACAAGAGAGCTCTCTTTCCTTTGGGCAACATATACTAGTAGGAAAAAGATCTCCAGAGCAGCAGGGAGAAGCAAAACTGGAATATTACATTGCCATTAGAAAACCAGCTAAGAGATTAGAGGTAGTGCTTCATAAAATATAAGAGCCAAAAAGCAGCTTCCTGAGTCTCCTGAAGGAAATATTGATATGCTGGTTAGTCTACTTTTCATTATCACTTCGTGGTTTAGGAGTTGTTGTTTTCTCCTCATGACTCCCCTCTACTCCCTTTTAAGTCTTTGAGTCCAAAATCTGTTAATGCATTTATCATACACTTTAGGGACATACTTGAACAGCAAGAATTTGTATGAATGCTTTAAATTATCCTGAAGAATGCAAGCACAATTTAAGATGCTTCTGGCCTAAACTATTAATGAGGTTACACTCCATTAATGGTGGAATTTGCTTGCACAATTTAATCTAAAGAAGCATGGAATACGTATGAAAATGGATACCCCACAGCTTTGCTTTTCAGAGAAATATCTGTAAGGCTGCAGTAAGCTCACCACTTCTACAGCTTTAACAAAGATAGCACACATCTGAAAGAGGAGTTAAAGCAGTGACTGGATATGTCTCTTGCTGTGTGGCTACCTTCAAATATGTAACACAGACACACTCGTGTTTAGACACACACAGGCAAAATTTGGTGACACAGTAGGAACTAAGTTGCATTCAAATATAACAATTTTTTTAGCTTTCTGATTCCTCTCCCAGCTCCTTACATCTAGTGCTTATTAACTTATGCATTATTAATTATGGAGTATCACAGTTAGAAGACCTAACTCAAAAAACTTCTCAACCATCATCTACCTTGACCACAGCAATCAATCTACAAGAACACTCATCAGTTTCAGAAAGACAACAAGCAAATGTTAGAAGGTAACACTGAAAATCTGGTCCTGTTGAGCACACTGCCAGCACTTGAATAAATCAATCAAATACTACTAATAAAGAACAAATAACCAAATAAAGTACAACTGATGTAACATATAATGTAGTGTTATTACAGCAACCAAATATGACCTATATAGAATGGAAAGAACTAATTAAAGTGGTGTTTGCTCTTCATGGAATTATTAACATAAACTAAACAGTAACTTCTTAAACATACAGAAACAAAGGTATCCTGTGTAATTACTCATCTACAGTGCTTAAGTGACCACAACCCTTTCAGAACACCTTGCACCACAGTTCACATGCTTCAGCAAGAAGTGGAGCACAGAACAGTTTTCCACTCACCACGATTTTCAGCTGTCACACAGGAACAGCATACACAGGGTAAGGCTTGGGCAAACTACACATGCCAAGGCTCCCATCACTGAGGCTATCTCTGGAATTATGACAAGCACAGGAGACAGCAAGATAAGGTCTAGGAGAAAGGGAAAAAAAATAATTAAAAAAAATAGTAGCAAAATTACAGATCGAGATAGCATTAATCTGAAAGATCTTCAGGTACTTGCAATGTGAAATTGCTGAACTGCAGAATGGAACCTGATGCTGAAATTCATCTCATGAGTGAATTTCACAGCAAATTATCCACCTACAAAGAAATAACAGAAGATATCCCTGTAGACTGTCCTTCCTCTGGAAGCTATAAAAGATCACCCCTCCTGTATTATCTTGTCCCTTCATTTGAGTACCTGTCAAAAACTATTAAACAACAACAACAACACAACAACTTTTAGATTTTCACACTAATGGAAATCAAAGTTTTATTGTTTATGGTTAAAATGCTCATTGTAAAAGCAAACACTGATTTGTCTCTGGTAAATCTCAACTGTGATCTGTGCCACTCTTGACTTAACCTTTCATTAAGCAAATAGCCAATCAGTCCTTTGTTTTCCTTTCTCTTTAATGATCCAGACCTTACTGAAGTACCTTCCACTGTTAAACCTCTAAATAGATTTGCTTGTGTAAAGGCTGAGTAGAGGTCCAGGGGATTTGGTCTAATAGCTGTAACATGATAATGTTAGAAAGTTGTCAAGCTGTCAAAATGTAAAGTACTCTAAATATTGAAGTGTGAGGGTTTAGGTATTTGTTTCCACTGATATTAGGAAGAGTTACATGGCCTAAATTCTTCGATTTCCTCTCCTAAGAGCCCATCTCACTGCTCATCAGAAACTGGAGATGACTCAGGGAGAGATTTTGAACCCCAATTCAAACCAGCAATTTCACTGACTGCAACAAAGGCATTCATGCATGGAAGTGCTCATCAGTGGGAATGCCTAGTTCAGTGTGATCCTGAAAACACTTTGGTTAGGGAAATACAAAAGCATTACTGTTCTCATTTTACAGTGCAAGAGAAGACTGAAGCAGAGATGATGACTTTTCCCAGGACAAAAGGGAATATAAGGCAAAAGTGCTATTGTATGTTAACAGCTGGGACTATCCTGTTCACCAATTCACTTGGCATCTTCCACTTCTATGAATTAGAAAAGAAGTGAATGCAAATGAGAGAAAACAACAACAAAACAAAAACAACTTGGGAAAAATAATGAAGAGTCTGGAAAAAATCTGTTCTTGCAACAAAAATTTCTCAAGAATATAAATTGGCAGAGTATTAAGATACAGTGTTGATATGACCGAAATAATGATGGAAACAATATGTGGAGAAACCACTGTCATACCAACTTGAAGAATGTAATCAGATTACTACCTTGTGACCCTTTTGGATGCCAGCTCAGAGCTCAAGAGAACACAGATGCTTCATTTGTTAAAACACTTAACATCTCATATTATGCACTATGCTGAGGCACATTTTGCTAAAGTCAGGAAGATTTTGCCACTTCCTTTAGTGGCAACTTTGGGCCTAACTGAAACTGCAATTGAATCGATGTGGCCCTGCCTTAAGGAAAATGAAAGTAAGTTTTAATTATTGCAGTGGGACTTGGACCAAGACTTTGAATCACAGAACTGGGAGAATAGCCAGAAAACATCTATTCAAACTGCAACTCCTATATTATATTAATCTTAACTGTATGCATTCTTACTTTTATCCACCACTGCAAACACTCACACATGCACAGAGCAAACACCATGCCAGGGAATAGGAAATACATGATGCACATGGTCCATACATGTTCAGCACAACTGCTTCTCCAGCAACTTCATTCTCTCTTTGTGATTTCAAGCACAATGACAAGTAAGTTACAAACATGCCCAGGTTACTCTTCATACATGTATATGGCTTCTTGTCTTTCACCTGCTTTTACATTTTATGCTGACAGATGAACAGTGCAGATGATCATAAATGGAAGTGACACTGTTAAAACCTAGTAAAGGCATAAGGGTTGCCTTCAAAATAAAAGCTAGATCCAAATGTATATTTTTCCCTTAATGTGTAACTCATATACCATATAACAATAGGAAGTCAACAACAAATATACTGAGAAACAAATAAAAAAAATTAGAAAAAAATATTTTATAAGTAGGAATAGATTTAATGTTTAAGTTTTCCTGAGACATCACTTAAGAGCTTGTTTTCAATAACTTACAACCTTACAAAGCTACAAGTACTCAACAGAAAAACTCCCATGCTTCCTACTTGCCTCAGACTGTGGGGGTTTTTAATTAATATTTTTGTGACAGTGAATAATTAGCACCGATTTCCTTCATCAAAATGATGACAACTTGGTTATTTTATCATTACTGTAAATCTCACTTTCATATGGCTCTCTACCTAGACACTTAAAAGTAACAGTGGCCTCCATTTGCAGATGAAAAACCTAAAGCACTCTGACATTTCTCTCAGGTATTTCAATATTAGAACCAACAACAGACTTGGTAACTCTGTAATAAGATTACTGGAGCCATATATTCTCATATAAGAGAATATATGCTTCCTCCTGGCACGTAACATTTCTACCTATTATCCCTCTAAACCACACATTCAACTTTTCTCACTCTTCCAGGAACATCTGGTTTCACTTCTGTATATTTACATCTTTTATCCTACCCTGGAATCCCTATTCCACTAAAAAGTTGCATTATTTTTTGACATCCCTATCCTCCCCTTTTCTGTAATCATCTATTGTACCATGCCTGTGGCTTTCAGCCCCCTCAGGCAGAGACTGTGTTTTGAGTCTGTGATCAGGCACTTCCTAGCACACACTGAGTTGAAGCTGTTGGTAGGTATCTTAACTGCAGGTGTAGTACAAGGAGCAAGCACCACTTGGATCTCCTCCTATTTAGACAGAGTGATACATAAGCTGTGGCAAGAACACTAGGATTTATTTCTGACTACCAGTGAAATCTTCAGCTGCAGCTAATTGCTTTGATTCAGTAGAATTCTGCAATTGGAAGTCTGGCCCTAACTCTATAAAATTTCAGGAAGAAGTGTTAAAGACAGGCTTGGCTCTCTCACTACATTGCCATTAAACTACCTGTAAAAGATTCTGGTAGCAAACACCAAGGGCCAAATCTCTACAGTTCCAGTTCAGCCTAGGGAAAAATAAACTTGTTTTCAATTAAATAAAATTGATGTGTGGTAATCAAAGGTTTTGAAATTCAATTCCAACAGAAACATCACTAAGTACTGTAATGTATATGTCTGCATCTTGGAAAAAGTATAGGAGCTCTGAAAATATCTGGGCAGGCTAGACTCCATATGCAATCAAAAGCCTATAGTTCTCACTGCAAAGTTCCCAACAGCAGTGAGTTCTACAGAAGCTGGGTTAATTTAAACACCAATACAGAGGAAACTGCAAGGTTTGGGATATTCTGTCCTTGCAGCCTTGGGATGAAAACCATTTGTGAGTATATTCCTTTTTCCAGAAGAGTCTAAAGAGATTGTTCACTGTATGACTGATTTACCTGAAGACTTAATTTGTTTCTCTGACATTAGGATTGTGTAAGAGTCATTTGAAAGAAACAAATACCTGCATACATCTGTCCCATCCCGTGGTATGGAATGAGTGCAGCATGGATTTGCTTATACTGTAAATGTTCCATAATGACTCATGGATTAGCTGGGACTGCTTCAAACAGAACATTCCTGAGGGATAAGGTAAAGCTGTCTTTAACAGGGAGTTAGAGGAATGGGGAAGAAGAGAAGAGAAGCATTTAGCTCCTTACCTGGCTTGCACTGGGGTATACTTAAGCTCCTCTTCATCATATTGCAATACTGGATAATTGTTTCAGCGCAGTTCTGTAAACCACTGAATAGAAAATGTAGTCAAAATATGTCCTTAAACAGTATTAATTGATGGTCAGTAAAATCTTGATAAAAGGAGAACCATCTCTCTTTATCTTTTCAAGACATTTTGAGAAATTAAGAGTTTTGTTAGACAATCATAGGTGTAAGTGTAAGAAGTTTTTTATATGCTGACTCCTAAAGACCATTCTCAAGTATAATGAAAAACTAAAAGGAAAAGATGCATAGAAAAGTCAGGTGTCACCTCAGAGTTACAAGCAACATCTTGGACTTACAATTGGAAGAGAATCAAACCTAAAGGAAAAAGAACATAGTTTATTTTTTTAATATATAAATAATTCTCAAGTAGCATCCTTTGAAAACATACTTCTGTGCAAAAGAAAATGTTCTTGTATTTTTCCAGTCACCTTCTGAGCTTCAGTGGCATAAGGTAATAACTGAAATTGGCCCTTCAAGGGAAAAATGTTCAGAAAAGAAAAATTAATAAAATAAATTAAAAAAACCCCCAGCAATTCATCATCTGGCTTTGCAACTTTGCTAATTTCCCATTCCTAATGCCTGGGTGAAGATCACAGGCTCGTGGCTACATTTTTCTGCCACTGATAGGAAAAAAAATCTGCCATTCAAAACCAGCCTGTAGAAAGTAGGAAAAAGAGGTCATGAAATGTGATAAACTTTTGGATACTGCTGAAGGCACTTATTTCTATTGCCTTAAGGAAGCAGGCAAAGAGAACACATCTGAATATTTCAACCCAGATAAATGGGGAGTTTATGGTGGCCAACACTTGAGAGAGGAATCAAGCACATGAAACTATATTCTGGGTCAAATCCAGTTCTTCACAATGCCAGCCACTACATCACATAACCCTTTCAAAATTGCACTAATTCCTTTCAATAAACTGAAGCACAGATATTTTGTCTTCAAAACACACTGTTTGAAAATACACTAGCTCTTTTGCTTATTCATACATGAGTGCAATGTTTGAACTTTTCAGTTGCAGCTCAGTAGACACTTTGATGACGAGTGTGAGCCACACCACGTTTCATATACCAAGCAGAGTGCATTGCATTAATTTAGTTTCAAGGTGACAAGGAAATGAATTATAATGATTGTCTGCATGATGAAGAAAAGAAAAATGCTGAAAACTCCCTGCCAGATGGAAATGCTCAAGAGCAGTATTCTAAAAGCTAACCAGGGACCAACTAGCATCACAGAAAAAGAATCTGTGGAAATACATTCAGTGGTTTAGATGCATATTTTCAGTGTATTTGTAGATGCTATCCAACACTTTGCTGAGGCTAAGACCCAAGCTCATTCTTCTTTTACTTCTTTTCATCCTACCTATTTCACTTACCTATTCTATTTCAGGAAAAAACTCATAGAAGTGCAATGAAGAAGCTCAATTGTGGAAGATTTCTTCAAGAAGGGGCTATGCACATTTCCAGGAAGAATGGGGCCATATATGTTTTCCAAAGATTTTTGGCACTGCAGTGGGATCCCTTTCAGATTTCCAGCAGCAGCCTACTTCTTCAGAAACCTTTAATCATCTTTGCTGCTGGCAAGACATCTGTTGGAGGTTCTGGAAAACTGAGAATGAAAAAGCTCATGCCTCTACAGAATTCACTAATAGAAAATGAGAAATAAAACCTACACAATATTACTTAAAAGTTCAAAATGTGCTGATAATGAATGGAATCTGGCTAGAAGCATATTGGAGTTGAAGCCCTGCAGTAAGCACCTCCAGAGCTAGGCAAATCAGTTCTTACAAGAATTTACAAATCTACCTACACTGCAACCTCTGTCTGAACCCCAAAAAGTCAAAAGTTACTCTTTACTGAGATTGAGAACCTCATCTCTTGTCCCAAGCATATTCCTTTTCTTCTCTCTTCTTGCCACAGTTCCTTATTCTACATCCTCCCCAGTTGTCATAGAGCCTGCTACAAACCCTTGTGCACTTCCTGCCAGATGAAGTGTTCTCAGAAAAATGCTATTCTGGGTAGGTTAAAAAAGTAGAATCCCAAAGCTTGAGATTTGCAAGGTCAGCAATATCACAGAAGTTCTTGTGCTCCTGCATCAGAAAATAAGAGGCATGTATGCCTGGGAGCTGGAGAGGGGCTGATAGCATGTGGAAAGAAAAAAATCAGATTGGGGCTTGCTGAGAAAAGACTGTTTCAGTCCTTGCATACTTCAGAAAAGCTACATTAAAATTCTGAAAAAGTACAATCTTTACCCAAATGGATCATATTTAAAGACCTTTATGAGCAATTCTACACTGTTGGGAGTTCCCACATTGTTAGACTGTCCACAGTCCTCTCCCCACTGCTGGCCTGATGTTCTGTAACTGGAAAACAAGAGGTTTTGAAATTTTATCCATGTTATGCTTGCAAATAACATCTTGCATTATTAAACAATTTTGAGTTAAACAGAATCATAATTTCTACATAAAAAAGAGGTTTTAATCCATGTAGATGTTGACAAACTCAAATGCTACAGTTGAGTCAAACAATGAGCCTCCTAAGTTTTTGGGCACTGAATCAAAAGTAAACCTCCCTAAACCAGACACTTTTTCAGCTCCATGTCATCTATGTATGATGCTGTCAAAAGAAGTGGGTAAGGTCATGTCTTCCTCTGCCTAGAAAAACGAGGAACAGCTTCCCAGCCCTCTGGCAACAGCATCAACAGCAGAGGGGAGAATATTCCTACTGCTAAAGACAGAAAAGTTAAAGAGGAATTTGGTATTTCCTTATGTTATGTAAATCAAACTAAAAAGCTAGGTTTTTATTTTAACCAAACAGTGAAAAAGGGTGGATGGATCAAAACTGTAGACCACTGTGAGCAGATCTAAAAAGGAATCTAAAGAAGTATGCATTTCTTTGCTTAACAAAAAAACTTAGATGGTATATTGGAATATAAACATAAACATAACTTTGTATTTGTAATTTATATTTTGTATAAATGCACACAGACATGTAGTAATAAAAACACACACAATATTTATAGTATACTGAACTATTTTTCACAGAGATGATAACCAGACTTATCTTTGTATGATGTGATTTACAGAAGCAGAGAAGGAAGTATAACAAATCTGAAACCCTTTCTTTGCACCAGTGCACACAGAAATAGACATGTGCCAGTTGATCTGCAATGTGTGTTCACCATTATGCCTGGGACAATTCAGAAATGAAAATATAGACTCAGCTCTGCAAGCTTTCAAGGTAAAGCTGGGCAAGAAGTAATTTGCCTGCCCCATGAAACTTTTAAACATTTGAAGACTGTTTTGTCTTCATAACAGCATAAACCCAAGACCCTCAACATGTCTCCCAGTAAAAGAGGAGAAGGAGAATGGTAGAGGGACACCTTTCCATTACTGCATTGCTCCTGAGAGGAGCTGAACTCTGGATACTAACACTCTAGAGGGGTGAGCTATACAGTGGGCTTTAAGTTAACCTTTTCCAAGCCTACTGAATAATATATATATATACTGGGCTCAAATGGAGTCCTTCTCACCTAGAACAGACAGAAACTCAAAGTCCTTAGGTGCAAGTCTACCAAGCCTCAAGTCTTTGATTCCTAAAGTGAAGCACGTTCAGAGCTCAGGTGCCAGTTCTGGTGGATAGAGTCAGAAGGCATTTGGTTATGAATAAAGGTTTGGTCATACTTTGCACCTCCAAGAAGCATAAGGCTAACCACTCTACCCTTGCTTATTTCTGCCCTGGGATGCCACTCTGGCTAACTCCTCCAAAGATAATTCCTCACTAGAACCTCTACATACCATAGTGAAAGGACACTTCCTGACCTCTGCAGTGAAAATTAATAGCTTTGGATGTGAAAAAGTGAAATGGGAAATAATTAGGGCAAGAATGAACAGGCAATTAGCTAGGGCTTTACTCACTCTCCTTTGTGTGTGGAGCCAGTTATGAAAGTTACAGGCTGTACCCACTGATAGGTAATGGCTTGGTTCCCCCTTGGTCCAGAAAAAATGTTCTTACTTCAACTGTGGATTGATTAAAATACTATGACAAAAGACCTAATGGGATCCCACTGTAAATGTAATCTCCAAATTTGCTTTTGTGTGCCCCTTAACAGGTAAATCAACCTTGAACTGTGCATAAAGCATGGGACACAAAAGCATTGTCTGCAACTGTTATGAAAGAGCCCTTTAGAATCTCAAATGAGACACTGCCAATCCTCTGTAAAATTTCATGGGATAATTTAAAACATATGTAAATAGATGAATGGTTTAAAATTCTTTTGGATTCTATTATAAAGACAGCATGTCATCAATTGCAGTAACTACTTTAACATGCAGAAAATGACAATAGATTGTGATCCCTGAAGTATAGCAGTGATTAATCATTGGGGGGTGGGGAGAATTTTGTTGTTTAAACTTGCTTCCCTCCTTGAATTTGCATCCCCTAGGCCAGTATTGTTAAGAAAGGTGATCACAACTGAGAGGCAGGTATTAAGTTGGTAGAAAATACTAAAAAGGGAAATATTTATGCACCACCTTGATCCCCAAGACAAAAATCAAGCACATAATTGACTTTACCTGTAAAGTCTAATTCATTTACGCATTTCTGAGATATTAGACTATACCTACTATCCACTCATTTGATTTGGTAATCTCATATACAAAACCATTTTATAAATAGGAATATTCCAAGAAGTTAGTTCCTTTATGGTTTTGAAGGCCAAATAAATGAAACTAGTACATAAAAGCCCAAGTGTACAACTTTACCTTTCACATTCCTTATTTCTAAATTCAGGGTGATGCTCAGTTACAACATGTGGGGAGATTTCCCTTTCCATATCACATAAAGAAAAGTAATCTTTCACAGGTAAGTCTCTTGTCATGTTGCATTAGATCAAACAAAGGCAAACTATTTCCATTCTGAAAAAAGAAACCTTTCTATCACTGGAGACACAAAGAAGACACAAAGAACATCCACATTAACCTACTGGAAATGACTGTACATGTTTCTTTTCTGATTCAAAGCAGAGTCCTCCTGAGATCATGTCTTTAGCAATAACAGTACCCCAGTTTCAACACAGCCCCAATCTGAAAAGGCTCTTGTTGGATTGGTACATGACTCCTAAAGGCAACAGCCAGCTCACAAGGGTGCATTGTCTCTCCATCATCCCTTGCTGTCCTCAGACCACAGCAAGGATTCAGGACAGCACAACGGCACAGTAACTCCCTACGCCACCATTCAAGTTTCACAGGAAGACATTTAAAACCAAATAAAGACCACATGAGCAAAGAATGTGAAAACAAGTATCTGCATGTTTAGTTTTACTTTTATAGGTGCTGTCTTTGGTTTCATCCAGGCTAAAACATCAGAGTAAAAAAGCACTGACTGTAACTGTTTAAAAGCAAATCGTGGGCTAATAAGTAACATAGTTTCCTGTACTATATAGTTTCCTGTACTAACTTGGTCCATGGCCTGTATTTGTATGTAGATGTTATGCTAAACATGTCAACATTTGGTTTTTGTCCAAATTTCACAATGTTTTCACCAACATTTCTAGCACAGGGATAAATCTTTGCCCTGCTCTGTTTTTATAACAAATACATGGAGGAAGAGCTATATTGAAAGGCAATATCCCCATTAGATACTATTGACTTTGAGTGATTTTATAGTGGTGGAAAAACAACTGATCTCTGATTGCAGTAGCTTAGTAAAAAGACTGTTGCATTTTGTCTTCAAACCTGGCTTTGTTTCTGCATACAAAAGACTGCAATATTCTCACACTGAGTACATATGCATCATTCTGATGTAGGTATGTGCTCAGCCAGAAACAGTAAAACAGTCAGTTTGGTGACTAGCTGAATCAGAAAGTGGTTTTGAGGCTTGGCAATATCTGCAAAACCTATTTTTTCAGACAATGGGCTGCAATTAGGAAAGAGATATTCTGAAGGGATTTTCCAAAGAGCATTAATCTAGGTCAGCATTAATCCAGTCTCAAATGGGGTTCAGCTTTCTTCTGCATCTTTACACTGAAATGTTCATTTTAACAAAGCTTGGAGAGATCTGTAAAGTGGCATAAATTACCTTTCCAATTTAGAGAATGAGATTTAGAAAAAGTTGCTGTTAGTATGCTTCAACCTGTGTTACCTTTCCTCTTTTCTTTGCACTTCACATAGACAGATGGAGACACTGAAGGTCATGGAAGAAAAGAATACAGCTCAAGTCTCTGTGAGGAAAAAAATAGCCAACACTGAAGGTTTTGTCAGACCATTTTTCTTAATATGGAGTATTGCTTTTCCATGATAGTTGGAAAATAAAACTTTCATAGTTTCAAAACTCAGCAAAAGGTTCAGCAACATTTCTGTTGGTTTATGGACTGGAAGAGGCAACATACCAGTGTTACTGCATGCTTAATACCTAAGCCTGACTTGAAGGCATTCCAATAGATTAGCAATGACTTCTTGTTTTGCTTACTCAGAAAAATAAAAATAAAACATATAGACAATTTTATGCAATAGATTTTTAGGAAGGCCTCATCTCACCTAATTTACACTGTACTTACATTATCACTATCTACAAGCTGAGCAATCAGGCTTTCTCAGTGGCCTGAGAAGAATTTCAGTTCTTCCCATCCCTATAGGCATTGCTGCACTCCCCTATGGAAGTACCTAGCTCCCCACCATTAACTATCAGGTGTTTCTAAATGTTTCAGGGTGTATCACAAGTATCTCTCATCAACAGATGACTTTTTTCCCCAAGAAAAATCATGCTTGTTATGGTTTAAGTATCTGTGCATTAACAGTTTTCATCACTACAGTTTTCAAAACATTAATCTGATTTCAGTATCTATGCTTGTGCAGATTTTCCTTTAAGAATAAAAATTAAGCAGGAGGCTTATCTTTGTCTGACAGGTTGTTTGGAATGTTCAAGTCTCTTCTCCTTGGAAGTATCAGTGCCAGTTAAATCTAGGCTCTGCTTTTGCTTCTGCCCCCTCCAAAAACCTGACTTTGTTCTACAAGATTTTAAAAGAAATTTCTAGAACATGTTCACATTTCTGGAAAGCTGCCATATTCAAGCAGCAGCAGCTGGAAAGTTATGATGCTTAACTTACATATGTATCATAAAATCAAGTTTGAAGGGGTTTTGGAAAAAAAAAAGGCAATTTATGAAGCTCGTCTCCATTCAAACTTTTGTGATCCAGACCGTGACAAGTTGCCAATTTGCCAGCATAAATAGGAAAATGTTTATAATGTTTCCCTGTGCTGCTGTTCTGGAAAGTTTTGACCA
Source organism: Galbula dea (assembly GCA_013399015.1). Taxonomy (NCBI): domain Eukaryota; kingdom Metazoa; phylum Chordata; class Aves; order Piciformes; family Galbulidae; genus Galbula; species Galbula dea. The sequence goes on from VWZX01002149.1 coordinate 1,022,912, forward strand.
TTTAGGATGTTCCAGAGTCAGCAGTTATCCAAGAAGCATGAGTAAGAGGAAGGCCACAGCAGGAAGGAATCGTGCATCACTAAGCAAGAGGATGCCAACCCACACATAGAGTACCAACAAATGTACCAAAACGTTTGTAAGGCAAAAAGAAACTGCTGAGAGACCTTAACAAGGCTGAATTACCTAAAGGGTTTACATGAAAGACACATCCTATGGGGCAATGCAGAACTGTGACACAACTACCTGAAGATCTTCCAGAAAGAGATGGAGTCAGGATGATTACGTCAGTGCTCTCACACTTTCACCACAGAATGCACAGAAAACAAGAGTAGGGTTTTGCTGTTGACTTCTGCACATGATTACAACATGAGCAAGAGTTTTGAGTTGGTTCTTGAGTGTTTCTTCTTTTTCTTCTTGCTGGTTAGGTTTTTATGTGGGTGTTTTTTTGATTTGTTTTTTTTTTTCTTTGAGTAAGTCTTAAAACTTCTTTTATGTAGCTATGTACAAAAGGGTGAAAGGGAAATAATTAATTCACATGTACTAATCTGGGCATCTTGCTTTCTACATAGCATAAGGCTTTTAAGGTGAGTCAAGCAGGAATGCAACCTATCTCCCCAAAATTAAAGGGCTAATAATGCCTCTTTATGTACCATGCCTCCTTCAAGGTACACCGACGTTAAACAAACAACACCAAACCAAAACAACAAATAAACAAAAAAAGACCCTGATTATATACTTTGGCCCCTGAAATTCGTGCTCAGAAGTGTATTCATTTGGTAAACATCATCTTTCTTTTAGGTGGCAGATATAAAACAGACTTTGTCCATTTACATGTTTCTGGTTCATACGATATTTAACTGAGACTGCATATAACAACTATGAATAACTGAGGGAAAACAAACCGTATCTGTTACCTAAAGGCATAAAAATACATTTCCATTGATGCTTACTTTGCTTTCTCAAAGTGAGCAATTTCACAGGGAAAAGACTGACAAAACTGTACCAGAGTGATTTAAGTTATTCATTTGTTCATTTTTGCAAGAAAATGGTTCTTCTTAAGAAAAATTAGAGACAAATTCTACAGGTCATTTAGGGATCGAAGAAAATGGACAGAGAAGACTAGCAATATTTATTTTGGTCTCAGATGAGCAGCAACAATGAAGAAACTGCCAAGGTTTCTTTCCTATGCCAGAAACACAAGCCAGGTCATATTCACAGAATAGGAAAAGTTAAGTCAATTTAGCAAAGGCAGCCAACTAGCTTACCTTGGGCAGAAGCTGCTCTGAATTGTAGTTCTAATTTACTTGGGTTGGTATAGAATACTTACCTACTCCATGCACCTGTTTGTGAAATCAGTTCTTATTGATGAAGTTCAATTTGCTGGCACGGGCTGTTGATGACTGAGTGTGATTTCAAGCATTTTGCAGCAAAGGCTGGGTTTAGACATGCAATTTCTACTCCACATCATCAAAACAGCTGGCTGCAAAAGCGTGTCCAAATAATAAATCACCTACTGAAAATGCTGCAGCCGTACATTTAGCATTACCCGCTTTAAGAAGGCATCAAGGAAGCCTAGATCATCACCTGATAACATTTTTATTTAACTGGAAAAAAAATGATTGCAATGTTAGAAACTAACATTAGAGGAACTATGGATCAGCAGGAATGTAAAGAGCTTAGCTGATCAAGAAGAAGAAAAAACAATCTGGTCTGAGGCCTAAGCAGTTACCATTGCTCCAAAGTGAGACATAATGGTTGGACTCCGTGATCTTAAAGGTCTTTTCCAGCCTAAAGAATTCTATGATTCTGTATCTACAAAGGCAACAATAAGACAATCTACAATAGCAGTCCCAAAGCAGGTGTACTTAATGAAGTTGCCTTCTCATTTAAACTAAGGAGCTGGCAGTACAGTTCCTGGCTCCCAGAAGCAAGGCCTCCAAGAGGGAAAACAGAGCTGACCGAGACTGAGGCGTACACAGATCATGCATCAGCAGAATGAACAAGTATCCTGCATCCTACAAACAGCTGCCAACAGCTATCACAGGGAGATGGGCAATGCTGGGACACGCTATGAAACAGCTAAAGATCACTGAGGTCACACAGAGAAAGAAGAGATCTCTTTTCTATAGCATGAAGACAACTGGCAGCAGACACCAAACCATAGCAGCTGATTGTGGAGTACCTTACTTGAGCCTGCACCCATCTCCTCACTGTGGGGATCTGCAGACAAGCTGGCTCAGGGCAGCTAGCAGCAGAAAAGTCTGTTTGGACCAGCCCAGCCATGAAGGACTCCACTCCCTATAGGATTTAGAGAGAAGAATGATTTAGAGGAATGCACATAACCCTAACAGCATTACCCACTGCATACGTAACTGATGATGCAAGAGCATTGTCAGTTCCCACCGTATGCCTGCATCTGAAATCATGATCTGACTTGCATATTGGTCAGTATAAAGCAAAGGGGTTAACACTAAGCTCCACTATAATGAGGCTCTTTAACTAAACACAAAGCTAATCATAATGGGGCCATGGTTTGGGGGGCACATTTTTTCCACACTATAGTAATATGTGTTTTCTAGTAATGTACCTTAAGTTCTTTTTTGTGCTGCTTTTCTCTAAATTGTCAGCTGATTTTTCCCCTTAAATAATAGACTTCACTTATGTTTTGCATAAATATTTCTCTGAATGCATTTCAAATAAAAATTATTTCAATGAACTGACCCATGAAAAATCTTTCCATAATTTAATCAGCGATAATAATTGTTCCTGAAGCTGTGAAATGCCTCAACTGCAATTTTCCATGTAATGAACAATAAACTTTTATATTCAATAATAATGACGTGTATATTCACTGAGGCATACATTTCTAACCACACAGTTTTGAGAGGAATGATGTTTTTAAAAGCAGTTACACTCCACATCAATTAATTTTGAGAACATAAATACTCTCCAAAGTTGCAAAATTAGACAATTATAATATGATGCATTATAATAATAACATTTTTTCATCTCTGAAGATTATTTTTTTAACTTATTAGTCTCACCACTACTAGGCTCTTGGAGCATATGGATTAATACTGCAAAGCCAATCAGCAGTACAAAATGTATTTAGCTCAGAGTTCTGGTGTTTGCAGAACAGTGTGTCAAACTGCTGTTCCCACAGCTGTAAGACTTAAGAAAGCATTGAATCAGACTCTGTCTTCACATAATTAGAGTAGCATGAAGTTTTTTTGGGGGTGTTCATTTAAAACACAAAGCTCAATCTGAAAAACCTCAGGTTATTCCCCACATGATAAAAGTACAGGATTATTCATTATTCTGTGGCATATAAATAAGACGATGATTAGCTCTATACACTTTATAAGCAATGAACACTTTATATTTTTCCTTCTAACTGCCACTGTTAAAATGGCATGGAGGGGAAAAAAAAACCCCAAACACACAGCCACTGAAAGAATTTCCAATTGAGAGGTCCTTGAGACTCCAACACAAGCCCAAAAAACCCTAACAGACTCTTCATAAAACATTCACAAGAGCAGAGGCCCAGCTTACCACTTTTAACTGCTACAGTGCTCACACTTCAAGGCAGGATTCACATTCACAGAGGTCCCACAGCTATTGTGCAGCTTGGGCTAAAGAACCTTCTCCCACAACAGGTACAGGCCTCAGGACTGGGGTGGGAGCCAGGCTGTCAGAGGACAAGTTCAGTGAATCTGCAGTGGGCAAGGGCTCAGTGTGCAAGATCCTGCAACACTCAGGTAGATTTACCTTTAGGCATGTACATTAGACCAAGTATTTCCCAAATCCCAGTGCATACCTACCAGCCACCATACGTTTCAGTCAAATTTGGGTGCTATAAAGCATGCACAAACCAAGATACTGCCAGTCTTTAGCTTGCTTCCTGAAGACAAATACAGCTACCAGAGCTGAGGAAAATTTCCTTTTGGTCTGTCAAAATCTTTAGTAGTCTCTTGACTAGTTCAATACCTTACAGGCATTTGAAGGGGATGGGGAAAAACTTTCTCCATCTCTTTTGTTAGTTGCTGTTTATATTAAACAGAACATAATATTTCTGACTCGTTTTCAGTAAACAGTAAATAATTCCACTAGTTCTATTTGAAATGTAGCATAAGGCCCTGAACACATGTTCCAGTTACCTACAACGTAGCTTTCACTCTCACTTGTGAGAACCAGTCTTTGGATGCAACCTCCCCACAGTAGCACAGACCTTTGCAGTCTCTACTTACTCAGAGAATGGAGACTTTGATTTCTTACACCCTTGCCTCAACACAGCATTGGCTTTTCCTGAGTGTGAGGCCTATCTAAACTTCTGCCTTTCCACTTCTTTGCTCATTTCTGAGCCTTAAAAGGATATAAAAGCAGGATCCTTCTCACCTCACTTCCAAGGTGACCGTATACATGTCTGTGTATGAACCAGTCATCTGAAATGCTGCTTTAGACAACAGAGGGAGTAAACACTTTCAGATTATACAGTTGACTTACATTAAAGTCTAACTTAAGCAGAGATTAGTTATGTCCTAGCTGCTCTTTTTTCTGTGCTGACCATGAAGACAGTCTGAATGACAGATAAATGTCACCATTGTTAAGCTACCTTTTAAAAGAATAGGTTCCCTACAGACACACTAAAAGAATTGTTGTGGGGTTTCTCCATTAAGTCTGCCTTTCGATCTCACTGAGAATAGAAGGTATGAGGGAAAATTTTTGGCCAAACTTCTCCTAAAAGAAATCACGGACTCTGGTCAAGAAATAAAAACTAAATTTCACAAAACAATGATGGCCTCTATTAATTCTTTTGGTCAGAAAAATAAAATATTTTTCTCTCACTCTCTGAAGAGAATATTCCAAGTTGATGGTTATCTAATGAAACTTTTTGTATTCTAAGTCATGCTTTATTTTGAAATTTGCCTGCATTTTAATCACAAAACAAACACTATTGGAGCAATCCAACTGAAAAAATCAAAGGCTCCAGTCACGAGGTCATGTTCCACATCTGGGGTGTGGTCTTGTTGCAGAACAGAATCGCCTTTGCAACTGTACCCTGCTCTCCTCCAGCATCTCACCTTGTGTCTCAGGGCAGCAATCCTTGCAAAGGTGGAAGTTTTTGGCATTACCCTAGGGTATATCTGATGGGCACTAATCCACTCTAATTACCCAACTGGGAAAACAACAGATAGCTTGCAAGCCTTGAAAGGCTTGTTCAGGGAAGCTGACATCTCCGGGAAAGAGCTTACTGTGTCTCCAATCAAGACAAAAGAAGAGATTGGATCACCATAATGAACTCTAATTTTGTATTGCTCGAGAAGGATAAAACAAGGGTGAACTAAGGCTCTGAAAACTTTTAGCACAAGAGCAAATGAAAGCTTTAAATTATGCATTTTTTCTGTCAACTGAAAAGCACGACTTTATAAGCATGATTTAATCCAAAAAACAGATGCACTCTTCCCTTAAGACAGAAATCTAAGCCAACTGGCTTGCATAAGCGTTTTCTGTGCGTGATTATTGGACGTGGCAGGTTGAAAGAACCAAGAAGCAGGATTTTGAACCGTGGCAGGAGATGCAAAGAACAGAGGTCCCAATCTTCACAGGAAATAAAAGCAGGCAAGAGAGAGAATTGTGGGGGAAGATATTCACCAGTGTTTAGTGACAGAGTTCAGGAATCAGGCTATGAATGCAGTGATGACATGTACAAGTGGCGGTCCTCTTTGTGCGATTTTGCTGTGCGAGCAGCATTGCAAGTTGTCCTGCATCATCCATAGCCATGGTTACAATTTTTACCTAGTAGTGATTCCATTGTCATTAATAGATGTTCCCACTGCCTAAGGCAGAATACTGATGAGGAATCTGAAGGGCAGACAATAGTTTAACTATCTTTCATTAAAGTCTCACTTTATGTTGAGCAAGCTGCATTCATCATCTTGTCTCTCAGTCTTCTATTCTTTCTGATTATCAATAAACTGAACTAACAGGCTTCCACTTCAGTAGATTTTTCTTTATTCTGTTTTGTGCACTTCATCTCCTGCCTTTTCAAGGATAGAAGTAGGAGCCCATCACACTTTTAGATCTCTTTTTTCTTTTTAACAGAATGGATGCCCCTCTGTGCACGTTGTTGTAACCATTACTCCAGCTTATTAACAACTAATGACAAAATATCCTGCATATAGTTGAAAACTACTAAGGTAGATTTGATGCTAATTGGTGTCAGCAATGGTTGTGGCACAAAGACACTAATTTTTTCTTATAAGATTTGGCACAAAAAATATTGTCCTTACTGCCTGTAGGAGAATTAGTATCAAAGCCCCTACCAATATTGGTGGTGCAGGACCAGAACTAAGAGCTCCTAGCTGCCTAAGTCACATTTGAAAACAAGTTTATTTGTCACCTCCTCACACAGAGAGATCTCCCTGTATGTCTCTTCCAGCTGACAGGGAGCTTATGCATATGGGCATACTTATCAAGCCAATATATGTGGGTTTTTAACCATACTGAATAGCAAAGATTGGCTACATTTTGCCATTTAGTTGTCCATTATAAAGCAAAACAATTGATGTACTTATTTATGGAATCAAGCTTCAGATCTTGAAAGAAAATGGGTAGAATAAGATTTAAATGAATTAATTTGCCTTCAAGAAAATAAAATCAGGTCAGGTATTACTTTTAATTGGAAATTCAGTTATCTAAAACTTCAGCATAATGGTGAATTCTAAGGAAGAAAGGACAACATCCACAGCCAATTTTGGGTCTGCGAACACGTAAGATTGAAAACTTGATAAGGTACAGAGGCCAAATTCTGGCCTACACTCCATCTATACAAATGCCACTGATTCAGAGGGAACAGGAACTGTTCTCCCTTCAGATTTCTTTTAATTAGTGTTATTTTTCAGCTTTGGTATTTCCATGTCACTTAATTTTGTCCTGACGTTTCCAGCTGCTCTTGAAAACTTCATGCAGTTTGCGATTTTGGTGCTTGCTTAAAAAACCTAAACAAATGTTGATACTCTCACTCTAGTCGCTCCTGTGTTCCTTGCACCCAGTGGGAAGGAGAGAAGCTTGAGGAGTGGCAGATGAAGCAGCATCACAAAAAAACAGGAAAGTGAAAGCTAGCTGCTGCCAGCTCCCCACCAACACTCACTATATGAGAAGTAGAGCCTGTAATCCCACATACGTGCACATGCATATGGATGACTGTAGTGCCGCTGATGAATAGAAATGTTTGTCTCGCTCATGTGAAAAGACATCAGCTGCTTTTGGCTTCCAAGTCAAGATGTCTGTTTTTAGCCTTTCTTCTGTCAGAGACACCTGATGGATCTGGACTGAATCCCACATTGATCAGTAGGATTTAGCTAACTTTTCTGTAGACCATGTAGAGTTAAGAAAAGTGTTTAAAGTCATCATCAATGTTTTTAACGGTTTTGTTAAAGTCTTTCTTTTTTCCCTTTCTTAAGGAAGACACTGATAGGCTGACAGCTGTTAAGAGACAATGAAAATGCTCAAATCCAAATTGTAGGAGAGAGGAGATGGGCTTGATGCTGTACACTGAATAAGGACTCCTTGGCTGGATATTTACAGGTAATCAAATAAGTAAGAGAAATGCTAACATAAATACCAACCCAACTTTAAAAGAAAAGCAGGCATTACATGTTTTTAATCCATTCCAAAAGAGAACTTTGAGCAATTGTGAGCTTTTGTGATTAAGTAGAGAAATTTAACTGTCTCCAAAGATCTTCTCATTATGATGTGCCACATAGTGATATACAAGATTAAACAGTAGACTGTTATTTCCCTCCCTGTTTTCATGTTGTACAACTCAAAAGATGGAACAAGCACTTTTGAAGGCAGCTACTTGTTTCTCAGAAGCAGTGATTAAACTCTTGTTTCTCACTAGCTACAAACAAAAAACTCAGTTGAACAGAATCAACTTAAGAACAATTTTATTTCCTATTTTCTTTTTTCTCTTAAGGATATAAAAAGCCCCTACAGCCACAACCAAGTCTTTGATTTGTTTTAAAATAAAGAATATAAATATTACCAGCTCATTAACTTTCTCCAAGGTTGGACAACTATTCTGAGATGATGCTACATACTTTACAGTTTAATATATTGACACATCCCTTAAGAATACTTTTTTAGAGGGATTCTGATCTGTGGAGGAAAAAGGAGTTGGGTTTTCTTTTTAAAACTTGGAACATGGTGAACAGAAAAGGAAACTCGAATTTGATAATATTATTTGTCAGTATTAAGCAAGACATTTCATACATTACTGAGGAGGTCCAAAATAAATTACAGAAACGTGAGCATTTGAGCTATTTAAAACTCAACTAAAACATGAGAAATAGACTATATGGAAAAAGTGTGCAGAGGTAGGAGCAAAAGAACCAGATGTCTTTGCAGGGCTTTTCAGTCTTTAGTTTTAGCATCAATATGATAAAAAGCAACATAAAAACTAGTCACTGCTACAGCCAAGCAGGCATACATACACTTCTAACACAGCCAAGATATGACATTTTTAGGAACATGGAGTGCATCCATTCTGTTCTTGTGTTTGTACATTTCTGTAAGTATGGCCAGGTTTTTGCAAGAAAGAACACAAAGAGAAAGAGCAGGAGGCTGGATATGCTAAGTCTAGCAGGATACACTGGACTATTGGTTTCCCTCCAGGTGTTTTTCAATGGAACCAGTGTTTCAATGGCCAAGTTTTACTGAGCTCTGTGATGTCAAACATAAGGTTCTCTACCACATGACTCAAGAAATTAAGGATAAAAGCATTGACTTAAGTGTCATTGTGAATCTGGACTAATTCCTAGCAATAAATTCCTGTTGCAGAATGCATATTTTGATCTAAGACACCCAGGGGAGGCTGAATGAAGATAAGTGAACCATTACAAAAAGTAAAAAATTCATGAATGTGTATTAAAAAAATAAAATTGTAACAATTATTATTATTAGGAAGTTTTCCAAAGGCACTTAAAGATTCCACTTAAACCAATGGACCAGTTTTTAGGTACACAGTTCTGCTGGCAAACGTGTTTGTCCTGTTCTGGTCACCAGCAAACTACTGAAACATGTACAAACCTTGTGCCCAAAAAAAGAGTGAGAGAAAAACTCTTAGTTGTCACATTCTCCTCTGCTTTTTTAGGCTGAAAACAAGGATTCTTACATTATCAGATTTCACACAGAATCTATCCTCAGAAAGAAACTAAAACATTAGGAACTTGAAACAGACACCCAGGCTTTTCCTCTGCAAGGCACTGAAAGGCAGTGGGCAGAAGGAAGGAAACAATTCCTCTCCTATTGCTGCTTGGATTACTGTGTGTACACCCCTTAGTGAAGAATGTCTCATACTTGACATAAGTTGTGACTGTTTCAGACTGACTGTAACTGAAAAACCAACTGCTGATTTGTGAGTCAACCACATCTTTCTGTCTCTGCAGGTTACAGAGAACATAAAAACTCCAAAACCCACAACAAACAAAACCAGGTGGAAATTTTATAACAAATTAACTTTCCAGAACAACACTGCAAAAATAGTTTCAATTAGAAAATGCCCTTCCTTGTCATCTCTACACCTTAAAAAATACTTCTATCAGGAAAAAAAATGGAATGGTAGGGGTACCCATGAAAAAAGTTTGACTTTCCTCTCTTACTCAAAACAGGAATATTCTCAAAGCCACTGCCGACTCTGCATCCAGCATTATCTGTTTCTTTCTATCACAGAACAGAGCTAAACAGTAAGAAAGAATTGATGGAATGTACCTTTTTTATTTTGAAGAAATTTCTTGCCAGTTTTGCAAATGCAAAGGTTCAACAAATTAGTTTCATTTCAGTTCTCCAGAAAAAAAAGAGATGTCTACAGAATTCCTGATAAGCTCCTATCACTCTTGAATCAGTCAGGAAACCTCAGCTAAAGGCCTTGCTACTGCTCAATCTATAACTCTAAACTATAGCTCCATATGATTTTCACAACTGTCTCTCATTATCTTCTACCACATAAAATCCCTGGGATGAATATGTCATAGTTATTTAATTCAGTATTTTTTTCCACTTATGGAGAAATATAGAGCATCTACATACTAGGTTAAGATTCCCTGGAATGTTTGAGAAGAAAGAGGATGCATGTCTATAAATCATTTGAAAATGGACATGCACAGATGGCTTTAATTGACATAAGGACATGATTCATAACAGAATATAAGACAAAAAAATCTCCTGACTTTATTTTGGTCTACTGATTAACCCTCCTGCACAATCTCTGCATGCAATCAATGTTGGGACTTAGCATTTTAGAGTACCCTGCTGACAAATTGTCCAGAACTACAAATGGTTCACACTTCATGTCATATTTCTATTTCCAAAGCAGAACTTGGAAAAAGAAAAAAGGGATTAACTTAATAGAGTTCTACCTAATTTCAAAGTTCTACTCAGAATTGAAAAAAAGCATTCCAGACAGTATATTACTTTGGGTAATACACTACTACTGAGACTTGGAACTCTACTTAATGTTAAAGAAGCTCAGTACTTCCTACAACAGTGTTGTTTCTCACATGACTCTGCCAAATGTGAGTTTGGGGCTGATGATTCCCAAAGCAGGGGGTCTGCCTCGCAAGACTTCTTCTGGAAGCTTCAGTCAAAAACATTTACCTGTTTCTAAGGAACAGACAGGGGAAAACACAGAATTTTTGTTCCTGCTGAAAAAAGTAATATATTAATAACCTTCCTTTTTAATTTAGTTGTGAAACAAAGCCTGGGATTAGGCAGGGAAGTCGTTCTGTGTCAAGGATAGTCTTTCAACTACACCTGTAAAAATCTGCCTATACTTGGCCCACCCAGACTCCCATCAAGAAAAAAAAAAGCAAGCCCAGCACGAACTGGAAGTTGGAACTGAACTCCAAATTTCCCTGAAGACTCCTCCTATTCCCAGTTCACTGTAACATACAGCTGAGCAAAACATTTCCTGCAATTAAAGTATAAGAAGAGAACTTGTAATGACACTTTTTATCCTCCGTGACACATTGGCTTAAATCTGAAGAAGGGAAGCTGTGACTGGATGCAGAGTCTGGAAGTGTGAGGATAAAGACCAGCTAGAGACTGAGAAACAAAGATATTTTGTAAAAGGAATCAGGAGTGCAACTGGGCCTGTTTGGCCAAATACCAAGGATGGAAACAAATACAGCAGGCAGGGGAAACTACCCAATGGAAATGTGTGGGAGCAAAGACGTGAAGGCAACAAAATATTGATACATCCCTTCAGGGGCAGGAACAGAGCTCCAGACTGCCAAATCAGTTTGTCACTAGAAGCAAATTTACCACTTAACTTACTTCATGACACATGAAGATGTCTTCAGATGTGTCTCCACCAACAATGGAAGCAGCATAAACCACAAGGCTGCATAAGACATCTACCTTCCAGACAACAGAAATTAGGTACAGAAAGTTAGTGCGCATTGGCAAAGTTAAGCTTAGGCTACTTGAATAGTGTAAAATTCTGCAGCAGAGGTAGTGGGAGAATTGCATTTCTCTGTACAATGCACAAACCAGGTGAGACTAATACTCACTTCTAACCCAGCATCTTGTCTCCACCTGTAGCCATGAGCAAATATCTAGGGAAGTATGAATTAATGATGTCACTCAATGTATTCTCACAATCTCCAGTGAGATGGGAAACAGGAGGGCTGATCTTCCTGTGACTACTTTCAGAAGCCAAGTCAATTTTAAGCCTCCCTAGTGCTCCAGCCCAGAGTACTCCTTTAAGTGAGGTTACTCCCTCTGGTTGGTTTTGAGCCTGTTGCTGGTCAAATTGCAATTAAAGCCCTAGTTCTTTCATTAGATAGGACAACGAGCAATCATTTCCTCTTTCACTCCCTTCTCCATAACATTTATCACTTTACAGACCTTTGTCCTTTTGCTTCCTAAATCATCTGCAGAGCTGTATCTATTCAATCATTCGACCTACAAAAATGACTCCTTATTGGCTTTCTCTCTTCCTTTTCCAGTCTCATATCCTCTTTAGCAGACATTCCAGACCAGAACACCAACCAGTAGTAAAAAGCAATTACATAAATACATATGCAACACACAAACACGACACAAAGATTTGTATTTTTCTGCATAACTCTAAATAGGTAAGAAAATGCTGGCTTGTTGCATCTGTGCACCTTGTTCAATGTTTTCATACATTAAAAAGGAAGAATCTTTTTTTTTTCTAATGACAGGGATGACAAGCATGCCTCTGGAAGAACTCCAGATAGATAAGATGTAACTGTATAGCCCAGGTTCATGTAGGAAGGGAGCAAAGGAAGATGGTTGCTTTGACAGAAGAAACAAACAAACAGAGCCTCTGCAGTGAGAGTAAGAAATTTTCATTTGGTGTCAGAAAGCTTTCTGAGAGTATCAGTGAGGAAAGAAGTACAATTACTCAAAGATTAACAGCTGTGTTCATTCTGGAAAGGTGAAGTGGAATCAGGAGTAGTAGAGGAGCTAACAGGAATAATAAATAAAAGAATGGATGGTAAAAAAGCTTTGGTGTGTGTAAGGCACAAGAATTAATGCTAGAAAACAGAATACAAGGCACCAAAAAATTAAGATATTTGTGTGTGCATGTATGTTTTTTTTTTCTTCCTCCAAATATACTCAGCATCAATCAAGATCTGAGGCGGAGCATACGGGGGTGACCTTGTCAGTACCCAACTGTTCAGCAGACAGCAACATTATATCATGAGGTTCCAAAAAATAGGGAGTTTTTCATGGTACTCAGAAAGCAGAGTGAAGAAAGAGGCAGGTATTAGACACGGTAAATCAAAACCTACTGAAACAGTTCCACATTCCTTAACACTAGCCCTCATGACCATGCAGGACCATCAGCCTAACAGTCAAAATCTTGAACAAGTAGTGCTAAAAGCATTTGAGTGGGCTCTAGAGAGCCAGTATAACAACTCTCAGAGAAAGCAGATCAAGCAAAACAACAAGATTATTACAGATTCCCTAAACAGAAATTAAGTGTTAGTAGAATACCTCACAACCCTGAAAAAAGAATGATCTCCAAAACAGGCAGCTTTTCACCAAAGGGCCAGTTCAGATCTTCATCTGTTTTCAAGAGAGTTACGTACATTTTCCATCGCTGACAATGAGATCAGTCTTGAGTTCCAAGAGTAGGTCCAGAAGCCATTATACTGAATGACAAAAGCTGTCCCACAAAAATTACACTGGAATGTCTACTCTGGGGGCCAAATTTAACATCTTATATTTGGACAAAGTATTCTGGAATATATTTCCAAGTTAACAGAGAACAAAAAAAAAATTGAAAGGGTAGCAAACAAATACTGAAGGCATCTTTTCCAGTATTTGGAGAAATAATCCAGAAGTTCATGAAGTTCAACGTCAGGAGATTTCAATTCACTAACATTGATGATTTAAAAATTAAGAAGCTTGCTTTAAATCTTTTAGAGAGATACAGAGAAAGTGGACGTAGCATTTCAGCTGATGCTTTAGTTAATGCAAAGGCCAGCGTTTGGCGAATTATTTACAACAGTGCAAAGCAGCACTCAAGTCAACTGTTAAGACCCAGCAGAAGTTGACTACTTAATGCCACTGTCTGCTTGGAAAAAGCTCCCTAGATATCTAGTAACCTAGTGCTCCACACAGCAACTCAAGTAAAGGCTAGAAGACTACAGTGCAACTGTTGTCAAGAGAGGAAGAAGCTGACTGCTGCACAGTAAACTGCTGTGCTAACACTGTTCTTCAACAGAAGCAGCAGGACACAGAAGCCAACAGCAAAGTTCTTCCTCCAAAAGAGTAAGCCCAACACTAACATGGGGGAGAACTGTGAGAACATACTGACATGAAAAATAACAATCCTTGGCACTTACACTACAAGCTTTGTTAATACAAAAACATTGGGATGTTAGCTGCTGCAAAACTAAGTGTTTTAAACTGCATAATGTCCCTTTAAATTGGACCATACCATATTTCCTATAAACGTCTGAAGAGAAGAGAAATGAACTCTACTACAGATCATGTTACATAAACTCTGTAACAGATGCTTTGTATTTATATATTTTTTTATTCTTGTATAAGGTTTTATGTTTTCCTAATCAAATGTTTATATGACTAAAATTTTGGTTAACTTGAAATTATGTGTTTTATTTGACTTTTTGAAAGCAAGCAGTGCCCACAGTTGCCCTGGTGGTATTTAAAAACCTGAAGCCATTAAAATATTTTCCAGTCTCATAGGGAAGACAGTAAAGTTGACTATGCTATATGGCAACATTTTACTACTGGATGTACTGTTGTATCTGGCAATTAAAACCCACTATTTTCTCACACCACAAAGGGGACAGTATTGATCCTTCAAGCAAGATTATACAATACAAAGCAATATACATCAAAAAGATATATAATGAGAAAATTATCAAGAGTTATTACATATATATTTGCATTTCTTTTTTGCAAGAAGTTAAATGGATTAAAAGGAATTAAATGGATTTTATAGTTTTTAAAAAGTAAAAGTAAGGAATCCAGCTAGCATGAGGATTCTTAGTCAGAAATTATATGAAAAGTACCAAAAGATTTAAACTGCAAAAGGAAACCTTCTCCCAAGTCATTCTGTCTCAAAACTTTAGAGGTCAGTGTGCTTTTGTAAGTTCAAAATCAAAGTTTTTTGCCCATTGGTACCTGATGGTGTAACACTAAAAATTTTTTTAAATGTTAATCTTCACTCGGACTCAGGCTAAACAGCTTAGCAGTAGGCTAATAGAGCAAATGTTTGCTAAGTGTCACTTAAATGACAAGTAGACATCCTTTGCATATTTGTGTACAGATCACATCAGCAATTTTGGCCACAGCAGTAATCCAGAAGGTAGCAATCAGTTATTATCCATTTTGATTCCCAATTCTTTACTCACTCTTTCCAAATCAGAGACCCTTCTCCTGTAATTACAGCTGTCCCCTTGGCTAGTAGATGTAGGAAGGATTTGGCCATATTCAGACGTATTATTTGTTGCATCCAGATGGCCATATGATCTAGATTTTCCTTTCTCATTAATCACTTCTCAGTCTTTATGCCACTATTACACCATCATTAAAGCTTCCACACTTTACTCCAGCATGTTAATATGGACAAATGTTAGACATAATGTTAATGCCAATTAACTAGGATGAATACATTTTACAGATAGCATCACATTTATAGCTGTAGTGGAAGATGGTATCTTCACCAGAACAAGGACAGCACCACGACCTTAGAAGCTTTTCAAAAACTCCCAAGATCCTTCAGCAATGTAGTCTGCCAAATTTCTAAGGTCAGAGTCTGTCATTCAGGAGAAGATACGAAACAAGACAGGCACTGAGAATTTTGCAAAGTTCTCAGGTTGCTTTGTCATTCTTCCAACCTTCCTTTTCCAACCGTCCATCCAAGACTATGGGATGAAACCATGTGAAGGAATGAGTTGGAAAAGTCTGAAGGATAACATGAAACTCTTCTTGGCCTCTGGAAAATTCTGAAATCCCTCCTATTTAATTACACCACAGCTTGTATAACACTTTGGCTGCATTTCCTTCTCTGCTTTGTTTTGTTTGTGTTACTAAGAATATTTGCATGAAAACAGGATACTTGTTTATTAAGAGTTCATCATCTCCTGCTGTGCATGCTCCACTTTAAGTCATATTCCTTAACATTTATTAGCAGAAGGAGACCATAAATCCCGTTTCCTGTAAATGTGCCTAATAATAAAATGAGCAAAGAAACTAAAGTGGAGAGATTCAGGGACAAAGAGTGAGAGACAGAAAGTGCAAAGGAGAGACTAGATGATACATAACTTGTTTTCCAGGGGCAATGGCCTAAAATGTTCCCATTACCATGTGAACTTCTCTTTAGTGTTTTTCATCCAACCTTCCATTCACAAGCAGACAGTTCCTCAAACTGGGCACACACACATGAAGTCCTACCTTGCTGTCAGAAAGAAATGACTAACTCACCCTCTCCCCTTTTAGTTCTACTGATTTTCTCTAAAAAGAATGCCAACCTACAGGAGGAATATACAACATGGGGAAAAAGTATTTACACTGCACACATAGCTGGCACCCTGGAGATGGAGCAGCAGCAGAAGAGATTTAAGTGTTTGCCAAGAAAGGACTAAGCAAGCCTCAAGTACAGTCTTAGGTTTAGCTTCATACTGTCATCTCATTTATCATTCTCCTTCAAAATATGTTTTGCATTTCCAAGATGTACTAGATTGATAGATTCTCACATGACTGAACATGTTTACAATTTTGCAGGCTTTTTTTAGCACTAAAATCTGCAAAGATCTACAAGTAGCTGGCTAGAGAAAATGAGTGAGGAACTGTTCTGAAGTATTAAGAAATAGCCCAAAGTATTTACATACATAGCACACACCCAAAGGATTTCTAGTTACCCTTTGCAGGATAAAAAAGGAGATTACATGCAGTTACTACCATTTTCAGGGTGAGACATTTATAAATTTAGGGACATTTTTCATCCAAATAGGAATCTAGGCATAAGAAAAAGATGGAAGAAAAGGACTGGGAATGATTCCACAGCTCTGCCATACAGTACAATCAATATTATATGGTCATACCTTCAGAGATGTTAAGCAACAAAAAAACATCTAAACCAGGATCAGTATTGCCTTTTAGAAATCAGGTGACAAGCTTGTTTGGGTGACTAAATCTCAAGTTAAGTTTTTCAGGATGCTGTCTCTCACAGTATCCAGTACTAAATGCAAATGACCTAATGTTTGACAAATATGAATTAACTCACTCCCTACAAAGGTCAACTACTAGAGGTAGGCTTAAGCTCTGAAATGACAAGGCTTTTGTCTTTTTTGCCTCCCTACACAAAGAATGTACCACAATTCACAGAAAATGAACAGCTTTTTTTTGTAATACCATGACTATCATTCTTTCCGTTTCTTATGTGTAAAATCAACACTTCCATAAGCAATCCTAGATGATAGCTCAATGCAGGAAACTGCATTTCTTACTCTCTTGAAAATTACAAACACTAGGAAGTAACAGAATATATCAAAGCCCAGGCTAAGTGCCTATAAAACACCTGAAATGTAAGCATACATAGAACTTCTATCCATGCTCCAGACATGGGACATGAAAGCAGCTCTCCATTATTTGGTTTTGTGGTTCCTGCTATTCAGCACCATGCCTACTTCTTTTTATTCTGTTCAGTTAATCAAATGGTCTCCCTGTGACACAATTCTCAAATGCTGTCTTCTCTTGCTTGAGAGAGATGGTCTCTCACAGGGGGAGACAGCACCTGGGATGACCTCCCTTTGGGAGGAAACCCAGGTAAGTGGACACAGTAGGCATTGCAGTGAATTCCAGCAGCTACCTTCATACAGACAGCTGGGTCACTGAGACCATGCTCCTGCTTCAACAGCTTAAAAAGCCTGCAAAAACCAACCTCCTCTGGAGATGAGCTGTGGGATGCCTTCTCTTATTCCATTTGGTCCCTTCAGAAGGGCTGAGGACAAGACCTCTACTGACAGTTTCTTACTTTTAGTGGTCTTTCTATGCTCACTAGAACATAGGCAGAGAGGTATAGGCTAAAAGAACATAAACTGCTCAAATTTTAATCAGACTTGACTGCCTGCCAAACTATCCCAGAACTGGTAAGGAATCAAAAGGTTTTAAATCACATTTTAGACACAGACTTTAAATCATTTGGACTTTACATTTATAATAAACTACATGCTTTATATTTTTATATATAAAACTCCACAGTAACAACTCAAGCCAAACATTTACTAAAACCAAATTACTCCCATATCTAGAAGTGCAGATTTTTTAACTGTATTAGAACAGGATTTAAACAAAAGAAATCACAGCACTATTCCAAAATTGTATCTGGCAAATTTTAGAGACAAAAAATTGTCTGTCTCAGACACGTGCTGTGAGAATTCTCATTTCATATTTACACCACTAAAATACCATAAACTTACTTTAAGATGCAGTGAGACTCCACAAGTTCCTCTGTGGATAGAGGTCTACAGGATAATACTTATTTAGGATAATCTCAGCTTTACAACTCTTGCTACTTTCCTCTGGAAGGACACAAAGTGCTAACTATTATATCTGATGCAAATTGTTGAGAATTTGGGACCTGCATGACTTAGGCTAAATAATATTTGGATATTTCGTATTTTTCTTGGACTCACCTACATATTTGCCTTGGTGTCAGGATGAAGAGAAAATTTAACAATATTTTAAGAGATACCAGTTCTCAAACCATTTAAGTTAGTCCTGAATGTTTTCTTATTACTTGACCTCAGCAAAAGGAGGCCAACGTGGCTCATGCAGACATGGAAGTAGGTACTGCATGTTATTACAGAAAGATTAAGAGCCATCATAACCAGTGAAAGCAGACTCCTCTGCACTGTGGCATAAATGGCAGAGATTACAACTATGACATAGGCCAAGATGTAAGGACACACATTTCTGCCTGGCTGCTCAACCACAACCTCTGGATCACCATCAAGTTGTCAGTATATTAAGCTCAGACCTTACAGCAGGATCTGCTTGTGCAGACTCCTATTCCTGTGTGGCATCCCATTAAATTCCACGAGACCAAGCACTGGATAAGAGCTCAGCACAAGATCAGAGCTTTGATTGCAAGCTCTCTGCAGCAACAAGGTTGTCTAATTCTGTGTTTTATAGAGTGCTGTGAACATCTATAAAGCTATATAAAAACATAATAAATAAAGTGACAACAGAAGCAATAAACCAAACATAAGGCTAGTGGATGCAAGTGGTCAGTAGGAAAACAGCAGCATTGGATGCACTACTCAAATATCAGACAGCAGCAGCAAAAATCCCAATTCTGTAAAGCATCCTTACCCTAACATTCTGCCAGGTTTGTGTTACATTCCTATACCATTATGCACTGGCAACCCATATTTTCAGTGTGTCTTATCTTCATGCATTTCAGCCTTTTTTACTACAGAAAACAATCCAGAGAGTTTGGTGGCATCCAACCCAGTTAGGATTTCCTTCTGTACATACAATACTCACAGTGGCTGACAGTGTTTGACTGTAGAGGAGACAGTCAAGGAAACAGGTGTTACTCCTTGAATACCCATTTAATCAAGGAAAACAGCTTCTTATGGGTGGATTTAGTATCTATGTATTTGCACACAATGGAAGACTTAGCAAACAGAATTAATCTAGTTGTTTATGATGCTCAGGTAGGGAGAGTCTAAAACCCCTCTACAACTATCTAGTCACAACCTACTAACATATTTGTTAATACCCACCACTTGACCCACTAGTCAGATATACTCCCCCAGAGCTTTTCACAACAATGTCAATCAAATGCATAAAGAGTCAACAGGAGAAGTTTAGAAGAACCCAGTAATCTCTACACACAAGTAATGAATGTGTGTGTCTCTCTTCACTGGGAACTATTTCAGCAAAGAACTCCTGCAAGCTAACAGAGCTCCTTTAGTAGCCAGATGAGGAAACCTGAACTGGCCCATGCAAAAAGGGAATGTTTGACTGTTTATATTAGATGAGAGACCAAGGGAGAGATTCAGATTTGTACTCAGAACTTCCCCATGTTTGGAAATGCTGTCCAGGCATTTGGAGTTTTTATCTCTAATCTGCCTCCAATCAAGGAGCACATATATGCCTCAAATTAGATTCTACAAAAAATTACCACTTAAATATTTAATGGAGAACAGAGTAACTTTGATTTTATGTTTTTATACAGGTTTTTTTCCTGTATCTTGCAAACCAGTGGCAAAATAGATAAAATTGAGAGATTTTCCTTAAGAAGGATTTTCTTGTTTAAGACAGCTTCAAGTTTCTTAATCATTCAAAATCACACTAGAAAAACTGGCAACACAGAACCCAGACTCTGGATACAAATATGTAACCTCAGAAGCCAAACCTAGAACTCTAAAAACCATCATTACTAAGGATAAGCATGTACAACTACATTCTCATGCACTACAGACCAACAGGAAGAGTTTTAAGGGTGAAGATTTGCTGCTCAAGATTCAAAGTCCACACATCAAGCATCTGTGGGGCAGGGCTGTGGGGCTAATTTTTTTGTTTGGCTGCTTGTTTGTTAAAGTTTGGACCAGTCAGGTCCCATGGCCTGAAAGCCCTGCAGCAGCTGCAGTGCATTAGCCACAGTGCTGGAGTGTACCTTACAGCTTAGCTTCATCTGAAAGGAATCTGGTTCCACTGCTCTAATACGACCTGCCAATGCATATCAAAGCAAGGTAAATGAGGACAACTGGGAGATACTCTTCAAAAGAACACTCCTGAGCTGAACTAAAACATGCAGGTAGATGCTCCTTGCACCTAGTCTTTGGGAAACACATTGCAATGTGGAGACTGCCAGAGCTCACCAGCCCACAGAACCTCTTCTAGTGGTTTGCAGGGACAATGCCAACATTGGCATGGCCTTCCTATTAAAAAAAAAAACAACAACAAAAACCAACAACAAAACCCCACCACCACCAACTATGAACTGAATAAATCCATCAGTTACATAATCCTTCAGGTAAGTTATGATCACATTAAGGAAAACTAAAATCTTACCCTAAGCAATTCCTACACCATTTCCTTTCAAGCTTCCTCACAAATGATGCATTTTGGCTCCAGTGTTACAGCAGGAGACTACACATTTACCTTGATTTACTTTGCCTAACCAGAAAAAAGCCATAAAAATTAAAATCTTTACATTCAAGCAAACTCCTATAATGAAGTAGATTGTCTCCCTGTAGGCATTAGGATGTAAACCCAAAGGTAACAATCAGCTTTTTCAAGAATTAAAGGAGAACTGAAAATTTCTCCATACTCCCTGTTCTGTAAAATCTAAACATCTGCTTAAGATCCTGATGCAGTAACACAATATGTCTACAGCTTTCAGAGTTATGAATAAATGCATCTTAAAACACAATACTGTAAAACCCATTCCTCCTCCATTTGCCTGCCAAATTCAGAGTTCAAAAATCTCTGACCTGGGTTCTCTAATCAGTTTCTGGCCCTCTCACCTCCCCCAGGAGCTGCAAAGGTGGAGGGAGCTGGCCTCTGCCAGGACTGCTCCCTCCTCTTGCAGGGGAGTCCTTACTGGCACACATGTGCCAGATCCAGAAATGTGTTGTGCTTCCTGCTGTCAGCCCTGACAAAGGAAGAAGTGTTGGAGGGAATGGGAGACACAGCAGAGGCAGGGGATCCCCTTGGAGGACTGAAACGTTTCTGTGTTGCTGAAACCTCGTGTGAGTTTTGTTTGGTAAGCAAGAATCAATTAGACAAACTATTTGCTGTGTGTTAGCATCTTTGTGCTCATATTACACTTTGTGAACTGAAATGAACACCTCCTCATTATGCTTTTCAGACATATCCTATGCACACACTGTTTGTGCTACTCCCATCTTACAAATATGTAGATGAAGAAAAAACTATACTTTGCTTCTGTGTGCATGAGAAACAAAATGGAAATTGAGAAAAGAACTGGATTTAACCTATTTGTGAGCTAGTCCCTGAAGAAAATCAATTTAACTCTGTTCTTATAATGAGACAAGGACTATAGTTCCTGTTACCTGGAGCTGTGCAGCAAGTTTGTGCAACTATTTTAAAACTCTGGAGTTATTCATGTTATCTTAATTTAGAATTGGCTCAGTCAGTGACATTTTGTACATCATTTCATGGATCATAGTTCTGCACCAAGGTAAATGAATGGAAAGATATTTTATTTGATGTTTAGTATCAACACACCTTGTGATTATCACAGTATTCAAGCAGCTGTTCTAACACGAAACACCTTGACATTTGGAAGCCCTTTTAGCTGAGTCCAGTTTGTTTATCTCTGACAAATTACTTCTGATTAGTTACTTAGCATGAGTGACAGAGTTATCAGCTCTTCATAAAAGAGCTAACCTCACAAACCTATTTTTCAAGGGGATGGGGATATTTCTTTATTGTGTTTTGCTTCATTCTCTTTTGTTTCTTTTTCTCCTGGTAGAAGACTCTGCCAAATATTTCAAAGCCCTTCTTGGCAAGTAGTAAAATAATTTGGACAGACTATACTGTAATTAGAATTTTTTGGCAGGTTTCATATTTTGGATGCTGATGAGAAGGGTATCAGTTTTAGCATACTTGACCAGTTCATTATTTCAGATAATTTCCTGCCAAACAGCACTGCTGCTACAGATTGTGTTTGCCTGAAAAATCAGCAAGAAGACACATCACAATTTCTATGGTTTTAAGTAGAGATAACATTAAATAAATCTGGTTTTCTCCCTCCACCTGTCACTCACTCAAACTTAACTCAAAATCTTATTTCTCTCCCTAATCTTCTGCATCAGAAAACTGAGTTTCTTACTCTCCAGAATGTAATATCATGTCTCGTTCCCAGGCAAAGGTTGTAAACCACACATTTGTATTGCTGACATTAGAGGTGAAATGAAATGATTTTCTCTTTTGTTTGGTTTTGGCACCACAAAAATCCAGGTACACCCTACTAAAACAAACTTTTTGGGTGGTAGGAGGATAAGGATGAGGGTTGTGACCTTATGCAGGTTTCTGTGCTCCAGAAGTCATCCAATGTTTTTATTGGACCCTGTTCTAAATTTGTGTCAGCATTTCCTTTATAAATCCTTATTTTGATATGGATTATAAACTGCTCATAAAAAAATCCATCCTAGACTAAAAGTCTATTTTGTTGGGGTGGGGGGTGTAAAGCACCATACTTGATGACTTGGTCTTTCTAGATTACAAACAAAACACACCTTGTGAGGGTTCAGAAACATTTTTACCAGTCAGAGACTTGTTCTCTTTATGCTTTAGCTTTAAAGTATTAGGCAAGCTGTTTGCTGGAGTTTTTATTTCCCCTACATAGCTTTTCCAATAAAAACTTCCAATGAAACCATCAGTAACAGACCACAATGCAAGACATGCCATTATACACATTTCTTCCCCTGCTAGGAAAAGTCCTAATGGTTTCTGTTATTTTTTCCTCACAGTGTTATCACCTTCTGAGAAAAAAAGGACTCATAAAACTAAATCAACGTCTGAGAGCACTGAGGTGAAAAAGAGGTCAAGATCCATGTCCTCATGGTCAGGGAGAGTTGCTTTTCTTGAACTTTCTGCCCACATTGTGCCATATCACCAAAAAAAAAAAAGACAATTGCACTTTTACCTGTCACTGTTAACAATATTCCTCAGGAATCAGCACTTGGCTTGCCAGTATCCTCAGTTCCTCATGGCCACCTCTAACACATCTCATAATTCTTTCTGCAAGTGGAGCTATATTGAATAGATCTTTATAATAAGGTTAGGAATAACCGAGGCAGTTCTAAAAATATAGCTTTAACACACACACACACACAGACACTTTTTTCTGTCTTCAGAAAGCATGCATCTGGTTTCTGAAGGCAAAACTTGGTCTGTTAACCACCAGAACCAGTGATTTCCCCAACAGTGTCTCACTGCCAGTTATCTCACATTGCAGAGTAACCTAAGGAAGCAAGCTGGACTTTCTCAGTGCATTTCTCCACAGTCACAGAGTAGCTTTGCTGTTTGCATATCTGTCCTCCACACACTGTTAAGCACTACTAGCATGTCTGAGGAAAATGCACACTGCCCTCACTGTGAGCTGCATATTCCCTAACCACCAAAATGTGTTTGACAGACACCATGGCAATACCCAGAAGTCATATGCAACACCACCAGGAATGACCAGCTGCTTTTGAGTCTCAAAGAGAAGGAGAACAAGCACATCTTAGCAATCTGAAAAGTTCAAAGCTAAGAATAACTTTTTAAGGACAAAAGTCCATTATGGAAATGTTCTGGTAAGCTGACACTGATCCAAGATGTAGTTTTCTAAGGAACAAGAACAAAACCCCCAAAAAATGTATAACAATGTTCACAGAATGAGTTTAACTTTGTGCAAGCATCACACTAGAGCCACACGTGGCTGGGAGAGCCATCCATGCAGTCACTGGTGGTGGTGTTTTCACAATGATCATCAATAATTTGATATGAGAGTTCCTGGCAATGTTGATGCCTGAGTACAGCAGAAGCTGGATAACATTCATTGATGATTTGCAGAAACTGTTGTATGTTTATATCTTCAGCAGACCATCAAATCCAAGAAACTATTTGGTCAGTTTAATAATTATCCTGAGAAGCAAAGTAGAGCTGTCATTATCAAAGATGCTAGCTTCTGCCTAATGACTTAAATTAGCCTTCACTCTTTGAGGTGACAGATGTGCTTGAACATTACACAGAATACATCACTTCCATAATGGGTCACGACTCATTATTGATCTCTATTGCTTTCATCACCATATCCACATCAGCTATTTATGTCCATTTCAATAACTGGTTACATGTATGTATACTGCAGTGGCTACATGAGGACTTAGAATTTCAAGAAAGCTTTGCAATCTTGCTCACTGTATTCTGCATTTTCTGTTTCATCAACTCTATTTCATAGTGTTTGCTTCTTAAAAGAAGGTTTTAGGGTTGGTTTTGGTTTTTTCTCTGTTATTGAATATTAACACCTTCCTTCATCAAAAGTCACAGATTTTATTTGTTAACCTTCTGTAAGGGAGTGGTTATCAGTATTCAGGTGTTAAGGGTCTGATGAAATCTTAGATTTCAAATTAGTGCTATCACACACAATCTGTAGGAAAAAATCCACATATTAAAGTAGATATGTTCACAAGGGATAAAGCATGAAAAAGTTTAAATATGCATGGACATACTTCTAACATTTCCTACTGAAGACACTAGTCATGGTTAGACCCCATGGAATGCAGAGAAATTAAAAAGCAATAGAAAAGATTTTCAAATTAATTGCATAACTTTCATCCATGTCTTCAGCTTTCTTGTTTAACTGAGGATAAGCCAGGCTCTTACTGACATCCATGAGATTTACCTGTTAGATACCTGCAGGGATCCGAGCCTCTCTTCTCTGCACCTCATCATCTTTCTGATGTTTCACTTTTTTTTTTCTTGCAGTAGGTTGATAGAATAGTAAAACCAGCTGGAACTGCAGCACTTTCCAAAGGTTTTCTTTTTCCTTCTGTTCTCCTTAAATCCAAGACAAAGCATATAATTAAAACAAAACAATTATATAAACTCTTCTGTATTTTTAGTAAAGAAAAGGAATCCCTCACACATATAGCCAGTCACTAAGAGGAACTGGAAGCATTAATGACAAACAATGGCACATTCCCCAAGAACATTAATTCTCCAGAAGAATGAAGATGGAGTCAAAACTGGAGCTTCCTCCACTAAATGTAGGAAAAGCATGCTTTCCCTTTGTTTTATTTCATAAGCATGTAAATGACAGAGGTAATTTCTAGGGCTCACTTCATGCTTCAAGGAAAAGAATTTTCCTCTGCAGAGTATTACACACTTAGTATGCTGAATCCAGCAAAAGTAGAGAACAAAAAAAAACCCCATGATCCTAATGACTACAAAGAGAAACAAAATAAAAGGAGGTAAGTTTTACACTGTTGCACAGCTAAGGGCACAGAATATATGCACTTAGTGTTTTGAAATAAACAACAGAGCAGACGAAGGCAGGCTATGCCTGAAAGCAAACTCCCTTTTTATACACTTCAAAATTTACAAACTAGAATGGGCAGAGGTGAGGTCTATAGCTGGTGCAAATAAGCAATCAAGTTTGCATGCTCTCAGAGATGAGTGATTGTGCAAAAGTTTTTTTATTTCTTATCTCTGTGCCTACTTTTGATGCTTTGCCCTTAGATTATAGAGGGCTAAGGTAACTGGTTACAGAGAAATCAAGCCCATGCCTGCATCAGTGGCACCATGGCCTGCTAAACCAAACACACAAGGATTTATGTATCTTGGTATTTTCAGACATTAGTATCACGACATTTTTGTTATTTTATACTGATATTATGCTGTGAGATGCACAGAGAAATGAGCTAACTGCCAGTTCACTGAATTCTGCAATATCAGCAAGAGCTGGCATCATACCCAAACTGGTTCAAAAGCAAACTTCCAGATTGAAGAGGAAGAACAAATGATTTAGTCACCCTCTGTTTACTGAAAGCGAGATGTTAATGCAGTCTACTGTAGATGACCTTTCCTCAGTCACTGTAATTCTGGAACAATGTATATTTATTTAGCTAAAAAACCCATACAATTTTGGTCATAAAACCATGTTTCTCAGGATCAGTTTTTATTTCTACCCCAGACGAATGTTTTCAAATGGAATCTGTTTTAATTTGCAAGGCTGGCAGGAGTTAGCTCAACCTGGTCCTCGTTCTATCCACTGGGTAATATAGCTCTTCATCTTTTAGGGTCACACTGAGGCACTTCAGTGAAGATATACCACAACACACCACATTTCCTCCTGTCTCCAGTCTCAAATCACTATCTGCCTCCCCTGCACCCTAAAGCAACAGGATCCTATCTTAATTCTTCAAGAATTGACATAGATGAAATTTCTGTCCACTGGGCTCAGTTCACTACAATTTCCTACCTACTCAGTCCATGTTCAACATCGTTGTCTCTTTCTACACCAAGCAGTACACACGCATGCTGTAACAGTGCACGTCCTCTCCCTTATACTCGATCCAGAAGGAGCCACATGTTGCAGAAGGTCAAACAAATGCACACAGTACCTACAATGTATTGAGATTTGCAATCTCCTTAGCTCCTGAGGGAGTCTAGCCCAAGATCAGTCTTGCATACAAGTACTTTATATGCATCTTATAGAGCAGCAGTACCCAGCTTTTTTGGTAAAGGGCCACAATGACTGTACCTCATTCTAGACACCTTACAGACTAAGGTATCAAACCCACTGGCTCCGTTTAGGAGGGCAGATGTTGAAATGCCCAAAGAAGAATGTAAAGTAAAATGTGTGGCTTACATATGCAACTCTGTCTCCCAACAGGCAAGGATGTAAGCGTCTGGTTTCTGAGCAGTTGAAAAGAATCGCCCCAGATCGGGATCCTAAGTCTACTATGTCTTAGTGCCTGCTATTTTCTAGTGGCTGGCTGTAAGTCTTCAAACAACACCTCACCCTCAACAGGGATTAACTGGAGATTAGTCTTTCTGAACTCAGACAGAACTTCAGAGAAATACCAACTGAATATCCCCTGTAGATCTAACAGACTAATGTGAAATTGCAGGCCTTGTTAAAAACCAAATGCTGGGCTGGGTAGAAGAAAAACTACAGAAAGTTCTTCAGCAGATGCTGTGTACTATGGGCTTAACCTCCAGCCAGGCTCTTCAATAAACATACCCAGTTCAGTAACCACAGCCAGTCCCAGCAGTTACCAACCCACTGCTGGAGTCAAGTGCGCTCAAGACTGCCTTGCAGTAAAACAAGGTACTTACCCTCTGCTTCAAGCATACTACAAGATCCTCTTTCCAAAACACTGGATGAACTGACTTCTGCTGAACAGGGAACAGAGAAAGTATTTTTGTCTGCTCACACGCAGGTAGGAGGAGGCAGGAGCAGTTCAGCTATTTTGCAGGCAGGATTCCAGATGGAGGCAAAGGAAAACAGGAAATCAGTATCTTTATGTCTCTCTGTGTCCTCAGTCTATTCTACCTACTGCCATAACAGCAACTTTTGCACTCTCTCTCACGTTTGGTTGGATGAAGCTTCCTGAGAAATGTGAGATCAGAGCTAAGAGTACAGAGACAGCTAATGAGGTGTCCCCCCCTCACATCATTCTGCAGTGGCACAAAGGTGCTGGGAACAGAGATGTGGCCATTGCCCCAGAGAGATACAGGGTAAGACACAGCTGCCTCATGCTACGGAGCACTTTTCTGCAATAACAAAGAAAACCTTCTGTGACAGATCCACAGAGATCTTGTGCTTGGGCCAGTTAACAACTCCTGGCATTACCCCTTTTTCAGCATGTTTATGGATTCTGGATGCCAGGTTGGTATCAGCTATAGCTAGTTGAAGCAAACTGAGCTAAGAAGTTCCTTCAGATGAATGAAAAATTAGCATTCTGATCGTGCTGAGATCTGGGTCTCAAAGCACTCTTCTGCATTGTCTCTGCTCCATCATGGCCCTGTCATGACCAGAGCTTATGTTTAACTGTTGAGCTGAAAAACTCCCCATAATTGTAAGCCTGAGCAACAGATGAGTTTATTTGACTTGCACCATATGATAAAATGACTCAGCCAGATTAGATAGCTTAGTTTAGAAACAATAAATGAGGTCATTTGACCAAGAAATCTTTGCTTAAATGTTTGTCTAAGTAAAACATATGGAATATGTACATAAACATATAAAAACTCCTTTCCCATGTGTTCTAAAAGTCATTTCACAAATATGCACTTTTTGTCCACACAAATATCGTATTCATCTAAGCTTGTACAAATCTAACCAGCAATACAGTTTGAAAGGTACCTGCAGGTATCTGTGAGGGTTGTTAGTTCTTCTGTAATTTCCAGCACAACTTCTTGCAAGCCTGTTTAGCCTGGATGTATTTCTTTTCAAGGAGAAAACCTCAGAGCTATGCAGACAATGGAAGCTCTTTCCACATTTGGAGGAAATCATGGGTTTGGTTTGCCTTATGAGAAAACAGACCATGTGAAGTTTCTTTCAGGTGTTCTTATTTCCCATCAAAAATATTCCCTATCTTGCAATGCTCCTCACTGAAAGAGCAGCCAGAACTAGAGAACAGCTCTCTATTATGTTTATGAATTATCTGAGAGAATAGTGCAAGTTACTACAATTTTTACTATCTGTGACAATTTAATGGTCACCCACAAATGGTTACCTAATATGCATCATGTGACTTTCTCTTTCTTGATTAGATTAAGCAAATCTGAGCCAGGGGCTCAGAATGTGCTTTTCATGAGTGTTCTTATGAACAAAAAGGTACTTTC
Source organism: Galbula dea (assembly GCA_013399015.1). Lineage (NCBI taxonomy): Eukaryota > Metazoa > Chordata > Aves > Piciformes > Galbulidae > Galbula > Galbula dea. The sequence continues at coordinate 1,051,796 of VWZX01002149.1, forward strand.
ACTAATATTCACAGAAGGAAAATAAAAGCCTCAGGTCAGGAAATCACTAAAGCATGTGTTTAATTCCTCCCCTCCTTAAGAAAGGACTTACGCATATACTTAAGTTGCATTGCTTAACTGCTGTCTGAATGGGGCTGCTTTTCTGAACCAGAACCAACAAAGAGGCAGCCACAGTTCAGTCCTCTTTAAAAATGGTTTAAAGAGAATGGAGACTTCTGATTTATTTCAACAATCATGTCCTTTTAAAAGTAACTAATTCTGCATTTTCTAACCTCTAATAGTTTGTATTCAGTTAATATTGGCTTTCAGCTCTGTCCTTAAATTCTCGGGCCCTTGTCTGTTCAAAATACACTTAACAGAATAGCCTCCATATGTCCCATCATATAAAATATGGGTTTTAAACCTATATCCAAGAGTAATTGAAGTTAATGGAAAGATTTAATTGATTTCAATGAGAGTTGGATGAAGAACTAATAGTTTAACTCTGGACACTCTCTTACGAACATTCTCACTAATGTGCTGATCCAACTCCCAGTGAAGTCAATGGAAGGATTTGTGTTGGGATTTGGATCATACCTCTGTTCTTCTTGGAGTCAAATCTCCTTTGTCAATAAGCACACGCACAAATACACAGATCTAAATGAAAACAAATGTTTGGCAACTTGTGACAGAAAGTCCAAATCTATATCTGTGTATTTAGGCCAAACCAAAATTGTTACGCTTGACAAAAACATCATTATGCTGATCTGGTTTTGGTTTTTGCTTACAAGTAATTGTTTGGTGAATATAAATCTAACTTCTCATATTTTATTTTTTGCATAAATGTATTCTACTGTCACTGTAGACAGTAAAGTGAGAGGGATTTCTATGCAGGATTATGTTCAGACTTGTCATAACTTTGACAAAAATACTCCTCTCACACTAGAACTTTCCATGCTTGGTCTCCATCAAGAGCAATTCTGCTTTTGCCAAGTATGAAAAAATTTGCTTCAGCTCCTTCTTAGTTTCCAAAATACAAAAGGTTTCTCATTTAGGATCCATCCTACATTCAAAACAAAAGGGATGTGGGCTGGATTCCCAGAGGTGCAGTGCTCTTGCAGTTCTCATTGGCTTTAGTGTTTCTAAAATCAGCTTCTGTGTTTTTAAAACATGAATACCAAGCGGATGAGGGAATACCGGCTTGGACACAATGAGCCAAATGAAGCCTTGGCTAGCACAGTTGCAGGGAGTAAAGATGTTGCTGATTGCTTCATCTGCTGAAAGTGTGCGTGATGTGCTCTAGACATGTTAACCTATGTGCTAACATAGCAGTTTTCATGGTAGTATACAAGGAGGAGAACTCAGTAGACATCCAGGGGAAGGTGACGAGATGAAAAAGAATGTAAATGCAAACCTTTGCAGATCTGTGCTTTCAAAACAACTGAAGCAGCATTTTCTGCTAAATAGGGGGGAAAAAAGTGGAAAAAAACCCCCCAATTTATGCAGCTAACAATCCAGGGCAATCTATACCCCTAAAGAAACTGATTTTCAAGATGAGTGACAAAATAATTCGTTCAGCCCCTTGCTTCTTTTCTGGAATGCTGCAGACACCTTTCCATTTCAGGCTGAGATGATCCTTTATGTGTTGTGTTACCTCTCCAACTACCAGCTCAGACTACTAATTAAATCACAGAATGGTGAGGTCATTCTGCAGTTACTTATCCAGAGTTCTCCAAGACACTGTGCTGCCGTCATTTGTATGGCATGAAGCAAATAACATCAAATTATTTACCTCACCATGGTCTCTAGACATCAGGTGGCCATCTTTAAAGAACATCCAAACCATCTTAGGGTTATAAGGACATGGGAAATACCTAGCTCTTGAGAAGCAGTACCTAGACTCTAAAAATTCATGAACAAGCACCAAAAATAGGGTGAGATTGGTCTAGCAAGAATCCAATCCCTATAGTTTGACCATGCTTTGTTTTATTTAACTCATCAGCAAGGCAACACAGAAGAGCTTTTGGTTATTCATTCTCTGGCTGACATAGTCATATTTCTCTCAAGAAGTCTATTTACTGTATAAAAAGGTTTCAGTTGTTTGTTTTGGGCTTGTTTTTTAATAGTAATTACCAAACTATAAACTTACAATTAGCATTTGGAACTACATCAAAAGGTAACAGAATGATCAAGAAGCTGTTTAGTTATTGGATACTTCTTAAAATATAGGGAAGCTACAAAACTGCTTTAACTATTGAAGAAACACAGCATTAACAGAGTAGCAAGGTAGAGGAAGATAAGGCTAATGGTTAGCACCAGTGAAGATATCAGTAGATGAGACTGGAAGAATTACAATTCCATACAGGTTTTTCACTGACTTGTGCAATCTAATTGATTTCCAACGTATTTTGTCTGCTCCAGTTATCAATCACTGGCTCCTGATCTATTTTTCTCTTTAACACAGTGGTGCTATATCCCAATTAGGGTTTCAAGACATTATTATAGTAAGATGATGATGATGGAAAGACTAAAATAACTGACAATCAAGCCCATAACTTGAGAGCAAAGCAGTCAGAGTCAAGAAGAGGAACGTCACCGCCTGAGACAGCATAGTTCAGTTAGAAGAGATCTACAACAATGATCTACTTCAACTGCAAAAGTGATACTTTTGAAGGGCATCTGCAGCTAGAGAGAGAAAATAACACAGAACATTCCAAAATTCTGTAGTTTTGCATAGCTACTTACAATATATGGAAGAAAACAAGGTCCCTAAAGCAGTTCACCAGCCTGCTGTGGTGTTTATCTAAGCTTTTTTTTCTTCTACAGGCCTTGCTACCGCTTCTAATGACATAAAGTAAACAAATTGATATAAATTAAAAGAGAATATATAACTTCCCCTGGCAATAAATAGGCTGTGAATTAGAGAACAGCAGTAGTTACTTTCAAATGGCTAGAATGGTAAATGCAACCATGCTCTAACAGTCCCAGGGGATGACAGATGCTGAAATGTCTCGAAGATCTGTTAATTCATTGTCAGGCAGGTACCGACAACGGCTCCTCTCCAAAGGGGACGCTGTATACTCTGCTGACACCTTATTTAACATCCACATCAGACAACTGAAATCCCACCAGGATGCCTGTGCCTACCTTTAGCCTACCTCCTTACTTAAGTCTGAAACTGGTTTCCTGCAGATTCAGGAGCTAACTCACAACCAGACATTTGAACTCCAGATATTTCTTGAGGAACCAGTGGTATTCCTTGTATTTAACTCTGCTACCTATGCCTCTGTATGGGCTAAATCATGCCAGCTTCTATGGGAGGAAGATTTTAAGTCCAGAGCCACAATCTGACAGCAGTGGAGGGACCTGTCTTCCAAAGAAAGAGATTAGCACACGTGAATCTGCCTGAGAAAGTTCAGATTGGTGAACTCAGCAGGACAAAAGGACAAGTCTTCAAACTGCTTTACTTAGCAAGATTTGGAAGAACTGCACCGACTGTACATTCTCTACCCTCATTATACTCTTGGAGTTTTGACTTCCTCTGTTGCTCCCTAGCCACAGATAGGTATCTAAACATAGGGAAGGCAGACTGTTTTCACAGCTGCTATTACCATGTTATACCTATGTACTGTAGGCCACACAGGGGGAGCACAGTCACTCAAATATTAAAATAATAAGATGTCATTTAAATCAATGGGTTTTTTAATTGTGCTCCTTAACATTCAACTTCTGTACCTAGAAAAAATGTTGCTAGGAAAATGAGAGTAGGTAGATTTCTTTGGGGGAATCAGAACAGAAAAGAACACAATCTTATGAAACCACCAACACTTTGCAGCTCTTTGTCCACACTTGACAGTGTACATATGGCTCTGCATTTCAGAACGTATCAATGTCTCCCAAAATCTAAGCACCTAGTAGGACAAAAAGATAGCTCAATAACTTTTTTCCCTTCTAAATAATCACCAAGAAGACAAAATAAAAACATGAGTTCAAACTCTAATACGTCATTATTTTTCAAATGAGAGACATCAACTGACTACTCCACTTAAAATATCTATATTTCAACTGAGGAACAAACCACCTATATTTGATATAAGGCTCAGTACATTCTAGCACACCAAGTGTCTTACTTGACTATCTTATGCTGGCTTATACTGGCCAATGCCACTGTCCAGAGGCCTAAAAATAATTTTCTTCCCTCTTTTTTTTATAGAGGGGCAACTAAGCATCACAAAAATGATCCTCTAACGTGATGCTGGCAGTGCCAGATGAGAAGTCAAGGATTCTGAAACACTTTAAAGTTATTGGCCAAGTCTGCAGCTTCTGGAAATTCATGTAGGTCTATTATTAAGACTAGAGCTTTGCCAATGGACCAACTGATGACCAGCCTGTTAAAACAAAAGAAACTCACCCTTGATCATTCTTTTACTGTTTCCATTCTTTCTTTTGCAGATTTAGAAAATGTAATACAATTGCTCAAAATGACCACACCAGCTATTAGTCCAGGAGCAAAGTTTTCTTAATAATACAGTCAAAATGTGTCTGGAATTTAGAAACACAATGTATTTTCCAACAACACACCAAGCAGTCAAAAAAGCTACATTCCATATCCAGAACCAAATATCACAGCTGTTAGAAAACAAAAGTAAAACATAAAAAAAGAAAATACTGCTAAGGCTAAAAATCCATAAAGTAACACTGACCTTTTTATATACCTCATAAACATCACAGAGAAATTCTTGCTTCTGCCAAGCACTCCAGTTTGCAATGGTGTTCCAAATTTTCATTAGCAGAGCAATCATTCTGACTGATAGCCAGTGGCTCAAACTCGTTCCTCATTCTTGCTCCTGAGAAAATAATTAAAACATTAAAACCACCCCCACAGGTTTATTTTATATCACTATGACACCTCTAGACGGTGAAACAGCTACAAGTGACACCCTTCTGGGATGTATCCAAACTAGAAGACCAGACTATGTCTTAGATTTTGGAAAAGGCTCCCTTAGAAACAAGCTCAAAACTGAATGCCCCAACAATATCCAGTTACCTTTCAAACTGAGTAACACCTATGTTAATGCCATTGTGAGTTAATCCCACCATTTGCCCAAACTTCAGCAAACCCAGTGGCAAAACAAATAAAATCTCCTTCTTACTTCTTTTTTTCAAGTCAAATCTAGTGAAGATCAGCAGGAGGAAGCAGCATGGTTGGCTCTGCAACACATCTCTTCCTCTGAATCACAGAAATTGGAAAGGTCACTGAGGTTACTGGATCCAGTCGCTTCTTATCAAAGCACCCATGTCATAAAATACTTCTCATAACTTATTTCTAATCCATCTTAAGGGTAAATGGAGGAGAAAGCTTCATTTTTACTATAGCAGTGACAGTACTGAATCCCACTCTTCCCACAGAATGTAGCAGTTCCTCCAGCAAAGACTTTTACAGCCTGACCTCTGTGGCAGGCTCCACATTCACGGTCAAAACCATGACACACTTCACCTCCTCACTATTTTTTCTGATCAGTTACACCACACGAGACTCTGGATTTGAGGGGCTTATTTTTCCCTCCAATTCTTAAGTTATATAGATAAATAGCACTGAATATCTCTGAGTGGTAACAGCTTAAGGCTCTGACTCAGGAAAGTATTAAAGGTATTAACTTTAAATGTTGTTTAAGATGTTTCAGAGATGGTATCTCTTGTTAGAACAGCACATGCATGGGGTGGCAAACAAGGACAGCACATTTAAGACTATTTTGGAGAATAACATGAGGAATAAATGTGGGGGTTTTTTATGAAGATAACCTGATTATTCTTAGAAGATAGCAGTAAAACATTTGAAGGTTTAAACTGTATGTTGTTCATACTTCTCTTTTACCCAGTTCAAATATTTGTCTACCATGACATGAAAACAAAATGCCATAGAAAGCCTTTTAGTTTCCTAGTAGTATACAAGAGGAATTTATGGGACAGAATAGGTGATAGATAAAAAGCACTATGAGACTTAAACTTGGATTCTGAACTTAACAACCCCAAGATTCATGGTACTTTATAACTTTCAATCAATGAGCAAATATAGCTTCCAAATACCTACACTGTCAGTTTTGGAAATGATGGTAACCACCTCATTATCTTATGAGGCATTTTGATATGCAAGGTGTTCCAGAGCAAGAAAAGCTGTGAGTGGCTACCACTGATGCTGTTCATGTTGGGATATAAAAGTGTGCTACAGTGATCACTACCAAACCAAAAAAGAAACAAGACAGGACTCCCTCATTCATTCTCCAATGTAAAACCAAAACAAAACCAAAACCAACCAATCAACAAAACCCCCTCACAACATGGGAAACAGGAAGAGAGAGGGAGAGGAAATTAAAAATCCATTAGTTCAATGCTTTTCCAGTACTCTTCCCTGTAACTTACAGATGGAAAACAAAATTGATTAAGGGGCCACTGGCTTGGGGTGTGATATCAAGGTGTCACAATAAAGTCTATTAAGTCCTCACCAAATATTGTTTCAGCTGCTTAGGAGTACACTCTGCAGTCACATAATGTTGAAGGTACCTGATTCCTCAGCAGCAATGTTCAACACCTCATGGGTCTGGGTCCTGTTACAAGAGAAATAATTTAAAGGAACTGGAAGTGAAAATAATCTTTGTAGCAGATGATGTGGACAACATAAGCTCATTGTCAGAAAATACTGAAAATGAATCAAAGGGAAGCAAAACAGTTCCTTTGTATAAAGTATGCTAAAGGACAGTAGGGACTGTGCCAGAAGGCAAAGAATGCCATGAAGAAAAGAATAACCAAATTTAAACGAAAGGCAGAGTTTTAAAGGGAAGGGGTTCCTGTACAGGACTATTCAGAAAAAAGCCTGAAATCCATAATACCACACAAATCTATTCTGGTCAGTGATCTCTTTTAACAATGCCATATGAGTCAGTAATGGATAATTCCTAAGATGTGGTTAAATATGCAAAATGTTATTATTCTAATATTAAATACAATTATGATTACTTGTTTTCTCAGTTCTTTCTTTCACAAGGGCAGTCATAATCAGTCAGGTCCCAAGTTTGGCATGTGTTTGGATGTGACTTTATTACTTAATTCCACACTCATGAAATTCACAAAGAATAAACCTGATGAAGTACACATGCATTTTAATAAGTAAAAGGGACAAATGGATTCATTGTCTATTGAAGTAGTTTTATAATATCAAAACACATGCTGAACGAAGCTGCAAGCTATTAAAATAAATCATACAGGCTTTAATTACAATCTAAATCTGCATTATTAAAGTAATAAAATGACCCTAAAATAAATATTATGGAAGTCATGTTGTCACTACAAATGAACACGGCATGAGAGCGGGATACAATAAAACACCCTAGCATTAACATGCCATATGTACCACTGTGGCTTCCCACAGAGCTAAAACAACAAGGCGTAGCTCTCTTCTCCCATAGCTGTGGGCAAAACTCTCCTCTCCCTTCATTTGTCTCTGCTGGCCATGTTCACCAGATCTGCAGAGTTTCCACTAACGGGAACCATGGCTGCAACACTGCTGTGCAAGAAGCATGCCCCAGAGCACAGGGGCAGTGCTGGCAGTCTCCTCAGACTTTCTTCACACAGTCATCTTCCTGTTCATGTGCTCCCTACTTCTAAAATATTTACATCAAACTTCCAAGGAGGAGTAGGAGGAGAGGGTTACATACTCTGCTACCTCAGGGTGATGAACGCTCATGCACTGCTAGGAACCAAGTACTTTCCAGCTCCTGCTGCCCTCAACGGTGACAGTGTTACCGTGCCTACTGCAGCTGAGGTGAGCTTTCCTTGCCCACCTGTGCCCAGCTGATGGAGCTTCAGTGGGGCAGCATGACCCAGCTCTGGAGACCTCAGTACATGACAGACATCGACCTGTTGGAGGGGGTCCAGAGGAGACCACAAAAATGATCGAAGGCCTCGAACACCTCTGCTACGAAGAAAGGCTGAGAGTTGGGGTTGTTAAGCCTGGAGAAGAAAAGGCTCCAGGGAGACCTTACTGCAACCTTCCAGTACTTAAAGAGGGCCATGAGAAAGATGGGGACAGTCTTTTTAGCAGGGCCTGTTGTGATAGGACAAGGGTTAATGGTTTAAAAATGTAAGAGGAGAGATTTAGACCAGATAAAAGGAAGAATTTGTTTACACTGAGAGAGGTGAAACACTGGCACAGGTTTCCCAGAGAGGTGGTAGATGCCCCATCCCTGGAAACATTCCAGGCCAGGCTGGACAGGACTCTGAGCAACCTGATCTACTTGCAGATGTCCCCTGCTCACTACAAGGAGGTTGGACTAGATGACTTTTAAAGGGCCCTTCCAACCCAAAGCATTCTATGATTCTATGGCCCCGCTGGGCCCTGCCTCCTCCCTGACCTTCTTGCACCCCCTGAGGAAGGCGTATTGCCCAGAGTCCCTGGAGATCTCCAGTTCTGTGGGATGTCAAGTCAATGAGATGTCAGGAGCCAGATGTGATGATACAGAGCTAGGGACTAACTCGGCTTCACTGAGAAAATGGTCCCAGTTTAAGCAATAAATTTTGGCATTACTGTGTGGCAGCAAATCAAAATGGAGGAGTCTTTCTTGCAATTATCCATGTGAAGAATATTATTCATATGACATTTACATATGAGAATTTGGAGGGTCAGCAATAAGTGTGTTTTTTTTCTTCTGGGCAAGCACTGATCTCCAAATACATGATCTGATATCATTTCTTAAAATAATCTGCTATTTTAGAATACTGGATACGTGATCATGACATTTATGATCTGTTGCAGAGCCTATACTGAAGTCTAGAAATATTTTAACCACAGTGCCATTTCCTAAGTCATCACATCCCACATTGATTCTGACAACAGAAGAAAGGATGACATGGGCACTGAAATAGTTGAATTTGAAGAGAAGGCCACAGGTCTTACTTAACCATGTACTTTCCAGGGACTATGAGGTAAAACAGATAGAAGACCCTTTTTTCCTCCTCTATAACCCAGTCTGGGAGACATCCAGATCTTTTAGTCCAATTCAAGCTGACAACTCCTCAGTTTCAGTCAAGTATCCTACTTGACTTCAGAATGAAAGTAAGTAGAAGAGCTCACACACTTCATCTCCTCTGTACAGTATTGGCTTTTGTAAATGTTCCTCAGCAAACTCTTAGTCCTTTTCTGTGTAAAGTCAGAACAGTTAGCTTAAACCACAGCTGACTACTTAGATCAAAGAGGCAGGTTCACAAGCCATCACCTCTCTTCCTCTTAACTACCACCTTCCATATTTCTGTTTCTGTATCTTTGCAATTTTTTCATCTACTACTATCTAACCTGAAGTACAGAGGAATCACAACTTCATCAGTGTTAGCCTGCCCTTCCTCTGGCTCCAGGAGTAGCAAAGCTAAGTAGACCATGACAGCCACAGAAGAATATTACTTCCTACATTCTTGTCATTCCTAATTGGAATCAACTCATTTTGTGTCAATCACTTTGGTCAAGAATATGAAAAATACAGGTCCATTTATACATGATCAAGGTAATTTATGTTTTTTACAGGCAGTTGTTCTAAAAACCTTGCATTCCTCATCCCTCACTGCATCACTGTGAGCTAATTCTATGGAGGAAGTGAATGGATGGATTGTAGTATTGATTTCCCTGGGCTTTCTGGCATATGCTGAGTGTAATACACAGCTCACTATCACTAACTTATTAATCATTAAACAGACACACACAACAAAAAAGCCTGTTTCATTTTCTAAATTTGTACAATTTGACCAGATGGTAATCTCAGCCTGACAGGTGTGCCCTGAAAAATTAATTTTCATATTTGTAAATAGTGGCAGAGTTCCTGGATTAGGTGATTAATAACTGCTGATCCTGTCACTTTCTTCTTAATGTTGCCTCTGTTTTAACAAACCTTGAACTCCACAATTCAAAAGAAACTTTAACAAATGCCTTTTCCATCTTAATTGTCTTCATTAATTTTCCAGCAGCTTCTTTCCCACAGTGAACAGCATGTATTAGGTTGTAAAAATGCTCCTATTCACAGAACTACATAAATTCAGGTTTTGCTTATCAGTTTAGCAACCATAAGTCATTGGGCTAAAGTTTTTGGACATTTTTGTGCCTCATAGTGAAATATAGGATACAGTTCACATTTAAAAAAACCCCAAACAACCAACAAAACCAGCCACTACATCTATTGCCCTGAACAAAGTTATGCTTTTTTAATATCTCTCCACTTTAGACCTCTAAGTTCCTTTAAGAGAAGGCTGGTCATGCTAAGGTCTATATATATAGTTAACATCAAAAGACATTTTTCTAGAGACTATCCTGAGCAGAATTCTACCTTAGATAATCTGAAGATCATCTGGGAATCCATTTTTTCATCTCTGACTACAAAAAACCCACAGTAACTGAGTCCACCTGGATCCTTAAACCAGGTGCCTAAGTTTAGGTGGTATAAACAGACCCCTTGAGACGACTTATTTCAGTCAGGTTAATTACACTGTCATTACTGTTTCACTAGGAAGCTCTTGGACCTCTCCAGTCTCTAATCCAATCAGATCAGATGCATATTTTCCCCCATACCATTCAAAACTCACTCAACTTTGACAGTTACATATACCCTGATAATTGCAGTCACTCAGTAGAGACATTAGAGTTTGGCAATTCAGTTCACCAGAGACGGTCTCTGTACTGAGCATGCTCTAGCCTTCTACAGCTCACAACACATCAGCTGGATTGCACCCTTTCCACTCTGGGACTGCAGGGACTCACCATATCCTTCTCCAGCTTCCCAGAGGATGCTACAATATCAAGTATCAAAATAAAAAACAGAGGAAAAAATACCCATCGTTGCACTTCCAAGTGCTTATCTGCAAGAAACACAGGAGAAAGTGGCCTAATGTAGATGCAAAGGAAGGGACAGAAAAGGAAAGTCATGCAGAACAGAACGACCTTGGGAGCACAAGGAGGGAAGAAGCAGAGCCAGGCTTTGGGGACAGAATGGCAGAACTGGAAGGAAAGAAGAGTTGACACAAAAGGAAAAGATATCACAGGTGACAAGAGGCCAGTTTGTGAGAAGGAGTAATACAGGAATGGAAGAGAAACTCTGGGACAAATAAGAAGGAGACAAAAGTTTGGGAGAACAGAGGGCTGGAAAAGAAGGGACAGAACTGTGAGAGAAGAGGCTCTTCCAAGACCCAAAACTGTGCAACCCAGACATCACTTTCCTATTGAGCAAATAGCTGTTAAGCCAAGGGGCAAAACATGTGCTTCCATTCCCCCCTAGTGGCAGGTACACTTAAAGAAAAGCACCCATCAGCTAGCATTTTATTGCTGTGGTGCTCAAGGTAACACAGTAAATTCAAGTTTAAAACCTGCCAGTGATCCATGGTGTACATAGTGTTTTCTTTCCCCCTTCTTCCTCCTCTAGTCTGTAACATTTTTACAAACTCTGAAATTATAATAAAAAATTACAGTCTATAGATGTTAAGCATACAAAGTCAAGCACACAAATTAGGAATCAAGCTTGTATTTTAATACCTACCAAACAACATAGTTAGGACAGTACATTTTGTAGTAATATACACATCTTTTCCAAAGAACTACCATCTACTTAATTCCAGGCTAGTTGGTTTTAACTGAATGAAGAGATAATTAGTATTGCTACCCTTTACATACACTGGGAAATTGCCATTTGGCATTCTGGCACTATGCCTTCTGTGCAGTATCTTTAATTTGCATGTTAATAAATGTCAAAGTAAGCCTTCTGCTCTGAGTTGCTTTCCCTTTTCTTTTTGTGACCAATTTTGTATTTTTCTGTATGTGTACTTCCTGCATTGCACCACCCTAATTATTCACCTGGAAAAGTCAGAACAACTTTAATTCATTTTGCTCTATTAGTTTTATTACAGGAATAGGGGTTCCACTCTACACAGGGATTCCCATTATGGTTAAGTCTGTGATACAGGGGTTAGAGTCACAAGCTGTTCTCTTTGTTCAGTGCCTATCACAAGAAAAAATACTGTCCATAAGAACCTCAAAACAGTTGCCAGTTCAACTGGCAAGAGGTGACCAAGAAACCAGCAGTCAGGCAAGATGAGGAGAGGTGCCCAAAAAGCCAGTAGTAACACCAAGAAGAAAGTCCAGAAAGTCCTAATTCAGTGACACACCCATGGAATCTTGCTTTTCTTCTAAGCCACACCCTACAGTCTTTCAGTATGGATATAGCATTTATGTAGCTCTTGAGCATTTACACTAGCAAGACTTCCTGGAAAATCACTGAGTAAAGAAAGAAAACTGCAGAGTGACAGGACTAGCGCAATAGGTACTTAAAAAGATTCATGTCACCTAACTACAGACACCTAAAGGTAAGATGTATTTCTAAGCCAAAGCTAGTATAGTACACAGGGAGGTGGAAAACAAAACAAAATCAAACCCCAAGCAAACAAAACCAGTGATCGCTAGATCTCACAATTAAACAACTATCACCCCTCATCTGGGTTTCAGTTGCTGCAAAGGAAACGATCACATCACATACAAGACTCTCAGATATCCTGCACATTCCAGACAACCATACCCTCTTCACCATGACTTCTAGTTTTCTTCTGACTGCAAATTTAACACTCAGAAATATGATTGCTTAAGTGGAAACTGCAGTAAAAGAGGAACAATTCTGCTTAATATATGTTTATTTTTTCTATGCATTATGTTCACAACTTTGTGAGACTTCAAAGTGAATTAATTTTTGGTTTGGAGTCTTTTTGCATCTTCTAATGGTAGTTTACAATTAAGGTGAATTTAGTAATTTTTAATGATGAAAAATAAAGTGTTGGCATTCTATACATGACCCAATTTGAAGTTTAAACCAGAGCAATTATGATTTATAGAGTTTATCAAGTGACCCAAAATACAAGCTCAACCTAATAGCTTCAATAGGAGCTCTTAACATTGTTTTTCATGCTGTTTATAGAAACCACCAGAGGAATATATTCTCAAAGTTAACAGATCTTATGAATTCCCTTTATCTTTAATTCTTCTTATCTTGCATTTCCTTGTAGATTTCCAGCAACCTCGCCTTTGCAGAGCTGAGTAACATTTGCCTGTGTTTTGGGTCCCAGAAACCCTTTTTAAACAGTATTTTATACTTCAGAACACTAAGCTTTCTATTTAGAAGATTTATTTTTGCTAAGCACACAAAATGAGAATAAAAGGTTGCACCTGAAGTTGCAGCACAGTTAGAAGGTCCAAGGAGGCAGCCCGATTTGTCAAGTTCATACTGCTAAGTCAACCAGAAGAGTTTCAAAGACAAATGTGGTAAATGGTTTGGAAAGTCTGAAACCACCAAAAGTCATTTACTTTTTTAAGAAAAGCAAATATAAAGGAGGCTTATTTTTGCCAAGACTACTATGGCTTATTTCCATTTGCAACGCAGGGAAAACTGTTCTCTGCTTTTTAATTGCATGCTCATAAAGTTTTAATTAGCAAAGTTTCAAAAACATGACAATTATGCTGCTGAAAATCAGCCACAGTTTTGATTTACAAGTCTGCAAAAGATTACTTGGTAGCAATCAGGATGGATTGCAGTGCTTAAGCCCAGAAAGCTCTAATATGTTATAAACACAAGCAAATGATGCAGTAATTGCCCTTGATTGCACCACTTAGAAGAGTTTGAGAGGCAACCCAAAGAGAAGTTGACAGTACCTATCTGGCTATGGCAAATAGATTGGCAGTAAATCAACTTCATGCACGAAATTTTGAAGCACTGTTTCCTTTTTTGTAAGTGTGCTACTTAAGAGACCTAGGAAATTCTAACCCCCTTGAACTATTAGTATTTCAGGTTGTTATATTTGCAAATATTTTACAAGTAATGACAAATATTGAATTCAACACCCAGAGAGAGAAAGGTTATTGTCATTGCTAACTTCAGCAGCAGCAATATTGTTTAACTGGGTATCAGCACATAACACCTTTCAGCACAGAACTTATAGTTGCTATTAAACACAATTGAGTCTGATGAAATTCCTAAGCACGCAGTATTAAATTCTGATTGTTGCAAAAACTTCACACTTTGCAACCATGTGCTACCACAGTCAGACAAAATCAATGTTTGATTTTACTGTCAGATTGGAGAATGTTATTTCTTGAACTGAAATTAAGATCCTTAATGTTTCTAAAGAATTATTTGAAACCAAGAAAGTTATATTCCAGCAAATTTACAGACAAAAGAGCTCCCTGTGGTACTGCTACAAGAACTTCAAAATCTCATTAGAAAGCACTTATACAACTCTTTGAGCTCTAATCCCAAATGGAAAGAGCTAGATAAAAGCACTGTGGATTTAATAATTTTTGTGTCATCCATACTCTTTTTTTATAGATAGTTTATACTTACCCCAAAAAGATTAGGCTGACTAGTGAGCATCTCAATTCTACAGTAGCAATATTTCTCAGCTGGCTTAAGCTTTAGCTCTTGAGTAGGTTGACTGAAATCTACAGGGGTTTTTAGGAAAAATCACAAAGAAATAGTTAATCACATATTTCAGTGTTCAAGGTTCTGTCCAAAGCCTTCAGGAGAGCTAATATGCCTATCTTTAAATTAAATGCAAAATTAAATTAAAAATAAACACATTGCTTTTCAAAGAAGGACAATATTTTGCTTCAGAGTTAGTATCTGCAACAATAAAGTAATTAAGACCAAACATGCTTGAAGGATACTTACATATCCTGAGAATCTGGCTTAAGGTAAGTATTGACCTAAATATTCAAGAAATGCACTACCTTTACTGTCTTCTGATTTATTTTTTTCCCCCTTCTTTTGGTCAACACTATTAAGCTATGATTACAAGATCACAAACACAGCAATCCAGCTTCCATTTGATTCATATGTATACATAAAGCAGGCCAATTCCTGAGCAACTTCATTTAAAGCTAACTGGATACAGTCCCAGAAGGACAATGAACTACTGAAATGGTAACTGATGTCTTGTGATCTTGCTTATGACAACTATGATCTTGCACAAGTAGCCTGGTGGTAGTGAACAAAAATGTCATAAATGAATATATTTAAGTATTCACTCTAGCATTTATCTGGAAATGCCATAACCTCTTTAAAAAATGCAGTCATGTTTATCCTTAAATCCTGTTTGATCTATTTTACTGTACACACACAAAGGGAAAGAAAGAGAGGGAGACATTTTCTGTCACGTTAACAGCATTATAATCCACTTAAGGAAGTGAGAAAATGTAAATACTGCCTCATAGAATTTAAAGAGCCTTGTCTTTCTGTTAAATAGATAAGTGTATATTTGCTCTTAAATGCAGAAATTTGTTTTTGTCATTGTACTTTGATATATAAAAGAGCTACTCCTGTGTGACTGAAAACACAACTAAGATCTATTCTCATTTTGAGGGAGTTCAAAGGAACCACCAGTTACCTCATCAAACATGGGCAAAAAAATGCTCATTGGACAGTTTTGTATATTTTGGGGCCAGAAGTACCATTTTGATTATCTAGACCGATTTCCTGCCTCATGGTTATCACTTAACTTCCTGTAAAGATCCTCACCAAGTGATTTCTCCATCAAGCCTTTATTTTCTGATTTAACAGGACCATATGGTTTATAAAACAGCCAACTTTAATTCATTAGATGCTGACATGCTTTTAATGCTAGCTCATGTAGAAAAGGGATCAACCGACTTCTGCAAGCACCAGAACAGATACGAGATGGTCAGAACAAGTGACTACCAAATACACCACAGAGCTTACATTTTCCCATTTCTGAAACTGCCAATTCATACTCAGTTTATCTTCTTCTCCTAGCTCTTTGAAGTCTTATTAAAGCTTAGTCCTTTGATATTTATGATGAGCTTCAAGATGCTCTTAGAATATTAACACCAGAACCATGCTCCTAGTTCAAAAAGTCTGAAGATTTCATCAAATGATTTTCATTAACACTCTCATTAATAAATGGAATGAATAATATTTCCCTTGTTAACTGAAAACACAACCAGTGACTTCTTGGACTTACAGTTGCTTTTCCATTCCTTTGGCTGTCTAGAACCAGTATCATCAGAAACAGCACTTATGTTGAATCTACTCTCATTCCGCTCAAAAGATACGGGTGTTCCAACAAGACTGAGAACGTGCTGCCTCGGAAACCAGTGCAAGAGGCCACCTGAAACTGGACCTGAATTTCCTGAGCTATTAGTCCCCAGTGAAGTGCTGGTGGCAATGTCACAGACTCCATTTTACCTTCTTCTCCATTACAAAGGCAACTCTAAAATTCAAGGTGAACATCTGTCCCGACGCATAGCTTGTCTGAAGAAAAAACACAACATACAGGACAACTGGCAGAGATTTACTTTCTCTCCAACATTAAAAACAGTTTATTCAATTTCCTAGTGCCTAGAACTTCAGCAGAGCTGATTTATTATACTGCTACACAAAAACACACTGATACACCAAGTCTCACAACTGACCTCTGGTTCAGGAACATCTGCTCCAAAGACATGAAAAAGATCACTACATCTGTACATAGTAAATCAATTAGCCATAATAGAACTTGGCAGCCAATACAGAAGTATGGCACACAGAGTAAGTAATGATGGCTTTTACTGAGTTTAAAGATACCTCAGGACACATATGGTTCAAGGGTCTTCTTTCCTAGGGTGTCACCATCTGCGTAACATTAATGATGAAAGCAGATCCTAGGTCCCACTTACACAAACAAAACATATTTTACTTTAGGGATCAGGTCTTTGTGCTTTGATTACATCATCATCTGTTGTTCCTCCAGCAGTGGTGATAGAACATTCTTCTACAATTATAGGCAGCTCTGATATTAACAGTTGGCAGTTTATAAACCAAGGGTTATAGAGTCAACCTCTTCTTTAATCCCTTGGATGACTCTCTTGTTCATTTTTTCCTGTGTGTCTCTACAGAGAAGTTTTATCAGGATTAGCTGAATTTGCTTAATGCACATCTATTAATTATGCCTCATATAAAACAATATATGGAACATGGCTGCCCTTTTGCACTTCACATGCATATGGCCTGTGCTTCATGAGCATCTGGTCTGTGACCAGAGCAACATAGAAAATGTGAATGCCTGGCACCTAAGCCCTTTTTCACACTCCTAGTCAAGAAAACAGATAGGTACCCACAGAATGGGAACAAGATCATACGTTGTACTGAGAAGGGCACAGTCTCAACCTGGCACTCAGCAGAAAGAATACCCAGAGCAACCCCACAACAGTCCTGAGGATGGTTCTTCTGCCTGGATTCCCAGCAGAAAAGCCATCTGCAAAGTGCAAGTCTACAACATTGCTTTTGGAGGGAAAACCTCATTTTGCTCAGATTAGTCTTGATACCTCCTCATTTACCAAGTAACCTTGCACTCACAAGATGTGTGTAGGAAACAGACTGGGATTAATTTTCCTCCACAGTTGCACATTTCTCACTTCCCAGAGTAGGACCAAAGCTTTCTCTTCTTAGGAAATCAAACTTAAAAAGGAAGAGCCCTTATTAAAACAGGTATCTCCTAAATCAAGTGCTAGGCAAGGTGTTTCTCTGGTGGCAGGTTTTGATCTCAATTCCTGCCTTCCCCTGAAGAGTCACCAACTGCACACTGAGTGCTAATACACACATCCATTTGCTATGATTTAGTCCTGTCCATAAGCAAACCTTCAAACACAGCTGGGTTACACCACTGCCTTGTAACCAAGCCTCTCATTTCCAGATTGCTTTCCCTCTGCCCTGACACCTCTTCTGTCACTGTCATTTAATGACTGCAATTATTATTTATCTGCCATTGCTTCTCTCCTATTTTTCAATCAGTCAACTGCTTTTTGTTTCTCATTCTCTCCACATTTGGAGACAACTCTTTCCCCTATCTCTCTCCCTTTATTCCTTTACCCAAGCAGCTTTGTTAAATGCTTGTTTTGGGACAGCAGGGAGTCTAGTGTTGCTTCAGTTAATATTTCAAAGACTTGTTCAGTCTACTCCTGCATAAGCACACTAGCAGTAAATAGCACTATCTAACCATACTAAGCTCTCTGTTGGGTTTACTTTTATTGTTGGAGGCTAGAACTGAAAATAGGAGTTTTAAGAGTCCCTTCTTGATTAAGTGATGTGTGTTTAGCTAATGTAGTGTTCTTTCTTTTTAAATGGTTCAGTTGTGTTTTCATAAGATTGGAGGAAGGATCTAATTAATGCACTGAATATCAATTCCAGCTGCAATATGCATTTTTTTTCTATGACTTAGCATCTTCTGTGCTGTGGTGTATTTATGGTTGGAAAAATAAATTATTATTTTAAAGAATAATTAACCCTGAAGCATAAAGAAACATAAGAAAAAAGCCCACTGCATNAATGTAAAACTGGAAAGAGGAATATTAGTTTTGCAGCATGAGAACTGGTAGATTTTTGAGAATGGAATTCAAAACAGAGGGAGTTACAGCAAGATTCCCCACCAGCTAAGGAAAGCACATAGCTCTCATGTGAGCAGTACTTTCCTCACTTGTATTAAATTCTGCATTATACAAATTGAAAAACTGCTCCAGTTGACCCAAGCATACAGCTAACATATCTGGGGAGCTTAATACTGTTTGCTTTAGGAGGTGAAACTGGCAATGGCATCAGACATCTCTTTGATGCAATCCCATTTAAGTTACAATAAATGTGCACAACATCCCATCTTCCCCCAGCTCTGCACAGCACTATCAGAGAGAGTGGGTGTTTGCTTATATTTCCAAGACTATTTCCATCACATATTCCACCCCAAACACTACCCAGGATGCTCCCTGTCTCTGGCCATCTCTCTCCTGTGTCACTACTTCCCTAAAGGAAGAAGCAAGCCCAAGTATTTCTTTGGCTTTCTTTCAACTGCTACAAGACCTCTCAATGTACTACTCTGCAGTTCTGTTTGTGCCCAGTTTCTGTCTCTTTCTCATATATGCAAACTCCTCCACTAAAAATATTCGCTGTACACGTACACAGGCCCCAAGGAAATTTCAGGATTCAGCACTGCCTGTGGCCTGGTGCTCTGTGCATTTGCAGAATAGGCAGAGGCTGCCTAAACAGTAACAAGATAAACAAGATAAACTTTTTGCTAAATGACCCCTCAATGCTTATCAGTTCCAATGAGATCTCCTCCAACTCCCAACATTATAATAAGCAGATTCAGTTAAAAGCAAAGGTAATATACAGCAACCTTAATTTTATCATTTTTAACCTGCATTACCTCAGAATTCTCTCATTCCAACACTTAAGCAATTACAAAAGGAGTTAATAAAAGCATCACTTTTAATCATTAAATAATCAAGAAAAGGTGCTCAGATACCACAATAATTCAAAGCCAATGCATAAATATCTCCACCAATAAGTTAAATGGAAGTCTTAAGACAGATTTGCTAGTTTCTTACCATGGAAAAGTGCAATTTTCCCTTGAAGACTACAGTTCCATCACTGGCTTACAGGAGGAAAGACAGCCCTTTGGGTAGAATATAGTCCTCATCACACAACACTGATCTGGAGATTACCTTGAGCTGGATAAAGTGAAACAGAAGCTGCATAATGTTTGCATGCTGTATGGCTCAGGGCTGGTGCCTTTTGGGACCTATGGTGAAAATATATATTTGGCACAGACAGGTGTTTGTGCTTCAGAGCAAAACTGAAGCACTGAACCTTTTCTGTATAAAATTTATTGGTCATAATAACTGGGAACCCCAAATTTCCACTGGTGCAGGACACAGAAAAAAAGAAACAGCTGTATAGTCAGAGGAAAGGCAATAGCCTTGATTCAGAGACCTTCTGAGCAAGCCAAGGGAACACAACAGCAACCATGACCTGGTAAAAAATGAGACAGAAATACACCCAGTGATGGGGAATGTCAGAGGGAATGTGAAGACAAAAGCTTTCTGAAGTGAACTGGATTTAGCCAAGTTTTAGATGTTCTCTGTGTACCTTTCTCCTCTTCTGACAGTACATTCTTCTCTTTACCCACAGCTGCTGGACAAGCTACAGCAGAACATGTAACAGTCCATTCTCACTTGTCTCTTAGAAGATGATCAGAGCCCACCAAGGAGAGTGACAATTACTTCTTCCAACAAAGACAAGGTAATCTGAAATAGTCTGATTATTTGCTGATGTGGAATAATTACCAGGGAGATGTTCTGAAAGCTATCCAATAGCTTCTGGCACTTAGCAAGGAGGCCACCATTGCTTTATATGGGTCAGCTCTGCCCTCAGATATCAGCCTTTCCTTTCAGTGAGACTGCTGCACTGTGTGTCATCATCCAAGAACAAAATTAATTAAGCCCTTTGTGTCCAATTATTGGTCCTATTAATACATGCTGAATTACCTATCTGCTTCCTAAAAAGTGTGTTATTTGTACAGAAAATCAGGACCAAAACCACTATCAGCCACTTGTCTGAAAATAAACCCCAAACAACCCACAAAAACCCCACAACCAAACCAAATGAAACAACAAAAACCTCAACCCTCCCACTAAAAAAAGCCTCAAAAAAAACCCCAAACAAAACAAAAACCAGAAAAAATCTCCTCCTTTCAAGACCATTATATGCAACTGTTCCAGTGGAAATGAGAACTAAATCTGACCCTGACTGTTTGTGCACAGTTGAGCTTGTTATGATGAGAATAGCAGACCTGAGACTGCCACTCAATCTTATTTTGAATAATTTTATTGGTGGTCTGGTTGTTGTCTATAATGATGAGGTCACATCTGGTCAAGTGTGCAGTCAGCTGGTTCAGAGCTTCCATTCCCAAATGACTATTGCAGTATTCAGACACTTTACTGACCAGTTTCTTTTTTTATAGACCCTGGATGTACAGAATTAAATAGCTCATACCTCCCAGAAACTGTTCCCTTCTTAGACCATCTGGGTAATGACAGTATCATTTACACCACATAAAACTGTGACATCTGGAAAGGAAAAGACCAGTCTGATAAGATCACACATACAAGCAGCACTAACCAGCTTTTAATCAGCATTTCTAGGTTTGTGGGGTGGGTTTTTTTCTGTGGTTTGTTTTGTTTTTAAATACTGGAGTTGAAGTAAATGAGTGTTTATTTTAAACAAGAGTTGAAAAGTAAACAAATAAAGGATTTCCAACAAAGAAAAGCACCTTCAATTCACATTGTAACCATCTTAACTAAAATTATGAGTATGATAAACAACCACAATCTGGATCTCTTTAAAAAACAAGTATGAACAACCCAAGTATTTAATGGAGGTCTAAACATTGTACACATAGAGGAAAGATCTGTGTTGTCTGACTGAAGAATAACCCAGAAGATACTTAACATGCCACAAAATTGATACTGAAATATCTGCAAATGGTTTACTTTTGCCTACTTAAAGCTTAAGTGGGCTCTGATCTGTAGTAGATGCTCCTGGACCTAAAGCAGAGCTTTCCTCAGAACCAATCTAAGGAGAGGAAATACAAATGTGACTTTATACTAGTTCAGTGCATCTTCTGGCCTGGCACAACTATGAGCCCTGGAGCTCACCCATGGTTTTGTACTCAGCAGTGGGGTTTAATAGCTCACTTCGGAGATAATCATCTCTCTTCACATTCAGGAGGAATAAGCACAATTTACAGACATGTCACTACCATTGCTTAGGCTCCTACTTTTTAACATTCACATTTCTCATAAAGGAATGCAAAGTTAAACATTAAAATAGCACCATTTTGCTAACAGGATTAAACTGTAACAAAAAAAACCAAACACAAGCACACACAGACTAAACCCAGCTCTGCTCCTCATAGTAAATTCACATGTACACTCAGCTTCTTACATTGATCAGCCTAAGAGCAGGCATTTTCTGCAGGCCATATTTCCCCCCTTGATTTCATTTGAGATGACTCCTCTCAGGCACACTAAAACATCTCATTGTGCCCATGTCCAGCATCACCTTTCTGTAGCTAGACCAACTAGACAGTAACATGAAATACATGTATCCCCTAAGTGGTTGCATTAAGGGGACCAAGATCAATGGTGCAAGCATCACCAAAGGTTCCTATAATATACAAAAGCACAGCTCTCACCTGCATTTAGTAGATCTGTGCCCCCATTATTTGGGCTTAATTCTGTAATGTTTTTTTACTTGGAATCAAGGTGCTTCCTTCAAGACCAGTGTCCCCAGGAAGGCTAGATGAGTACCTGGAGTGCAGCTATCCCTAGCAGTTATGTGGGATGAAGTTCCTTCCCCAGTCCAGATTAAGCACAGCACTTTGGTATCTAACCTTTTTTTTCTTAAGCTCTTATTTTTACAATAAAATTAATAAAAAGTTCAGAGTGTAAGTACTTCCTTGAGACTAATTTTTCACATGTAAGAGTCAGCACTTGAAAATCAGTCACTGAGTCTTAACATATGAAAAATTAGTCTCAAAGAAGTACTTACACTCTGAACTTTTTATTAACTTCATTGAAAAACAGAAGCCTACAAAAAAGGTCAGGTACTGAAGTGTTGTGCTTAACCTGGGCTGGAGAGGGAACTTCATCCAGCACAACCTCTAGGGACAGCTGCACTCCAGGTACTCATCCTGGGTTGCTGAAAGACACCTGAAATGTCTGCACTGGATCTACAGAAAACCCACACTGTTCTGGAACCACAGTTAGAGGCCTTGAGGAATACTCTAGAGTATCTCAAAGGGTAATGGGCATAGACAGATGAGTTTCATTTCCAGTGTGTTTACTGCTGGAGGAAATTATTACATTTTCACCTCTTCAGAGTGCCTTTTTGCAGCTGTCCTCACTTTATGGCTGAAACTATGGAAATACCCCAATCTTCTGGGAATACAGAGTTAAGTACTATAGAACTCTGTAAAATCAACAGTTCTTGTACTTCCCAAATACAACTCTCTGCTCTATTGTCTCTTTGGATATAATACTAGGCAGATTCTTCATAAGTTGTCACCTCTTTTTTCCTCCCATATATATATTTCTGAAATTGTCTTTCAAATATTAGAAATGGCTACTTAGTCATAAACTTTTGTTCTGCCTCATCTGATGACAAGTACTGCATCAGCAACCTTACAGGAAATGCCACCACCTCCCTCCTGTTCATTACCTGACTTACCTCCATACAATGTAATGAAAAGCAGAATTCTGAATTAATTAGGTATATTTCTAATGCATTTAGGGTTATGGTTATTGATCCACCTCACTGAGGCCTCCTTCTTAAAGTATTTAAGGCTATAAATGACTCAAGTGAACAGTCCCACTGACATCAGTGAGACACATGCATCCAGTTACACACAGCCTCAAACAAGACAGGGATTTAGGAACCTAAATGGATCACAGAGACACCCAGAAAACCCATATCTAATCCTTGAAGTGCCCAGATTCCTATCAATAAAGTCATATTCCAGCAAAGTTTGCACTGGGCAGCAGTTAGTTACTTCAGATCCTCCATCCAGTTGCTCCAAGGTACCCAAGCTTCCTACCCAAGACAGCTACACGCTCGCATCCAAGGACTCCAAACTAAAAAGGCAACAGGAGATTTGTGGCAGAGCTCAGCAGAGGCAGCAGCAGGCCCACAATGAGGCAGACTGCACACTTCCTCAGAGGGACTTAATTTTCTTTCTGTGTTTAGGTTGTGTATCTGTTCTAGGAAACACCAAAGTTTAATGATGACTCCTGTTTGCACATTGATGGTTATAATTGCTCCACAATCATTTCTTAAACATCCTGACCAAGAGATCAGGTTTTATTAACAAGAAAAACTAATTTCACTGACAGATCAAAGATGACTGTGGCTTCCTTGCAGCTGGTAAAATTGTTTAAAAGCAGGGATATTTCTTCCAGTGGGGAAAAGAAAGACCAAGCTGTACCTAGGTTTCCAAATATTTTCTTTAAATAAAAGCACAAATAATTTTTTCCTTAGAGAGTCTAGAATAACTATTGCAGAGTGAACCAATCATACAATCACTGTGAGAAGACCTGGTTCGTGATCATACTTAACACTGCCTGCTCATAAAGAAGCAGCTTTTTAATCTAACTTGGTTGTTCAATGTATGCTATGAGTTAGAGTGAATCACTCAAAATGATTTCTGTGTAACCTCTTTGTCTGCTCATCAGACTAATTCCATGGAGAACAGTTTCTTCAACTTCTGTTACTTAAATGAACAATATTTCTCATAGAAGTTGCAAATTCTTACTCTGAATGGCAGCAGCTGCATGTTGCAACAGGCTCTCCTACCCCTTAGCAATGCTACAGTAACACCTCATATCTATAGACAAAAACAAAACAACCAAAACGGAAGAGCTCCCAGCAACAGTCTTTCCAACATGATTGCTTCTATTAAAAAACTAAACTGTGTAAACAAAGAAGTTTTGCAGATATATTTCAGTCTTTTCTGTGTTTACTGTTCCACATCCACCAGCTGATTTCAAGATACTGTCCATTTAGCTTTAACATTTTTAGGCAGAATGCTTTGCACTGCACTGACCAAAATCTTTGGCAGTGTGGCTGCCTGGAAAACGGAAACTGCACTACCAAAATAATTGCTCAGGATAAGGATAGACTCAGTCTGTGGAAAAGACAGAATACTTTGAAATTGCCAGCTTTCCCTTGTCAGGACACTGTGCACTTTGGCTATACCCAGCCTATGTCTGATTCCAGTGAAAATAGAAAAATTCAAGACCAAAGCTACGAGTAGGAAGGCAAGTAACAGTGATCTGTCCCATTTGGGAATGGAGGCACAGAGCATAGTTAAAGTATAAGCTAAGTATACTCAAAATAGCTATATACAAGTAGAGGAGAAAAAAGGGTTTACTCATTAAGTGTTAAGCTCAACATTTTAATAATTCCTTTGACTTTTATTGGCTAATTCAAGAGAGTTTGGGTTTGCATTTTTGAGGCTCTGTGCCACTTCCATTTGACTTCAATGGGATTAACAGGTGCCTCAGATTTCTAAAACTGAGCTTTTTCAGTGCCTCAAATGCTAGCCATAGCATTTTTTTTTAAATTCTGTTTTATTTTTTACTATATGATAATTTATAGCCAAAGTGTTGAGTTCTGTAGAAAGTATCAACTTGGTATTTACTTTAGTATAGTCTCTCTTCAGAAAAACTTCTATTCACAGTATATAAGGAAAATGGAGCCATGAAGTTATCCCACTGTCACCTCCTGCATTAATGCCAGTAAATTGCCTTATTCACAAATCATATGAGAAGTAACTTAAAGGGACTGTGCAGACCCTCAAAAGTGTTGAAATTTGGAGGCCTGGTTCAAAAAACTTTTTCCTTAGTCCTCCAGTGAAAATGCTGTGGCCAGGTGAGGTGGTGTTCTTCCCCACCTCCCATTGGTTCAGTTGTAGTTTTTTGTTCCAGTCATAGTAAATTTTCATGACTGTGTTTGAAGATGCTTTGGGGACCTTGTGACACAGAAATTGTTTGCACCACCTAAGAGAGCTGGAGCTCTCAAGTTACCTACCTCCTTAGTTGCTATCTGTCTGTTACTCTGAATTGAATAGAAGCTCCATCTGGGACCTAATCTTCCCTTTTATTTAATTATTAAACAGCTTGCATGATTAAATTACTACACAGGAACACAACTAGTACACAGAAGTTCCTAGAAAAGATCTCTCTTCTCAATATAGGAAATATTTTAAAGTGCAGTCTTATATGTAAAGCATTTTTAAAAAAACAAACAAAAAAACTACGAAAAAAAACCCAACACAAACCACCACAACCCAAACTTCAATCCATTACTCTAGCTTGCTTTCATTTAGTAACTTTCCAGCTCAAGTCCAGACAATGCAGACATTGTTCTACCTTCAGCTGACAGCAAAAGTATCAGGGATGTGCAATAACACGTGGAGTTGTCTAACAAGAGATCTTTCAGCCAGCTAAAGACGGGCAGACAACCTTCTTCACAAGCAACCTCTGTGAGCCTGATCCTGCAAGGTGCTGAGAGCCTTGTGTCCTGCTGGCTGCAATGGGAATTGAAAGCAGACAACAAGTTGCAGGAAATGATCAATATCTCTGAGACCTGTGCTCTGAGAGGGCTCAGATTTCAAATGCTGTGTTCTTACTGTGGATGTGCAACAGAAAAAGCTTCCTTCATCTCTGAGGAACTGTTACACTGGAACAGAGCACAGTCAAATCTTAATGCTTATAGAGACATTAGATCTTCTTAAAACACAGGAGCCAGCAGTACAGGTGAACAAGTTTTCAAATGAGGCTGAAAGCAAAGTCCTTAAATGTACTAGCCAAGAATGACAGTTAATTTGCTTGAGGCTCAGATCACAAAATCATCATCTCTCCCCAAAACAGTAGTAGGGGGGAAAAGTAATCTCCAAATCCAGTAAACAGCAGGTATACAACAAATAGAGATCTCAGACAAACTTCTGTTTTAAATGATGTGAGAAGCACAGGCAGCTGACAGGATAAAGATAATTTGCCTTCGACTCACAGGGGCTCCAGCTAAATTGTGGGGCTCAGGGGCATTTCTGTCTCCCAAGTCTATGTTGGCATGAGAGTCAGGTACCACTCTTGCCTCCCTCTCCTTCCCCCAAGGTAAATCATGTCAGGACCAGGACTCTACTTCACAAAGGTGCCCTAGTCCAGGCCTCATTTCATTTTCCTTCCCTTTTTGGCCTTTCTTCAGATTCTTGCACTACTCCTAGTTTAAGTGGCATGAGTTCAAGGAAAAGATGAATGCCTTCTCCACCTCAGCCCATTTACTGCCATATTAGCACTATGTTTTTAGCATAGCATTTGAAGCTCTGTCCTCTGAAATGTGGTTTGAAAACCAGACAGCAGAGATGAGTACTGAATCTATAGGGTTTTTTCTCTGGTTTGGGTTTGGCTTTATTTATTTTTTACCCAAAGTGCTCTACTCAACAGACTATTATACCAAAGATTTGCACTACAATTATTTTTAATATAATAATATAATTAATATAATAGAATAATATAATAATTCTAATATAATTAGAATTACTATGGCTGCCATGCTGTTAGATAAACTGCATTTCTGCCTTCACTAGGCTCTTAACCTGGCAGCTAATTGTGTAGTCTTTAAAATGTTTTACAAATATTTGCACTGTTAAGTTCATGACTAGTCACAATAGTTGCTCAATTAAAAAAATATTTTAAGGTTTTGGGTTATTAAAAGCCACTTCAAACAGCTCCTAGACACTAGAGAAGACTTGCTATTAAAAAGCTGCATCGCTAGTCAATTGCTCAGACACATTATTTGATGGCAGGCCAAGGATCCACTTTACAAATTCATCACCTGATACATTGAAGTGAAAATAGGTAGCTAAGCAATGTATATGAAAAAAGAAAAATGACATATGAGACCAAATTAAAAAAACCCTTTCAACAAAAAACACTAAATATGTATGACTATTCCAGATGTTTCTTGAGATGAAACAAAACATGCAGCCATTGTTAACAGATTGATGAGAGAGGATTAAAATGGCTGGAAAAAAATTCCAAGGCACTGAATATATGTGACACCTGAAGGCTTCAAGGTTAGGCTGGGAGCCCAAGAGAATAGAGGTTTCAGGACGTTGATCATCCATCAGGTATTTGCAAAAGACTAAAGAAAATTCACCAGCAGGGAAAACATTAAGGAACCTTCATGAACAGGAGGGGAATGAGTATGTCCAAACATATGGAAGAATTACTGCACTTTCTTTATTGATTTATTTTTACCTCCAAGAAGATAAAGAACAAGATCTCAGAGCATCTGAGTGCATTGTGGCTTGGGATGCAAGGTTTTGGATTTGATTGCAAGGCCCAGTAAGGTTGCATTTTTCACCTCTGCAGTAATAAGAACCTAAAGTTACATGCAGCTCAATTGATTCTGTAACAGACAAAACTCAACATATGGTAACTTGATGTCTTTGTTTTAATCCTGTAGTTCCCATATGCATCATTAAAATACCTACAATCCTCTAATAGTTGTCTTTGTTCATTACTCTGTGTTTACCTAAACAAGAAAAAATGCACACTGTAGAAGTCACCATCCTGCATTTCAACATACATTAGTAGGTTTTTTTGTGCCTCCAATAAATACACTAATAAACCCCTACCCAAACCTGTGCAACCACATCTCTGGGCCAGGTCACTGTCTTTTATCATAAAATCATAAAATGCTTTGGTTTAGAAGGGACCTTAAATATCTTCTAGTTCCTCTCCCTTGCCATGGCCATGGACACCTTCCACTAGAACAGGTTGCTCACAGCCCCATCCAACCTGACCTTGAAGACTTCGAGGGATGGAGCAACCAAAACATGTTCCAGCCTCACCACCCTCACAGTGAAGAATTTCTTCCATACATCTAATCTGAATCTATCCTCTTTCAGTTTAAAGCTCAAGAGTGGTGAGGAAACTGAAAAATGGACCTGAGTGCAGGCATTTCTTACTCTCCCTACTGCCTTGCATTTACACACTGAGAAACTTGCCAAGAATGTACTAGGTGAGGTTGCTCAAAATACAGTAAGAAGAAAAACTATGCCCAGCACCAAGAGTAGGAAAAGAGATACCCTTGAGGAATGAGAAAAATGTGGCTGGATGTACAGAATTCTGTAGGCACTCAACTCTTTTATAGTTATCCCCCTCCATCCCAGGTAGTGGAATAAGTTTTCTTGAAATTTCTGGCATAAATGTCTTCACTGAACCAGGAGCAGCATTGAAGACTACTGACTTAAAAAAATAAAACACTGACACATGTTTACTGAACAGAAAATGACTTAGAATCCCAAAGAGGTTTGCAACAGTAATGCTTAAAACCTTGATGCTGCTTTGTTCCATGTGAAGGATACTAAATGGGTGTCATCCTTGTCCTTTCTTGCTCTGCTGAAGTCATTATCAGCACACCTCCTTCTGGACTCCCCTGGCTCCAGTAACTCCCACAGCAGATTTGGAATTTACTGGCTGGAGTAATTCAGTAACACTGTGTTTCCATATATGAAAGAGGAAACAGAAAGCCCAGAGAATACAAAGCAGAGAGAACTGATTGGAGTCAGGTTGAGAAGGATTTTCAAGGACAGTATTTAGTTTCATTGCTAAGAAGGTACAGTTATAGTTTAGTCTGACTAAATTTTACTGTCTCTATCCAGCACCTCCAGTTCAATTAGTAACCTAGTGAGTAACCTCGTCACTTCCCTGCTTGACAGTCTCTGCAGTGGTGATAATATAATTTATCTCCTGTGATAAAAAACTCTCTTGATCTCAAAAAGCTGGATGCCATCCTTAGTAACACTTGGCTATTTGCCTGGCCAGTCAGCTGGAGCCCTACACCATTTAGACCCATCAGCTATCCAAAGCCCTGCACCATTAGACCAGCTGTCCAGAGCCCTACGCTACTTGCCCTGTACACCAGCAAGAAGCCTCCACCACTTGGGCTGGCTAGCCAGCCAGAGCCCTACACCACTTGCACTGGCACAAGAAACCAGAGACACAGACCACCCCATCAGTCAAGTCAGCAGTAACAGCATCCTGAATAACCAAAAGGGAGATTAAATCCATACTTAGAAAAACGATACAGTATGCCAAAGATACAGTACCTCCCTGTCATGCTGCCAGACATTCTCTGGCTCCCTGAGGTCTGAGCCCTGAAGCAGGTCACCATGGCATCACGCTCTTTTGGGAGCCCTGCACAGAGGCAGGCAGAGCTTTGAGGTCCCTCTGCTCCCCCAGCAGTCCTGGCACCCACCACCACAACCACCCCACTGCCTACCCCAGGCCACACTGTTCCTGGGCACAGAGAATATCACAATCACTAGCAAGCCAACCTGAAGGCAGCTGACAGGGGCCCCAGAAGCCTCTGGAACTGACTGCCCTGAGAAGTCATTATGTGGGGTTTAAAAAGTAAATAGAAACATAGAAACATCATCATGGTTGGGAAGGACCTTTAAGATCATCAAGTCCAACCCATAGCCCTACACAACTGTTATCCCTAATGAAGGCTGTCAGAAGTGCCAGAGAAAGAGACAGGGTGAAACAAAATTAAAGTACAACAGAGAAGCTAGTGTGCAGAAGAATGAAATGGCCACAGCAATTGGCCACCAGCACAGCAGGTCAATGGTGGCTCAGCACAGCGAGCCCTGTGACAGAGAACCCCAGCAGCACGTTGCCCAGCACAGAGCCCTACACATTTATTAACATTGCCATAGTGTGAATGTTTGTTAAATGTATCTCATGATGCATTAGCCTCATTTATAATTGCTACAGCAAGTACAAACTTTAGTCTGAATCCTGAGTAAAGTTTTAGACCTTCTGCAGAGGGTTTGGTCTCACGGTGCAGGGAGCCCTCACTGGACCTCCTACTGCCTCCCTCTTGGCTGACCTCAGGAAGCGTGTTTTGCTCCTTGTGCCTCAGTTCCTACCCCATTTCCCTTTTGCAAAATATTTAGAATAGGATCCTATTCACTTATTACTTCATGAGGACACTGTGTATTTATTTTTGCCTCCAGAAATCCCAAAGTATGCCTTTTTTTCCTAAGAACAGTCTTTTTCAACAGCAATAGAGAGGAAGGAATACTAGATCAGCAGTAATTAGAAGAGCTGTCAGTCAGAAGTTAACAATGGAAATATTCAAGGTACTCCTGTATTTCTAAATATGCACTTCCAGTTTTAAGCAGCTTTTTAAAATCTCTTTAGCTTTTTGATATTTATGTTTTCTGAATAATTTAACAGACATTTCAGTGCCAGAGGGATAGCACTGCACTGTAATGATATCATCAGCTGCACAGGCTGGAGGAGGCTGTGGTCTGTTGGTATCAAGTTGGCTCTCCAGCTGAGAGCACTTCTCTTCAGTGCAGTATTTTCTCCTTGCAGCAGTATCACTTTCCTTCTCATGCAGGGCACAGCAGTCCTCAACTGTTCATACAGCTATTATTAAAATACCAGATTATGAAACTTTACTAATTCCTCTCCATAAAGAAGGCAGAATCTTTCCAAAAGAAGGCAGACATATCCAGGTAAAAGAGAATAAATGCTAGAATCAGTGAATGCAGGTATCAGTCATTTTAATTCAGCCATAAGACCTGTTTATAAGCTTGCTTTCCCTGCCCAATAGTCTAATTAGAGACTCTTCCTTTGTTTCCAGCTTCTCTCTAGTTGACTAATTGGTTCTTCTTACCGTAACACATGAATGCTTCACAGTGCACTTCCTCTTCCCATTTTAATGAATTTATTCCTCCACCAGCCAGCAGGCACTGAGGAGTTCTGCATCTCAACCCCCACACTGTGGGCTGCCTATGCATCCTCTATTATGCAGTGACTGGAGAACATTCATAAAGTCTTCTTAAGGCAGAGATTAAAAACTTAACTTTTTCATACCAGATGACCAAGTCCCTCTGGTTCAATGACCCTCATATGATTATGTCCAAGTTTCCACAGAAAGGGGAAAAAACCACTCTTGCATAGCACAGTGGCTGTTAAGAAGGACCCTTCCCCATTAAGTAGGTCCATGTACTGGTAGCTACTGCATAAGGAGCAGTACCTCACACACTTTGTCTGGAAGGGTAGCTGCCTTGAAGAGTTTTGCCTAAAGCTCAGCAACATGCACACGGATGCTGGCTGAGCAGGAAGCCCTCAACACCCAAGACAGCAAGCAGCACAGCGGAGTGCCTTCACAGATACTGTAAATACTGAGTTTCTTAGGACTCACAAAAAACTACACATTCAAGGACATGTGCAAGGGCACAACTTGGACAACCAAGGGAACTTTATCAGCTAAGGAGACATTTTGAGGGTTAGAGTCTTACACTTCTACAAACCTGCCTCACTTGAGGTACTCCTCTGACATCAGGCCCACCAGGACTTCTGTTTATCACAACCTTACTCAAAGTCCACAGGATAACTGAAGACTGAAATCTTTAGTTATTTGCAATCTCTCAAGCTCTGTTCACATTCTTATACATCATAACATCATCTGCAAAGAAGTGAGTGATGATCCCCAAATTATTGGCTTCCCAGTGTTCCAAGAGAGGCAGTCAGCAGATGAAAACAGGCTGAGCTCCTGAGGACGTTATTTCTAAACTCTGAGATATGATTAAAAACTTATAAATGATCCATAACCCCTACTGTGAACCAGCCTGACTGGCACCTTCTCTTTCCAAAGGACCCAGGCTTTATCTGGCATGCTGGAAAGTTTAACTTATGCCAAGTGTAACACTTTCAAATGGTGTTAGAGGTCAAATACTGCATGCTCAAAATAGGTTACACAGTGATACATATGGGGAAAGAGCCAGAGGGAGAGAGATGGTTCATAAAATTGGCTCAAAGTACTTCATTTTGCTGCCTTAGATGGCTGGTTTAATATAACATACTTTGATTATTTTGCCCCCAGAAGAAGTAAGGACTTTCAAGGGGGGCTTGAAAAAGTCCAAGTCCTCCCAAAGAGTAGTCTTTATAACCTTTTGGAATCTACACCATGATTCCCAGTTTAACCTCACACAGCAGTGCGACTGGCTATGTCTGTCCCTCCAAGGATACCCTCTAATGGAGCAGAGCCCTCTTCCACACATGTGCTAGTCCTTTCCAGGCCTTTTCCCAGGCAGGGTGATTCCCACTGTGATTCCCCAGCTTGGAAACTTTCCCCAAACCCCAAATTTCCAGGACAGTCAGGCTGGTTACCAGTTTTCTTGTCCCAACTAGTTTTACAGTCCCTGGCTTGTGCCATTAAAAGAATTTCTGGAGCTATATCAACTTTCCTTCCCCTTGCCCATTTCTTTCTCCCAATATACTACAAAAAGTTCCTTGTCACACACTGGCAGCTAAAAATAGCTTGATCTAAGGTTCCACACCACACACACCCATATTAGTTCATGGGATTAAAATGAGTACAATAGGGTAAATGACATATTAGGATATATTCAGCTTTTGGCAGGTTACTTCACAAGATGAGGAGACTTTTCAGCACAGTTTATATTCTGTCAGATCTTTTGCATGACAGTTATTGAGTATTTCTGTAATAATAATTATTCATTGGTTAAGACATTTGCTCCTTCTTCCAAATCTCCTTCTCTTTTTACCTAAAAAGTACTCCTTTGAATTAAATAAGACAAGCAGATGTCTCAGCTTATCTGAAAGTGCCTGAGTGACAGCAGAAGCAACAGTGATCTTCTTGGAAACCATGTTAGCACTGAATCATTGCTCTAAACCTCGAACCTGATTAATTAGAGGCTTTGGGAACATTTCTAATAAACGTAGTAAATAACTGTATCTTTTGCACTTGAATCCCTTGCTATTTTATGTCCCTGTGTACAGTTTCACTAAATAACCCAACTTACAGTTTCTTGATTGCCAGTGCTAAACATGGTTTAAATAATAAAACAGATTTCATCTTTACCTGATATTTTGGCTACCTTTAGCAGGTGCACATATCCTAACATCCAGATGGCCACGGAACAGAAGAAAGACTAAGAGATTAACATCAAGACCCAATAGATTCTCCAGCTGAAAGAGAGAACCAAGAAAATACTGCTATCAGAAACCCATGTGCTGAAGCAGGTCCTATTCAGTTTCTTACAGGTAACTATTTTACAGATGTACTACATACCTCCTGGTATCTACTTTCAAAAACAATTGCATTCAACAGAACATCTGACAACCACTACCTTTATTTCCTTCCATGCTTACAAACCTAGCACTGCCATGTACTCTACACACATAAAGCAGAGAAATGCTCCTTCACTAAGCATTAGAGAGAAGGACACAGCTTAGCAGAAGTAACAGAGTGTGTTCAGAGACTCTGAAAAGGATTCCTCAAAGCCATGTGCGTCATACAAATCTTTGAAAAGAATGAGATCTTGCTATATATTTAGTAAAACAGAAAAACCAGCACAGCATAAAACACCCATGAACTACTTTTAAAGAATTGGTGAAAGGCAAGGAAAAAAAGCAAGCAAGTATTATGTGGCTTCAATTCTCTACAAAAAGGTCCATACCAGCAATAAGAAATGTTTCCATCTGAATGCCTTTATTCAATTTCTAAGCTTCCTTATCTTAATGGTCAGGTAGAAACTCTTTTCCAACCCATTCTCAGTTAATACTACTATTTCCCATTCCTCCTGCAAGTAAATGAATCCTCTCTACCATGGAAGTGATGTTAGTGGGGCCAAAGCACACTGACTATTCTAAAACTCACTAAAGAGATTCTCTGATCCAGGCACTTTTTAGTGTAACTGAAAAGGAAGGTGACAGGCAGGCCCAGTCTGGGTGATGTTTAACAGGTAGCTAGTGACTTCTCTCCCATTAGTTCACAGGGAAGTCTTTCACACGGACCTAGCTGCCCAAGAGAAATAAAAACCCTAAACAATCCTGGTGAGGACAATGGTGGACATACTGGCTTCTTGCTTCTGAAGTCACCATGAGAAGAGTTTTGCTGGCATAACACAGTGTAATTAATGACCCACTTCAGACACAGTTGTCCAAATGTCTTCTGAAAACCTGGTCTGGCAAGTACAAGAACTGCATTAGCAGTACATTGCTAAAACGGCCTCAAGGGTTATCAACCTATCCATCTGTCTTTCATGGAAACTGGGGATGGAAAAGAGCTCAGAGGTACTTAGTTCCTATCTTTGCCAATGAAAGACGTCTCCATGCTGTGTTCCTAGAGGTTTGTCCAGTTTTTAATGACCCAAGTAAGGGAGCTCCCACCATTCTCCTCCAGAGATTACTCTCTATCATAAAAGATTTCACTGTAAAGAAACAATTCCTGACACTTAGTCTAAAATATTCCCTTACTGACTTTCCATTAATCTCTATTATATATATTATACAGTAAAAGTCAAACTGCTCCCAGTTATAGCATACAATCATTTGAAAGTTAGTCACATTGCCTTGCTGTAATGCAGGAAAGAATTTGTCCTCACACTTTGTTCTTCAGAAAATCCTGGTGGAGCTAGCAGCTTTATTTTCATGACACATATTAAAAGAATAAAGGGTATAAACTGGCAGGAACCTCACTTCACATGAAAATCTGCAATTCTACATTAGCCAGGCCCTTTTTGAAAGTTGTGAAAGAAATAAAAGGACACAGTCCATTGGGGTTTTATAACCCAGAAGGTGCTGAGGAGTGCCTAGATAGCACTTTACGTCATTTACCGTAATCAATTTGCAGACCAAGTGCAGGCTCTGCACAAATTTTCTTCACTATAAGCAGCCCCTTCCTGTGTAGAGCTGCTACATCTTGGTTCTTCCATTCCATTAAAAGGTATCATAAACAATAACAGCATCAATAACTCATTGTTAACTTGCAGAGCCCTTGGCTCCTAACAATAGTATTTATTCAGGGAGTGTTCTGTATTTACACATTCTTAAGTTATGAGCAGCCATCTCTAAGGACAAGAACTCCACACAGCATGTGGCCTCTGGATTCATAAATACATAATCTCACATCACCAGTTGCAAAACAGTTTTGCTAATTTTTTTTCCTAGATAGCCCCTCAAAAGGACCTTTTTAAGAAAGGTCCATTCCTTTCCAAAGTCTAAGGCTCCTTTCAAAGGAGGAACTGGCAATGCAATTTGCCTTTAAGTTTTAGTCTTGATGGCTTTGATCAGATTGTTTACTGCAACTTTATTTAAAAATTGTGCTGTAAGTAGTACTAGCAGAGGTGTGCATGCTTCAGACTTTACATCTTCATATGTGAAATGAAAGCTGAATTTGAGCTCTGGTAGATATTAAAAACAGATGAATTTTTCTTTCACTGACTAGTCCTTCAATTAGTTTGCTCTTTAGTTCTGCCAAAATTACTTGTGACATTTTATTCATTGGCACAATAACAACAGGTCATTTTCAATAACCCATGGCTAGCCCCATACAAAGAGATTAAGCAAATTCTCTTATTTCCCCTGGGAAACGTTAAGGTCAGAGTAAAGGCTGTCGAGAGAAGGAAGGGTTAAAATTCCACTGACAGAGCCTCTCCAGTGGTTACAAACTCAAAGCAGAAGAAATCAGTGTTAGTTACACCAGTCCCTCAGGAACAGGGGGAAAAATGCAGAATCAAGAAATCTCAATCTCTCTCCTTTAAAATGAAGTACTTCATTACCTTCTTCATCTGTTCACAGCTCCTGTGAGGAAGGAATGCTGCAGAGACCTCAAAACCAGAACACCCATTAGGGGTAACCCTAAATACAGGCCTGAATTTTGGTCCTCCTTACCTCCTGCCACGTCTCTGATCTACAAGAAAAATGCTACTATGGCTGAAGATCTAGGAATAATGACAGAAGCCCATGGAAGTCTCACAACAATGACTAAATCCAGCAAGTAGATTCACTGACCTTGCTCTCTTGATCTCTCACTAATCACTATCAGTGCCACAGTGGTGGCTGAAACCCACACTGAGCCCATTTCTCAGTGATGCAGGAGTCACTAATGAAGGCTTTGGGATTCACAATAGCTAAGAAATTGGGGCAATTTGCAGACCAAGTAGCTGAGACACACAACCTGGTACATAGGGCAACTCCCAGCCCACCCCAAGATACACCCTTCTGACTGGTTAGTCCATCCATTCAGACTCCAGTTTACGCCACTGTAGTAAGTACAAACTGTATCTGCAGCAGAGCCACCACAAAGGATGCAAAGCTTAGACATCAGGAATTCCATTTACATAGTCTCCAGATGCCCTAAAGAAAAGCAGGCCAACAGTTTGACAAAATGCTTGCTGCCTGAGCTACTGCATTTTGTGTTTGCAGTGCCATAAAGATTACACATGCCCAAATCAGCACAGTTTTTCTTCTTTATTTTTCCTTTCTAAACCTAAAATGTTTCCCCTTATGGACCTAGTTTATCCTTATGACCTGCAGAGCGTGGCATTTCTGCAAAAACAGCACTTCAACAGTGGCTTTGTGAAAATCTAAGTATGGCTTATTGAATCTTGCCAGCAGTTCCTCTGTTCATTTATTTAACTTTGCAAATGCAACCCAGCCCCCTCTGAGCTTACCTGCATCTAGAGGTTGAGATTTTTGTTGTTCTTGGTTGTGTTGGGCTTTTATTTTTCTTTTCTAGGTTAAAAAATGGTCTCAAGTAAAATTAATCCTAAGTCAATCTACAGTTGATATTTACACGTCACTGGAATCAGAAACTATGATAATATCCTAATTATCTTAATAGTTAACTCATTCAAGCTCATTTCTCTGGGAATGAATGGAATCTGAAAATCAGAGTAATGAAATGCTAGGGAAAGATCTCTGTTACTCTTGCAAAACTGAACTGCTTTGCTCACAGATAAGGGACAAGGTAGTAGGCCTGAAATAGTAAAAAGGGCAGAAACACAATCAAAGAGACCTAAAATAGAAACCTGGTATAATATGACTTAGTTATTCATTCCCAAAGCTTTAGCATGCCTGCTTGAGGAAAAAGAAACATTTTAAAGATAAATTAAGTCCCATGACAGGTATATTCAAGAGATGGAGTTCTACCAGGAAATCCACAAATCTTCCATATTCCTCCCATAACATCTGCATCTACAAAATTAGATAATATAGAACAAAATGGACTATTCACATAGTACAGATAATCCATCTCACTGTGTTCAAGTATGTGCCACTAAAGGTTTTGTTTGTTATGTTTCCTCCTCCTGCTTTGTAAGAAAACCATTAACCATTGGGGGATGTTTTGCAAAGCAAACTGTTGGGGGTTTTTTGTAACCATAACTTTTGGAGACAAGATTGCCTCTACAGAGGACGAGAGTCCCAGGCAAAATCTGTGTATTCCCAGGCAACCAAAATTTCCATTCATATTGAAAGCTTTTGGCAAGAAATCCCAGTTCTGCTGCAAAGTACAAGAGCTCTCACTGCAGATTATGAAGGAAAAGCAAATGGTTGAAGACTTACTCACTAACCAGCTTGCAGGAATGCTTGCCAGAGACGTGGATAATCAGCACCCTGATCCCTGCTCTAGCCTCATGCACCTCATTGCTTCAGACCCCTAGCAAGCAACTCTTCCTGTAAGGCTTTTCAGTTCCAGCTCTGGCTGCTGACAGAAGTGAAATATTTGCCCCTAGTCTTCCAGGAGCAGCATATTACATGGCATATGATGAATGGTCATTGTGGATCATTTAAGAGAGCAAGAGTCTTTAAGAGGGCTCTCTCAAACTGGTGACCACCCCAATACCACAAAACCGCACAAAATGTGAAAACCTAAAAACTTCATTGGTATGGCAAATTATAGGATCCAGAACAACTGTGATTGCAAGTCCCCAATTCCCATGCAGAAAAAAAACAAAACATTTCAAAGTCATAAGATGTTAACTCATATTTGTTAGAGTAAGCATGGGGAATCTTTTGTTTTCAGTTGAAGCTCATTGCTTTATATTGTTATGGTTCAGTTCCTACTGGGACAGGTGTTACCATCTGGCACCAATACTATCATTCAAGGCCACTTTGAAAGGCTACGGAAATCCCTAATCCATTCAAACACCAGATAAAGTATTCTGCAAAACAGCAGTCTGGCTACTTGTGTCATTTATTCAGATCTTCCTCATAGGTTTCTTTCATAATTACCTTATGGTTGAAAAAGCTTGGTTTACTGGCATTCATCTTTTTCAGCCTAAACATTTCAGGAAGCATAAGCAAAAAGATGTTGATTTTTCACATTAGATGGCTTCATCTGAGCTCCAGATTTAGATTTATGTGCTGGCAAATGAACTACTCTCCCAACTCTTTTATAAGATACCCAGAGTAAGTGATTTCTCAGGTTATTCCCTCCCAGCTTGCATCATTTAATTACAACATACGTCTTTAGTTTGGATTCTAAATTTGAAAACAGTTTCATGCTCCAAGTCCTTAGGATAAAGGCTAGCGTGAAGTACTAACTGTACCTGTGTATATCTCTCTCATTTTCCACAGCACTGGTGTTCAGATCAGCATTTCTAATTGCCATTTTTGTGATCCCAGTAGTACACTGTAGAAACCACAGTAGCTGTATGAAGGTCCAAAGAAGATCACATCCACCTTTCTCCTCTCTCATATCTCCCACCTCACAACTTAACTGCAAAATTGAAAGCTGTTCAGCTGCAAGCTCATGAGTGGCAGGTCACTTACACAGCCTGTGGAAAAAACACATTTCCCATCAAACTTGATGAGGACTTCCCAATATCTCTATCACTCTGCACTTCCAGGAGGACTTGTGCACACTCAAGGGCTTCAAGAAATGGTGAGGAAGAGGTCACCCAGCCAGCGTAGCTGAACAGCGCTCAGGCTGTATCAGAGCTTTTTCAGACATACGATATCACACCACAATATACGTTCCAGGAACAAGTGGAATGATAACAGAAACCAAGGGCAGAAAGTGATGGGGTAAGAAAACAGTTTTACAGAAATAAAGCCCTGACAGTAGTTCAAGTTAAGCCATAGTCTCCCTCTAGGTTCCTATACATCTGAATGCTGAAACCATATTTGTCTTTGGCATCTGGCAATGTCATTTAATATGTTCTGACGGCCCTGCATGCAGTTAAGCATGCACTGTATATTATTTTATGATGTTTGAATTGGAATCACACTTTCTGGGTACAAGTATTCATGTTTTTGCAGATTCTTGTGTAAAGCTGGGAGAACCTGTTTCCAATTTCACGACCGTTTATCGCTAATCCAAAATGACTGCAGCGTTACCTACAGACAGGAAGCTGGATGAGGACTTGTGTGTTTTGGATGCATCATGCTCTTCCAAGGAAACTCTGTTAAACTAGTTTTATGCTTACATGAAAGGAAGACAGAAATTACTAATGGACATGACTGTGCCTAATCTATATATAGTTTAGCAAAATAAAGGTAAAATTGAGATGGGTTTTATAGCAGCTCTTCATCCATATGAGCTTGAATAATCATTTCAGCATTCCATTCAGGTTTCTGCTTTTGCTTTCTCAAAACTCAAACTGCATGAAATGGTCCTGCACTCATTAGTTCAGCCAACTTCCAGGAATTTTACAGGTTTTGGTCTCAAGGCCTAACAGTTAACTTTTCCTGAAACAACCAAATCTTACTGCAAAACATTTCTTCTATATAGTTTACGCTATCAACTTGCAAGAGATTACACAGAACTGCAGTCATACTACCTGTCAAAGGAAACATAGTGTAGACTATTTCCTTGGGGAGCAAAGAACAATGCTGACAAGAGGGTGGATTAAACTGTCTTCCACAACAACCAGGAACGGCCTAAGAAATATGTACTTAACGTTTTATTAACTTCTAAAATTTTAGAGGCTCATTTTGGCTAGCAACTGATTTAGAATTGTTCTAATAACTCTTGTGAGAAAAAGCTTTCTCCTGAGATCTATAGCAGTTCAGGATTTTGATGGATAGAAAGAGCTGTAAGTTTGCTCTCTTAGTCATTCTGGATTTTTATTTGTAGTCATCCTAATCAAAAGGTAAAGGTGCCTATAGTTTTCTCCTCTTATAAAGTTAACCTTTTCTTTGGAACTTTGCTGAAATGTATTAACATCTGGCTTGGTTGAAAAGGATTTGATCTGATTGGATTGCTTATTATTCTGTTCAAACACATTGCTCATTATGTTACCCAAACAACTCATTCAAGGAATGCTTATTATTGGCCACAGTTACAAAAATGCCTCCATATTTAGCTTTCAATTAATTGAACTTACACAGTTAGTCAATGGTAGGCACAAATAATAGCAAGGAAACTTCTTTCTTTAAGTTGCGTTTTTGTCTTATGCCATTTAATAACAAGCATCATCTACATGGCCTATCCAGAACTGCAGGGAGAAAAATTAAAATACAAATTTAAAGAACACTGTTTACAACAGTGAGAAAACAGGAAAGAGAGATAATTAAGACTCTGAATGAAAATACCTTCTCAGAAACCAACAGTGCCAGGTATTTTTTAGGTCTTTTGTTGTCCTTTACAAACTTTATGTAAGAGCAAACATTTATCAGCAATTTCAGTTGACTCGGTCCAAATGCCTATGTCTAACCCCACCCTCCCCATACAATCCTGTACCTAAATTTTACTTCCTGAGAAAATGCTACAGCTACACTTACTCCTTGCTCTTGCAAGAGAGCTGGAGAAGGAAACCTTCTTCATAAAGAATACCGCTTTCAGTGCTGCTGCACAAAATGAAGACCCCTGGAGACAGGGTTTTCTACTGCTTGCTTAGTCTGTAAGATATAATTTGGATTTTTTTTTCTATTAATAAAAACAATTCATGGTTATTTGACTAACATAATAATGAATTACACCATGCTTTGGTGTTTCTTTGAATGATTTACATTTTCCTATATTACTTTATAAATGCCTTCAGGGTTTTTGCCCATAATTTTATTATTGGATTTTATGTATTTAGTTACAGTAGATTATGATTTCTGTGGCTAACATTTTAACTGTCAAACCATTTAACAAAATGGAAATTTAAAGATCAACAAAGAATATATGTCAAAGCATGTTCACAATCCAGTTGCTTTTGTCAAAGCATGTTCACAATCCCTTAAAAATAATTAAATTTGTAGGAAATGAAGAACAAAGCCCTGTTTGTCTCTTGCCACTAGAGCTCTATCGTGTGAAGCCCACCAGAACTCAACAGCTGTGAAGCCACAAACACTATTCAGTTTCCTGAGGGGAAAATAACCTGTCTGAGGCAGTTCTAGTAACTCCCAGTATATATTCAGTACAACCTCCCCCTTCCTCAGACATTTTCTGTGACTTGGCCCCAGTGCTTTTCAGGCAGTGCCTGGGTGATTACATCTAGGAAAAAAAACTAAGAACAATACCTACCTAACCAGAAAGTACTTACAGAAGCTAAATATCTCAAAAGGAAAAACTACCTGTCTGTCACCTTCCCTAAAGGAAAAAGTATTTTAGCATGAAAGGGAAGTAGGAAACACGAATTTCCAGGATGAACAAGTGGGTACAGGAACAAGAGAACTGATTACTTTGACAAGAAAGAAAGGCACATGAAGATCAAAAAAGCACACAAATGGCTGCCCCCACATTATAGTAAGCCATAAAAGGTCCACCCCTTCTACCTTTCCCTCCAGCAAAATAAGGGAAGTGATTGATGATCACAACTGTCATTACATACCTAATGCCATGTAAAGGTGTCACATCCCAGAGAAAAATTAAGAGAGCAAATGCTCAGTTTACAGGAAAACAGTTCAATATCTACATTACTATCAAGGATCCAGATAACAGATCATGGCTAAAATACAGGACATATCTAAAGGTGACTGTTTCCTTTCCAGCTATCAGAACTTCTTGGTGGACTTTTAACAAGCCACTTAGCTTTCCTGTGCCCTAACATCTACGAGATGTTTGCCTGTTCCAAAACATTCCACAGTTTGTAGAGAAACAGGCTCAGTTCCTCCAATTATAGGTTTCATATGGAAATAAGTAAATAGGAACCAGAGCAAAGAGAATGGAATTGTCAGGCACCTTCCTGGTATGAGGGAAAGCTGAGCTACAGTCCTTTGTCTAGTGAACATTTCAGTATCTTGGATGACACACTAACATGCAGGCTCTGTACTCTTTGGAGCACTGCACACTTCAATAGCATCCACAAAATGGGCAGAAAGCATCATCTGCCTTTTCCCACATCCTAGTGGCAAGGCATCCTCCTAGAAGCTTGTCTTTGGCATGTTTTAGGCAGGTGGAAAGGAAAAAAATACAAACAAAACAAAATAAAAGCTAACAACCCAACCCACCCAAAAACACCCCAACCCAACAACAACAACAAACACACCAAAATCAACCAAACAGAAACCCTCACACAAGCAAAAAAAAAAAAACAACCCAGCAAAACAAAGGAATCAGCATCCTGGACAGGAGAGAAAATGCTGAGGAATTAGATAAGAAATGGCAGCTGCTGTGGCAGCATGCATTGCTCAGAGAGCTGGTGATCTGCAAGGTGAGCTCGGTGTGCAGGGGCTGATGAGCACTCTGCTGGTGATGCAGGACAGAGAACACCCAGAACACAGTGCTTGACACAGCATCTGTTGGTGGCACACAGGCATTTAATGCCACCACAGGCAAGGCAGTTCTGGGCACAAGAAGTTGTTATGCTTTTGGCACCTGAGGAAGCCCAGCACAGCAAACCAAGGCTGCTGGAAATGGACTCAATGTGATGCTGTGGAGTGGAACTACAGCATTAGATGCTTAGAACACGAATGCCAGGATTTAGTCACTGGTGTGCC
This sequence comes from Galbula dea, assembly GCA_013399015.1. NCBI lineage: Eukaryota > Metazoa > Chordata > Aves > Piciformes > Galbulidae > Galbula > Galbula dea. The sequence goes on from VWZX01002149.1 coordinate 1,094,928, forward strand.
AAAGCAGATTTGGCCCAAAATGGCCACATAACTACAGATGTTCAGATTTAAAAAAAATTTTTTTCAACAGAAGTGTTTCTCTTCAAATAGCACAGATTTGCCAAAATCAATGCTTGTGTAGGAGTGTATCAATTTAAACTTCAAGGAGACTGATCCATGTCCAAGACACAAATTCTGGATAAATCCCCAGATTTCTTACCACTACCCTTCTTCTCCAATATCTGAAAGGCCAGACATCAGGAGACTCACCTCAGGTATACAGATTGAAGTTTAAGGCCTGGTTTGACTCCAAGATAAGAGGTCTTGAACCTCAGTGTCTTTATGCAAAGCAGAAGTAAGCTATAAGTTTAATCTAAGAATAGAAAGGTCCTGTTAGTAATTTTTTTCTTAATTGTTATTTTCATCCAAATATAAAGGAGGAAGAGTTCTACATTTCCCCCTGCCCCCGCACTTTTTTTTCCTGCAGGCCAGGAAATCTATTTCCTGTTCAGCTTTAGGCACAACTTACTCACCCCCACACTGTTTGGCCATCATAGAATTTTCTGTACCTTCAGTTATTCTATTTTTGTTAAACTGCCATGAGGGAATTAGTGCTCCAGGTTCATTTTTGAGCAACTTCCAAGAATAAAATATGTCCATCAAAGCAAGTGTATTGCTCCCAGATACTTATATCCTACCTCTGAAGGCAGAGCTTGGCCCAAGTACTGCACATCAAGGAGCTGTTAGCTCTGAACCACGTTGGCTTCTCATTTCAGGATACAATACAGCCTTTCCCACAGCATTCTAGAGTAGTGTTACCCACAGCAACCTGCTGTCTATTTGAAAAAAAAACCAAACCACATTGGTTTCTGAATGCACTGAAAAGATATAAGACCAGATTCACCAATAAGTTCCAGCTGCTTTGCACTCCTTTGGCAAGGCAAAACATCTGTAAAACTGGTTTATCTGGGTTTAGCCAACTCTATGGATACTTTGCATCATCAGATTATAGAAAAGCCAAGGCTTTCTACTGAGTCTAGCTGATAGAAAGCATTACACTGCAACTATGTAAAGCAAAGGCAGACAACATACCTTCAGTCTGCTGTACGCTCTTATTCTGGACTAAATCCTGTCAGAGGTTCCACAGAAGGGAAGGGGGAATGTCCATTTTCTGCTCATCAATTATACATCTGAAAAACCCTCTGCACACATGCTTCTTTAAAAATACTCAAGACAGCACAACTACTCTTTAAATGTTCCAGAAGTATCAATTTTTAATGATACTTTGAATGCATTTTGTTTTACCACATATTTCAAATATTATGAAAATTGGCAAAGTTGTCCCCTTTTAAACAGAGTATTTTATACAGGGGATATATATTTTAAGTATATCTGTAATAAATTTTAAGCAAATATATTACAAATATATAGAAAACCTATATTTTTTCCATATGCAAAGAAATGATCCCTGCTAGAGCCATTTTATTGTTCACTGCAGACAGTTATGTGAAGCAGACTGCATTCATTTTATTTTTCTCCTACAAATCTGGAACCTTTTTGCAGATCCCTCACATACAGTTAGCACGAGAACTGAACCCTATTACAGACACCGTGTAACTGCAGTGTAAAAGCTATCTCTTGAGCTCTGTTGACAGAGCTGTGTGCTTTTACAAAGGCTCTTAAAAAATTTGGAAAGCAAATCAGTCCCACTTGGGTTCATGTCCTTGGTCCTCAGAGATCTGTCTCTGCATCCTTGACTTAAACACACCATGTCTTAAGACTTCTACTCGCAGTTTCCTTTTGCTATTGGAAATATCTACATCAGAAGCAGATAATCAGAATACAATAACTCAATGACTAGAACAAAGATTATTTCAAACTCCTCCTACTATTAGCAGAGTAACTTCATTTCACAATCAATTTGTTAGTGTTTCCAACTTCTCAAGTGTTTTGAGCATTGAAAGAACTGTCCCTTATAGCTTAGCACTTGGGATTATAAATTTTGCTCAGAGGAAAAGATCTTATTTGTTAAAAAATTCTCAGCTGAAAGTAAATTTATTAATACAGTAAAAACCAACCAACTGACACTCAGCTCTGGATGCAAAGTTCCTAGCCTTCCTACAACACTTCAGCTGCCCAGAGAACAAGAAATTAACAATCAGAAGGGAAACAGACCTGTTCCCCAATCGTGTACATTTTGATCCTACTTGTAAAGCAAACAGTAGTTCTAAAAATGGATTTGCCCCTGGACAAAGTCCTGGCTCCTTAAAGATTTCTGACCATGTCATCTCTTCCCACTATTGCTATTTTAGTTCAACAGTTTGCTGGTTTAATACTCCCATTTCCATGCCACTGAAGAGTAGACCAGTCCTCTTTTGACAGATCTTAAATACCAGGGTGTACAGAACATGATGCACTCATTTTACAGCTTTTTCAGATAATAAATTTTACTCTCCACACAAGAAATTGTTTAAAACACAAGCTCACTTGGGAAGCTACTGGATTGAGCCACTAAACAGTATCTGCTTCCCTGCTGTGGAGAGACCTCATCAAACAACAGTACTTGGTTTACCCCACCAAACCCCACCTCTACTGCATCCAGTGAATGAGACTTCAGACTGACTGGAAAAGCCTCTTGGAGACATGAGGCACTTTCAAGCCATTTCACCACCCTGTTTATGCAGATCAACTGAAAATGAAGAAGCTCAGCATCTGATCAGACAAAGACTTTGTGTGGCTCTATTAACAGACACACAGACATCAATGTAGCTTTGGAATCATCAGCTCAAAAGACAACAGGATCTTTAACTGCATACACAGCAAAATACTTCATTGCTTAATGATGACTTTTAGAGAAATGATCAGCTTTTAGTCACAGCACTTTCCTTCCAGCTCTCAGTAATGCTGTATTCTAACAGAAATGTTGAAACATTATCATCTTCTCTTCCTCTTATTTTGCTGGTTTTGAGAAGCATTTTTGGAAGTCCTACAGTGGCTTAAGATGTAATCAAAGAAAAAAAAGACATTGAAATGGTGACTGCTGTAAACATCCTAGCTTAAACTAATCCAGGTAACAACAGAAGTGATTACATAGCATTACAGGCTCTGCCCTGTGTCTGTGATCACAGTATGTAACCACAGCTGAAGGAGAGTTTCTACTCTGCTTATGATATATATAAAAACTTGTGCCATCTCAGCTTCACTGTTGTTTTATTATGCTAAGTAGAATGAGTTAAGACAGGTATGCAAGCACATGCCAAATATGTCTGGTTTTATACAAGCATTTACTCTTAAAATTAAAAGTCACAGTGACTGTGGTGGTGGAAGCCAATGCAGCCTAGTGGGTATGAGAGCCTTTGGAAACATCTCCCAAAATGGGAAAGTTCATGTGTCTTTGTATATTTAAATGACAGGTATGATACACAAAACATCATGCATATTTATATATATTTATAGAGAGTGTGCATATCTGCAACTGCATAGACATACATGATCAGTCACTACATAAATTTCAGACATCTATTTTAGTCATAGAATTGGACACCATCATCATTAATAGGTAAATCATGTTACAAAACTTCCATTAATCTATGTCAGCACCACATAAACTATCATGGATTACAGAGGTCATTACAGGTCATGGGTGGTTTATTTTTATTTTAAAGTCATATATTGTTCAGATAAAAGTTTAATTTTTTAAGAGACAAGTGGTACCAGAAGCAATATCATCTTGGCCAGCTTTACTTAATATATGCTCCCTAAAATTCCCTGAATATAATGAGAACTCCTATGCTTCCTCAACCACCCCTCAAAAACCATGCTAGTTCTGGCTGTATTTCTGAAGATGCTTCAGGACAACTCTTCTAGAATGCACCATCTTCTTATATGCACTATAAACATACCAGGGCCAAAAATCAGTACATACCATTCTTTCCACTTACCATCTCCCCAGTTACGCAGACTCCAGAGGTGCTCTCAGAGACTGAATTCATGATGGAACACCAAGGAAGCCATACAAAGGGATTTGCATCCAACATCAGAAGACTCTCCACCTCTTAAGTAGTGCCACATAAATGTATCCTGACCAGTTCAGAAGAAAACAAGCAAAAGCAAAAACACATAAAGGGTGAAACTGACTCTTTTTTATCACTGCCTGCAGTGAAAGCTCTCACAAACACTGGGGAGCATAATCCAAGAAATCCTAAGGACTTTAGAAATTCCCCTCTGTATTATTAAGCAAGCATTAATTTTGGTTTGCTTTTCTGAGAATATTTGTGCAAAGTGTTTTTGTGTACATGAATGTTTGGGAAGGAGCATGTACTCATCTGAACGCAGCACCTGATCAAATACTTTTGCATATAAACCTGTAAATATCTAGATTAATATGGACCAGTAGTGAAACTCCTGCTTTGACCACCCTGTCTGTAAAGTAACTTCTTTAAGAAATGTGACTAGAAAGAAATGAAATGTAAAGTTTGTAGGTCAGCCAATAAAAATGGCTTATGTTCTTCTCTCTTCCTCAAGCAGGAAGGAACCCAACTATTTTTAAATCTGGTGTCCAGGTACATGGCCAAAACCAAAAGCTACTTCTGATGGAGAAGACAGGAAAAGGTTTTGTATGTTCTGAAGACTTCCCAAGGCCTGCTAGTCTCCTCTCTCTTTGTCCTTGCTGTGTCACACACCTCATCCTAGGATAATTTACTTCCCGCTGACTTTTCAGGTGCTGCTTTTTCCAGTTAGGACACAGAAATAACACTGCACTACTTCAAGTGGGTTTTGGGTGGTTTTGGTTGGTTGGAGTCTGTTTGCTTCCTTGTTTTGGTTTGGTTTTGATTGGGTAGTATTTTTCTTTTTTATAAAAGAAGAATCAAAACAAACACCTTAATTCTGTATTTGCAGAAGTCAAAAGTAACAAAACAACCTTAGCTTCAGACCATTTCTGAACAATCACATAATTCAAGTCTGTTCAAATTATTTCATGTAATGAAAGAGTAGATACTATCCTCACCATAACAGCTTTCATTAACAAGGCAAAAAGGGGAAGATCAGTGAAGATTTTATCCTAATAATCTCTTCAGGACTTCTTTGTTTCCTTAGGTTTCAAAATTGTTCAGAAGAACTTGATTTCACCTTATTACTTCTTAATAACGAAGCCTTATATACATAATGTACCATTAGAAAGGCTTCTTTACATTCTCCAAATCAATCACTTCTAAACTTTATAGATTTGTTGTAATTATTTTCCATACTCTCACACTATTTGCATTTTCTCTTTCTTGATATTCAATTAAAAAGCATTATAACCAGTCTTGAAAGCAACTTCAAACCTTCTTCATCACTTCTCTGTTTTTATTTCTCTTCCTTTTTTTTTTAACCATTAAGGCCTGACCATGGTTTGTAGAGATCACAGTAACAGCTATCTTTCCTGAGTAAGTCATGTCTGCTTTTTAACAGTGCATTTCTATAGAAATTCTACTATATAAATTGAGATCTAGTTGCAGTTATTCTTCTGGGACTTTCCAATGGCAGGCAGCTCCAAACATGGGCAGGTAGCGTCTCAAGTGGAGTGTATGTTGCCTACAACAGAAATACCTCACATCCAGTCAGGAACTGATCTAGATCCAACTGATGCAACTCTTGAATCTCTTCCCACACTGTCAACTTGCCAATTTCAATAAATTAATATGAAGTTCTAGTTGCCAAAGGAGGTTTTGAAATATGAAACAATGTAGTTCTCTTTAAATCATGCAGAAAAAGGGCATGTGTACTCTAACATTCTTCTGATGGATAGCACTGTATCAGTGATAAGAACAGAGAAAGATACTATATGAACACGCCTTTCAGGGAGAGAACAATTAGGTGACAGAATTCTGTGTACACAACAACTTTGTGCATTCAGTGGGCAACAGACCTAAACTATACTCAATTCCACACCCTGTCCTTTGAAACATACAAAATTCCTTAACCATTTCAGCAAAACTGTTATGCTCAAAATCCATGATGACAGTTCCATGATGAGGTTTTTCACTAATCCTCGAGATGAAGTTTGGAATTCAATTGCATTCTAAAGAACACAAGAAACAGCAGAAGTAGCAAAATGCTTCAGTTCCTCACTGCAGATGGATTGTGAAGGTTACATTCACTCCCTAAACAGAAAGCAGTAGTAGCAGGGATATAAATTCACATGACAGGGCTGTTTAGCGACAGTTGGTTCATGAGGGCCATACTGTGCACTCATCCTCATGCGCTGTCAGCAGGTGACAACAGGTCTAACTCCTGTAGGATGCTGTACTTGCAGCCCACCAATAGTAATTTAATTCCTCTGCCTGTGACTTTCCCCTGGGCCAGCAGAAGCAGGTCAAAGCAGAGAAAACACAGCTTGAGAAAGTAGCAGCTTTCTTTGTGGACATGGAGTTCAGCCCTGTTAAATGTGCCAGCGGAGTCATGGCTATTTCCCCCTTTTACATCTTGGAGTTGTTCTCCTTGTGCTAAAGACAAGGTCAGGGTAAAACCCCGAAATAGATTCTTTCTGGACTTGAGAAGACTGAAGCTATTGTGCCAGAGGGAACAGTTAGAGTAAGCCAGAAGGTGGGGCACAAGGAGGTCTGCAAGAGAAACAGACATTTATCAGCTGTCTGAAGAGATTACTAGGCAGGCTGGCAGTAAGTGATTGAGGTGATAGTGTTTGAAGGAGTTGAAAGAGCAGACTGAAGCCCAAACAGATCATTTAAGATGTTTATAGGGAAAGGCTTTATGACTCTCTGTTCTCTAATAAACTTTTCTCATTATAAAAAGGTAATAAAAGGATTCAGTTTAATAAATCCTCCGGTATTTTATATAAAATATAATATTAAATAATGAGAAAAGAAATGGGCTGCTTTTTTTTTTTTCCTAAATAGATGGTTGTAGAAAACTACTGGGAGAAATGCATTAATAACATTTCTTCTCTGCTTTTGGAAAAAAACAGAAACAAAAAAGAAGTAAATGTCTTGTCCAAAACATTTTCTGCTGTGAGTGCAATGAACAAACATCCAGAGCCCATTGCTGTGGTTTAACCCCAGATGGGAACCAAGCACCACAAAGCTGCTCCCACTTCCAGTGAGATGGTGATAAAAACTTAAAAAAAGGTAAAACTCATGGGTTGAGAAAAAAAAAAAAGTGTTTTACAGGATAGAAAGGAAAGAAAATAACAATATGACAGTTATAATAATAAAAGAATTACAATATACAAAACAAGTGATGCACGATGCAATTGCTCACCACTCACTGACCAGTTACAGAGCAGCAGTGTCCCTCAGTCAACTCCTCCAGTTTATATACGGGGTGTGATGTCATACAGAATGCAATACCCCTTTGGTTTGTCTGGGTCAGCTCTCCTTGCTTGTCCTATCCCAGCTCCTTGTGCACTCCCAGCCTTCACTGGCAGGGCAGTGTGAGAAGTTTAAAAATTCTTGACTTAGTACAAACGATATTTAGCAACAACTAGACCATCAGCATGCTATCAACATCATTGTCACCCCAAATTCAAAACACAGCACTGCACCAGCTAACAGGAAGAAAATTAACATTATTCCAGCTGAAACCAGGAGACTTACTTGGCAAAATGCACAAGGAAAACAGTACAAACTGTGCGGGCAGAACAGTGTAGAAAAGTGAACTGTAGACTTCTCTGTCATAACTTCACCTGACCTACAGATCAGCAGAGATCTTCAGGCTGCAACACTACAAAACCTTCTTTTCATCACTAGTGCACAGGAGCGTATCACTGCAGCCATTTTACAGGATCACTAGACAGAACTCAGTGAAGGAAGACAGAAGAGAAAAGGTACAGATGGGAGACACCAACTGTAGAAAACCACTGTTTGCTTTCCCCAGAAAGCTGCCTGTTTGTGTGCATCATAATATTCTTAACAATAAGATTTTGTAAAAGCACAAAAAAAACTAAAGGGCTTATTCTGAATTACTTGTACCACCCAAAAGGAATGCAAGAGAAAAAAACAAAAGCCAAAGATAAAACAATGTATTTTCCCATCCATGCAATGGGAAACAGAAAGCATTTGACTCGCACTAGGATGCTCCAGGATGCAGTCGTAAAAACTAAAAGTACTCCAGGGGAGAAACAGCATTCTCAGGGCTTAGAAACTTACTGGTTTTATTCCAAAATATTTGAAGGCAATGTGTTCTCTCGTTGTCCTTTTCAACTCAGAAGAAAATGCTTAGGCAGTGGTTCCACCATACAATAAATCTACTTTTGGGCTCCAACTACCAAAATCCTATTGGCATCAATTGCTTTACATTCTCGTACTACTGACAGCTTTCCTTACACTCTACAGCCTTCTTATGGCAGAGGTCGGTTCAATAAAAATTGGGATTATGGGATCATAGGATAATTCACTTTGAAAGGAAGCCCAGGAGGTCATCTAGTCAAGCATTCTGCTCAAAGCAGAGTTGGCTATCTGACAGGATAGGTAGGATCTGCACCCCCAGGTCAGACTGTCTCTCTGGAAGATACAGTCCTGGAAAGAAACAGATTCTGCAGGAGATAAAATTTGACTCTTGTACCTGTGTCTTAGGTAGCTGAGCTGCTTAAGGCAGCAGCTGCCTGCTGTTGGCTTGAAGGCAGTTCACTTGCTCACCCTTCAGCTGAAGGACTCAGGGCTTTCACTGACTCTCTCATTTTACTGTTATTAGAGTGATATTCTCCACTCCTCCAAAGTACTTCTCTCAAGTGGTTTTAGGACTGCACATCAGCCATGATAACTTCCTGTCTATGAAGTGAGCTTAGGCTGACTAACTTAGACTTAGCCATCTAATTTAGGGGAGGTAAATCCCATCTTGCCTAAGATCATCTGTGTGTTTAAATGCCCATCTGTTTCCTGCACACACATACCACATCACAATTCTGAATGCCAGAACACAAAATCTTATGCTGTGATTGCTTTGGCCACAACCTTTATATAATGATTTTCTACAAAGACATGATACACTAGATCCTTTGATGTGAACAGTCTTCCACAGCCCTCTCTTAGAAGGAAGGCTCAGGTTATCCCACATAACCTGGGATATAGTCTTTAGAATATTCACTGTGTTCCTGTCACATAAGTCAATTTAACCAAGGTACAAGGTGGTTTGGTGCTAGTTTCAGTGAGGTTCTGCAAACATCCATAACTTTTCCTGCTGATTCCTCCTAGCTTGCACTAACCTGGAATTCTTAGGAAAATACAGCAGAGTCTTTTACATCAGTCTCTAAGCTTTCTCAATGCACACTCTCATAAATTCATCATTAAAAGGACATTCAAATGATCAAGGACAAAACACTCCCTGGAGAAATTAGATTCCCTTCCAGAGAATTCCTATGAGACAAGCTTTCTAAAGACTATTTCTCAGCTTCCCCATTTGCCAGACAGCACACTTATCACTTCCACACCATAATCCACATAATTATTTACCAAGTATTTAGAGATGCAGCCCCCTGCCAGGCTGGCATATAGGATACCAGTTCCTCACTCTGCCACAGACTTTCAGAGCAAATTTAAATAAGCCCTGCCTTCTTTGTGCCTCAGTCCTTCAGCTTTAAAATGGAAATTACTCTCTTTATCTACTCTTCCAGTTAGCAAGATACACAGTGATAAAGCAGTATCTCAGAATCACAGAGTATCCCGGAGTTGGAAGAGACCCACAAGCATCATCAAGTCCAACTCCTTCTTAGGCACAGGACAACCCCAATGTCACACTACATGCCTAAGTGCATTGTTCAAGTGCTTCTTAAACTCCATGAGAGTTGGTGCCATGACAGCCTCCCTGGGGAGGCTGTTCCAGTGATCCACCACTCTCTGGGTAAAGCACCACTTCCTAACATCCAACCTGAATTTCCCCCTGCACCAGAGAGAAGAGGCCAGCACCCACCCCTCTCTCTCTCTCATAAGGAAGTAATAAACTGCAATGAGGTCTCCCCTCAGACTCCTCTTCCCCAGGCTGAACAAACCAATACAGATCACCAATTCCAACCAGTGTCCCACTCTTCCAATATCTGCTGTTAATTAGCTGCATCCCAATTCCTGTTTCAGACCCGAGCAGAAGAAATATGGAGATGCAGTAATCTCCAAGTTCAACCTTAGACATTTCTGACTGTCTTCACACTGTATCTTTGGTTTTAGAAGCAAAGCAGAACCAGAAGTTCTCCCCTGGCTCTCCCCACAGGTTCAGGCTGTTCACATTGTGCCACTGTTTGCTGTGCTCTGAAAGGTGCCAATCACTGCATTTCTTCAATTAATTCAAACTGTAAATAAGTAGCCTAAAGTAAGATGGGATGCCTGCTTCCTCTCTCCCAAAGAATTCAAGAAACCTACAGCCCAGTAAATGAAGTTTCTTATAAAGCTTTGTGAAATAGAGTTCTGGTGCCATATGCATTTAGGCTGTCATATTTTAAACATGTAGTTTTAAGACAGTAGCTTCCTGCTGTGAGAATGGGAGTCCCCTGGCTGACCAACACAGCTTGAAGCCTATAGGAGACCTGAATCAGATCTGGCAAGTTCAGCCACAGAAAAAAAGTTGCTCAAGCACCTTTAACTCTCTACTTTAAGCAGATTTAGGCATTAACAAGCATTTTTTTGCAGTGCTGTTTGAGCAATGTTGTTGTTGTTATAGAAACTTGTAGATATTTATTGCTGGTTTTGACATATTTGCAGTTTCCCAGTTACAGGATCACTTGTTGCAGCTGCATACGACAGAGTTTGTAAGTTCTCAGCTGTAATAGCTCAAGTGATAAGGAACTCCCACTTGTCCTAATTTTCTACTTTTTCCCACAGCTGTTGATGGCCTAAGTGAAAAGTGTGAAAAATTTTATTGTGCATAAAGATGATGTGCTTCATCAGGCAAGTCCTAGAGCACAGCTGCACCTCCCACTGACACAGAAGTCCCTGGAGACCACAGCTGACTGATGACAACCTAGGCCAGCCTCCCTAATTCTCCCAGCCTGCCAGTTATTGTAGGGTCTTCTCTTGTTCCCTGGGTAATCAGGGTTTTACTACAGCACTTGTTTCTTAAACCTTGAACCATACCTGTGGAGAGCCAAATTATTCTTCGACCTATACTGCCTAAAATCTAAGCTATCCTGGATCTGAAACAGAGATCACATCTGCAGAACGTCTCCATTTGGGTTTTGGTGACAATAATACAGAAAAGGGGGAGATCAGGTAAGAACATTCAGGGATTAATCAAAAGCAAAAAGATGTCTCCTTTATAGTTATTCAAAGGCTTAAGGCCATTCTTGAGAAAGTTATCTGCAATCATTTAGGTGATTACATTTTTGGCTTTCTTTGGTTGTCATTCATCTATGTACTTAACTGCATGTTACTGATTAAAGGAGTCTATCCTATCACTCCAACTTATCTCCATGAAATAGAAACTTTTTCTAAAGAGATAACAACCACCATAAGAAAATGTTGCAGCACTGATGGTTTTCATTTATTCCCTGGGGCATGATGAATACTGAAAATGTTCATTGCCACTGCATACGCTGTGTAGAAAAGAATGCCAAAGGAATTTGGACTGTGACCCTAGGAATGAAGCCACAAGTCACGTGCTCTTCAACATGTAAAGTGAGAACATTCTTGAAGAATAATCAAATCCATTAATGTTCATAGAACAATAGCTCCAGAGTCCTGAAAGAACAAGGCCTCAAGCTCTGAGGCAAAAAAAAAAAACAAAACCCCTAAGTATTTGAGATTCAAGAAGAGCTCCTGAAAGCTGTAATAATTTTTCTGGCATTTTAAAGGTGGGAATATGCCTTTTGACTAACTCATTCTTCAGACACAGGCTACCTTCACTGGGCTATTTGTCCAGCACTATTATGAGGCAGCTTACAATAGCACAAAGGACCAGTTCTCATGTACAAATAGCTTAAGACACATCCAGATGGAGTGGACATCAGTGTAGCCTTGCAAGAGGCAGCTATACCCCCTGCCAACAGAAAGAGACTTTGGGATTCACAGGCTCTTAAAGAGCTGCAGCTAACACTGCTGTTTTGCTTGCTTTATATGAGCATAACAACATGGGAGATGCTGCTGCTGAAGAATCACGGTTAATTCCTTTTTTCATTAAGTTCTACCTATCTGAGGCAAGAACAGCTGTTTCAGGATAAACCAGGAGCTAACATAAGCTGTTCTGAGTGAATCTCTGAAGGGTACTTTAGTCATCCTTTCACAGCAATCAAACCAGTGTAATATTTCATCAACCTCTATTGAGTGAGATAGCTTAAAGTTTTCTTCATTTGCCTGCCTTACACAGAGTAAATGAGTATGGAAAACCCAGACATCTGTCCTGGTTGAAGGTGGAAGCCCCAACACGCCCTACAGTTACAACTTCAGTTGCAGAGATACTGTACTCTTATCTGCTCCAGTGTCCCAGAAGTTTGGCTGATGGTCTACCCACTTATAGACCCATTAGCTATGTCCTTGCACAGCTCTCCAATCTTTTTTAGCTTCATGCAGCACCCTCTCACCCTCCTCCTGCAAATTCTGTGCAAAAGGAAGTTACCACAAGACACTGAGCTGCTAGGACTACCATGGTAATGTTCTCTTCTCCTCTTGTAAGGGAAATCTCTGCAAGCAAAGAGTGTTCTTTATATATTCATAGTTTCTAGAGATATTATAGTTTGCATAATTGGACACCTCAAGAATCTTTCTGTCAGCATCTATAGCAACTATTTCCTTTACAACAGTCTATCTATAATTGAGCACTTCTACATTCAGCTACAGAAAAATGGATGAGTGCCGACACCCATTTCTCATGATTTGTCTTCACTCCAGAATGTGCCTGTGGCTGAGCCTGGCCCTATAAGGACTGACTGAACAAATATGATACTGGCCATTACTCAATAGTTAGGGTAGACCAGGACAAATCACATGAAGCATCTTACCATTTCCCTACAATTAAAACTTATTGGAAGCAGAAGCAGTTCTGTGTTAATAAATCCAAATCTTTACTATTGTGGTATTGGAACAGACAACTTCCAGAGGAGGAAATGGGAAGGCAGCCATTAACCTCAAGAAGACAGAGGAAGAAATCAGTTTTCTGAAGAATCCTAATGAGGACATTGAAACAGCAGTACATCACTAGAGGATCTGCCAACAGACAAAAAAAGGTGAGGGCAAAAGACTAGGAGAAGGAAGTTTCAGGAGATCTGAAACATTTTCTATTTTCTTGTAAGTGATGGTTTTTTACACAGGAAAATGATTTTTTTTCCCTCCCCCACTAATGTATAGTATGAATCTTTGTTTAGTGACAATTCTTATTAACAGTCTTTCATGGAAACTTTTCAAAAGGATAGTGAGAAAGGAATGACAGACATTGCAGAGATGAATGGTACATGTGTTACAAATAGCTAAAAATCAGAAGGTAGGAAGCTATAAACCTAACTGCTGAATTATGTACCTAAAGCCACTCAGAAACAATTATTGATCATTTATTGAATGCTAAGGTATGCTGACTTTGCATACTGTGACCAACAGATCAGTCTAGTTCCTATAGCTACAGCAACAAAAATTATTCCTCTTAAAATTAGAGGGTAGGAAAGAACAGGTAGACAATCACTCCACAAAGCACCTACAATGCATGTCATCAGCAAACAGCCAGACAGCTACTGCCACACAAATATTAACTAGAAAATGATATATACAAAAACAGAGGAAAAGGGGCAACACCCAGTCCATACAGTCTGCTGAAAAATCATAACACCCATGTGTTGGCAGGCTGTCAAGGAGAGAAGGGAGGAAGGGGAAGAGGCAAATTCCTGAGATGGTAAGTTTTCTAATAGGAAAACCCCATAACCTCCCATGGAAAGCTTCACCTCAGTAACAAACAGACAGTTGCATAACCCCCATCTCAGTATGGGGGGAGAGGCTGTCTGAGGTAACAGGTCCCAGACATCCTAGGATTTAAAGTTAATCTCCAACAGCTTGAGGTGCACCTGGATGAGAACAGGAAACTAGTGCAGAAACACCAGCACATGCATTATCCTCTCTCAGAAGCTCACCTCACAGATGGGAGTGCTCTGTAATAGCTGTAAATTCTTCAAAGATTGGCTTTAATTAGAGCCTAACCTTGCCATGAGAGGAATGGAGAGCCATTACACACACTGCAGGAGTGATCCCAGTCTTCTGCCTAGCTGTAGATGATGAAAGGCACTGTTGGTTACTGCTGCTCCTCCAGATTGCAAGGGCAGTGACAGACTTTTAAAAAAAGCTGCAAAACTTCATCATGGCAAACAGAATGATTACAACATAGGAAGGCTGAGAATTCCTACAATCAGGCTGAGCTGGCCTACCTTAACTCCCTTCTGGCAAATCACCATAGACATTTAAACTCTTTCCCCAGTCATGGTCACAGGATGCAATCATGCAAGATTATAAAGACTACAGTAATGCAAGAGCCACATCTTATGGACACTTAGGCTACATTTCTACTAAAAAAAAAAGAAAACAAACCAAAATCAGCAGTACTTTCTGTTCCCAGTCCTGCACCCTAATTGCATCCCAGCTACATCAGGGCAGGCTCATCCATGCACCAGTCCTGTCTTCAAGGCATGGGAACCTTAGGTGAAAAGCCCACAGAGGAGACACAGGGCCCTCCAGTAGGCACCCTGTCTGAATGACAGCCATGGTAGCACCAGAAGGCAACCCCTAGAGCTAGTCTCAGCCTGTCAGTATGGACACAGCTGGTGATGCTGTCCTATTCCACTAGTACTTCACAGCTAGATGATGTTTAGCTATTACAGGGTATATTAAGTGATTACCCAATTTGCATTTTTGAAGCCCATGGAACACAATAATAAGAGACTTAGGAATAAACCCAAAACTAAACACCAAATGCACAAACTATCTACTTTTCAACTCCAGATGCTCTAAGCTGCACCCAGTACTGTGCCCTCCAATACACTAAGTCAGCTTCCATTCAGCAGGGAGGAATCACATCTCAGCTCTACAGATTCTTTCAAATGTCTCTCCAAGCAAAAAAAGCATCACTGCTGCTTTATGCCTGTTGAATCACAGACAGCTCACTCTCATCCAGATCCTTATCTGGTCACAAAGCAATGGCCAAATTCAACTCTGGGCACATGAACTTAATTTAGTGTAACTGCAAGACCGCAGTTTTATTCAGAGAAAAAACTAAGAGTGGAGAATTCCTCTTATGATAAAAAGACAAAAATCAAAGTGTTAGTTTAATGACTTTGCAGTTTAAAGTCTTCCTCAGAGTTTCCTGGAAAGACTATGAAAAACAAAACCAAACCCCCCAAACAAATCAAACAGAAAAGAACCCTCCACAAATAAAACCCAAACAGGAAGAGGAGCTGCATGAAAATCTGGAAAGGACACTCTCTAAGAAAGCTGACTGGTTGCCCAAATAAAATTTCTATTTAAACAAATGAAACTCTTGGCCTACTTCTCACATGTACAGATTAGGTGTAAACAAAAGTAGAGCTCCAGGTACCTTATAGACATAAACAGGAAACCTTGGGTAAAAGAACAATAAAACTTGAAGGGAAGTTAGTGACTCGCTGTGGGTCTGAGCCAGAACTGATTCACCAACATGGGAACTCTCTCCCAGTTACCTTTAGCAGGGCTGGAACTGGATCTTCCTGACCTACAGACACAAAGACCATTCAGACCTTTTACTAGCCATGTTAAGATGGTGCAGCAAGATAGCCAAGCCCTGGGCATATTATTTTTTTTCACTGCTCCAGAGATAATTGTCTCCAGCAAAAGGATGTGGGACAAGTTCCTACACTTCTACAGCCAGATTAGTCTGTGCTTTCACCCTAAATTACTCCAGCCTATTTATAAGACATGCTCTCTTTGGTCTCTCTCAGAAACTCACCATTTGTTCTTTCTTTCTACTGTCTTCCAGTAGAAAGTAACTCGTTTTATATTAAGGATGCACTGTCTGTAGCTCTGTCTGCATGGAAAACACACTGGAACCCAATAGCTTCACAGGAATGCAGGAGGAAGGAGAAAAATCCTTGCACCTGGTCTATCACAGTGTAAGTAACCTGAAAGGTTTGCAAGTCCAAAATCAAATCAAAGAACAAGGACACTTCCGAGGAAGTGAAGAAACAGACAAAAATCAGCATAACTCAGATGCTTCAAGCACTTCACTGAGGCTTTACCACAGCATTTGTCTGACAGTGCTAAATCAAAATTTATCCAGAGCACACAAGTTGCTTTCTCTGCCCTGTAACTGCATCCTCGGGATCAACAGCCCCATGGCTGCATCAGCAGCAAACATTCGAGCTAATTAGGGAACACACTGGAAAAATGAAAGTTTTCCTGTATTATTCTACCTAAACCTTTCTAAACAAACTTTTTACAATGGTAACTAGTGACTGCTCTGGGATGTGTTTTCCAGGAAGAATGTGTCCTCGTCCTATAGCCAAAACTCTTAAGGAAAAAATAACATCATGGTTACAATTTTTAATGTAACATTTTAAACGCATGCACAGACCCACTTCTATTTTATGCTTTCTAACTTGCAAGGTATCCAAGGCAGGCTAAGGACTGAAGTACTGAAGGCAGCTGTGCTGTACATCGCTGCCATCTAGTGGAACCGGCTTTGGGATAGTTAGAGAATGGAATTCCAGCATCAGTGTAACTGTAACTGTACTGCTCTGGTTACACTCTATTTCATTTTTAGCAGAAAAAGATTATTTCAGTTCACAGCTTCTATTGTTCTGTATAGATCTTCAAAGTAAAAACGACATTTCAGATAATAGAGTAGTATATGTGCGATCATTCACAGTAATGAGATTTATTCACTTTGCATAACTCCTGTAACTACAAATTACCCATAGGATACTTTTTTTTCTTCCTGGGGAGAGGGAGAGCCAAAGTAAAATGCATTAGAAAATCAGCTATATTATTAAAACAGGAGTAACAGCCATAGACATCATTACTTGCCTATGATATTTGCATTAAATGAGCTTCAACAGCTTGTACAAAAGCCATCATTACAGTCACTGCTGTTTCTTCCAGTTGCTTACAATAAGCCTTCCACGAGGACTTGATTATGAAAAGCTTCTGACAGTGACAGTGATTTAGGAAATGTAAGGGCAAAAAATGCTACAAGTGGATGGTGCCCCTGCCAGGCAGGGGGGTTGGAAATGGATGATCTTTGAGGTCCCTTCCAACTCTGACAATCCTATGATCCTAATATTATTAAGAGTGGTTATGTCTGAGCTGCAGAGGAGAGGTCACACTCACTTGATGAAACACCATGGTGGCACCACTAGCCTGCTTTGAGTATCTCAGCTAACACACTCAGGTCAGACCTCTCTGCCCTAGAACTGACAGTGTTGGTCTGAATAAACAAGGTTTTGAGAGAGACTAGTATTTCAGAGGCAGCTGCACAAGTAAAAGACAGATCTTGAGAGAAGAGGTAAAACCTCAGAAACAGCCTGATAACTTCTAAGAGCAATAAATGTAATAGCCATAGCCTAATACCACAGCTCAGACTGTATCTTCATTTCTTTTATACTCTAGACTTCTGGGAGGTATTACACAGTCCTGTATATGGCTGAAAGTAATTTACAAGCTCATGGCAAGAGCCAAAATCAAGTAAACCTATATCAAACAGAGTGTTCCTCACAGGGAACCTCATCAAGGGGAAAAAAAAAAAAAAGTTGTTCAGCATATTACAAAGCCCATTCTCCAAGGAGGTCATTGAAGTCAAATAAATTTCATAGGTTTTTCCTATGTAATAATTTAGGTGCAGTTAATATGCCCCAGAATACCAATAACAGCTAGATGCAGAGGTCATTATTAACATTTTATCAATAGGATCTTTATGAGATACTGGCTCCTTCTTTAAGATCCACCCCATGCCAACAACTCAGAACATCAATACTGTGCAGAAACCTACCTCAGTGCAATCATCCATTTCAGACAGCAGACTGAGCAACATGAACTCAGCATTATGTCTTTGGGAGATAGTCAACCTTCTGCCTCCACCTCAAGCCAAAACTAACTTCAAACTTGGTGGGAGAAGAAAAAGGCTGCCTTCCCCCCAACCACGAGAGGTTTTTCTATGAAGCAGGATAGCATTGTGTTTCTTCTGAACAGTAACTCAGTTCAGCTTAATGCTTGTTTCTTCCCTGCCTGGGGTTCATCATTTCAGTAAAACAATGATGTTTTTTGTTCTGCATACTGCATACCCTGGACCCAATAAAGCTTTCTGATACTTCACTAAATAGGATGCAAGCAGACCAAAAATTAGCTTAACAAAATACATAAGTGGTCAATTGGCCATAACCCCCATACCTAACATGGATTTTACTGCTACTTCAACTAGGGTGGCTTTTCAGTGAACTTGAAATATTATTTGAGTACACAAATGAAAAATATTGCCACACAACTGAATACAGGAAAGTCAAGCTCACTTGTTGAAAAATCTCCACTTCCAGCAGTGCACTGTGAAAGTCTAAAGGCTTCATACCAGCAGCTGAGTGCTCCATTGTTCCAAGCTTCCAGAAATCTAGTAAATGTCCTTTAAAGTCCACCACCATAACAAATATCCAGAGCAGTCATACTGAGGAGTGCTGGCAGTCCCATCACTTGAATAAGCAGTTGAGAAAAATGACTTTCAGATATCACATAGATCATAATGGAGATTTCAGTTTAAAAAGTCAATAGTGTGATTGATCCTGCTGGACATAACATTTGAGAAAAGTAAATAAGATCTGGCCTAAACTGCCACTCTTTTACACTAAACATTTAAGATTTCTCAGGTTTCATTTGTAAGTGTTAAAACAGTTTTCTCAGAGGGCTCAGAAATTCTGTTTATAAACACATTAGGTTTTAAGTAATACTTTCCAGTTAAATGCAGCACTCTGTTTATAAAAACACCACCTTCAAACCTGTCCCCCCACAGCAATTTCCAGTGAGCTGCTACATCTTGTTTCATCCAAACTACAATCATCCTCTACCCTCATCTACTATGCATTAGGAGCCAGATACAGATATCAAATATGGGGCATAATGGGCACTAAATGAAGACCTCCCAGCTGTCTCCTGACAGTTTCATTGCATAATGGTGACCTTTGCATGTCTCGTTCACAACATAAAAAACCCTCCAAAACTATACAATTCTGGACTGCAGACAAAAAAAAAAATGGAAAGAAAAAGTCCCATGATATATTTGTGGGGCAGGGTGAGGGCTTTCCTTATTTGCATATATGGATGGCCTTATTGGTATTGCTTTGGTGCTTCCTAAAGGCATAGTATTTTATTCCTTAACAGTCATTCTTGCCTGCCTTCTTGCTGAAAAGTGATAGTTCACTTTGAAAGCAGAGATTTATACTGCAGACTCTTCATTTAAACCTTATGTAAAGAAATAAAATCTTTATGTCCACACATATTTGAGCTCCCACCTTCATACATTTATAGCGTGTTACATTTCCCAGCTTTCTCATATTTAATGTTTTACAGCTTGTTCTCCAGATTCAGGTGGTAAAAGGCTTGAAGGCCAGAAAGCAGGCAGCAGCTCACTATTTCAATCAGAAATAGACCAACATAGAAATCTCCAAACTGTTTAGTTGTACAGAAACACCAACAAAGCTCCTCACTAGAATGAGATCAATCTGATCTATGACTTCTACCACAATATTTTGAGAGCTTAAAATCCTTTAAGTGAATCCTTGTTGGACCATGTGCTGTCTCATCAGTATTTAGAAATGCCAGCATAGGAAAAAAAAGAACAAGAGAGAGAATGCTAAGTAGAAAAAGGTCTTCACTCATCACTCCCACCCCCTCAGATCTGCATCTCCCAGTCACGATGTGTGACATTTTCTGCTGGTGGCAGTACAGTTGCATTGGTATTTTAGCTTACATCTGATAAGAATTTGCCTAAGTGTTTGGAAGAAGAATTTGTTCATAAGAGGGAGTTGTCAAAAAGAACTTATTAACAATACTTCACAGTTTGTGAAGTCTGACCACCACTTTACACCTTTCCCCCTTTCATTCTCCCTGGGCTCCACACTCTCTCCCCACCCCTCCCCACCTTCACACCCTATTTCCTAAAAGGCAAAACTGAGGATACTGAAGATAGGAAAATACCATCAGTTGAGGACCTCAAGACAACCATCCTATACCTTTCCTTTTCTCCAAAGGACAAGATCCCTTCACAGACATAACTTCTTGGGCTAGGGTACAGATTTATGAATGTCAGATAACTCCCTAACAGTGCCAAAAATAAAAGATACAGATGGTAAAGATGAAATGCTGATACGAACTCTGCTACAGAAAACCTCCTCTGTTTAATTAGCCTTTGTCTAATACAAACTCTATTTTCTCTCCAGTGTTTTGTCACCATCCAAATCATCCCAGGTTACCAGTGATAGGACAAGAAGATATGGTTCTCTCCTAACTCTTCAATCACACTTAGTCCTACATAAAACAGCAAGGGCATAAATAACTATCAGAGGTGAAGTGAGCTACAGAACTAGAAAATACAGAAAAAAGGCACAATAAAATGAAAATGTTATGGTCAAATCTAATCTGTCACCCTATTGGCTTATTAATCTTTTAGCACAAACTGAATGTAAGAGGATAAAATACTAAGAACCACCCACAGCTCAATATCTTGAAGTCTGACTGAAGCCTTTGTTCAGGTACCTCTTGGCCAGAACACCATTCCCTCTGGTCTCTGAGCCTAGCCTCCAACCGGCAGAATTATTTCTTACTTCCAAACAGTTATTTTAGGAGGATAGAGAGATTTATCCAGTGTGGACTTGCTTCGATATAAATCCTTGCCTCTGATTGCAATAAAAACTCCTTGTGACAACTTTTTACCAACAAACTTCTGAAAGAAGTCTTTCAGAATTACAGAATTTCAGAACCTTCCTCTCTCACACCCTGCTTTGACAAAAGAGAGTGGAGAGCAGAACTGCTTTTGCTGTAGGCAAATTGCTTTGAACACTCCATGTATTTTGGCTTTGGATTTCTCTGCAAAACTCAAAAAACTAATAGTTTTCATGTAAATTCTCATAAGTTTTGGAGGCAACAACTTAAGCAGCTTGAGGCAGGTCAGCTGTGGATTTGAACACATTGACAAAGCATGTAAAAGGGGGCTACGACTAACAAGTTTCCCCTAACTGAAACTCTCACTGATTCCTGCACCATAAAGTATTATTACAGAGATGCAAGAAGCCATTGAATCCAATGGAGATGCTGCCTAGGAAGTACAGGAAGGAGATGGTTCTGTAATCTTTCACTAAAAGCAGTGAGCAAGCTGTGCTTTAGTGCTCCTTCCTCTGAAGAAGGAAGCAGAGCACACATCCCTGCCTGTCAGGCTAAGAAGTGAAAACCTTCTCTTTGAAAGCACAGATGCTCCAAGGAGTCTGACACAAAATCTCTCCATCAAACCATTCCCTGAGAGTCTCCAAGGTGTCCCAAACCTCAACAGTCTGTCAGAAATGATGCCTAGCTATTGCTAAGCTTCTCTAGAAAGATGCCGAGCACCAGCTGGATGTCTTTGGCAACAAAGAGTGAGCCACAGCAAAAGGCTGCCTTTTTATGGACTTTTTATTTATATTAATATTGTTGCCACTGTTCTCTTCCAAAAGTTCAATTTGCAATGGTGTCTCAATCTCAGCCTAAGAAAAAAAGAGCACGTAAATTTATATCATGTGATGCACTAACCCATCACATGAAGCCTCTCTCCACATGACAAGCTGTCTGAGACATACTGCTATATATACAAATAAAAACTGTGGGAAACTGAGATCCAGAGAAGTGCTTATTTAGTTTACAAAGTTGGGAACTTTGTTTTCATTTCAGCTGGGGTTTTACTCAGACTAATGTACCCTCAAACTCAACAGGCAGACTTACACATATTCCCCCATATAAATTGCTACAACTAAGCTGTAATTACCATATTTAACTACATATGTTGGAACAACTAAAGCAATTTTTTCACTAAGTACAGTTACTGTGTGCAGAGGAAAACTAGATTCTTATAATCAAGAAACTCCAGATGTACACAGCCAGAAAGGAAAATCATCTTTACAAGCTATTTGTTTTCACAAACTTATGTAAAACAAAGAATGGAAAGTTGTTGTTCTGCACAACAACAGTGCTCAACTTGGGAGAAGAGACCAATGACTTCAGTAAGCATTTCTTCAGTGGCATCTACATACATGTGCCTATTGCACACACACACACAAACACAAAGTCAGAACACTGATCAGCATGCTGCAAAGACCTCTCTAGGTACAAGAAGGCTGTGTGTTATCACACCAAATATAACAATAGAGTGGACGTTGCCAGGAAATTCTAATTAAAAGTATATTTTGGCCAAAAAAGCAGAAAAAACTTAATTTCTAAAAGGGGCTATTTTCTTGTATATTCCTATTTCCTGTATTTTCCTGTTCTCCTGTACCTTTCAACAGTAAGTGTTGGATTTAACACGAAAAATACTTATGTTCAGACCTCCCACTATTACAGATGTTACCACAACCCTTCTAGTCCTGATATCATATGACTGTCCTAAACTCCCCTGCCTATCCTATTATATGTTACAAGAATCCACAAACAGCAATCTAAAGGTAGTGCTCCAAAACCTAAAGCCTCATGGATCTCTGAATTTCATTGGGGGCTGACCTTTCTAGATCCCTTCCAACTCCTAACATTCTATGATTCTATGACTGGTAAAACTGAAAACAGCATGGCCCAGCACTTCTCAAAAGGAGAAGTCAAGTTTCTCTCACTGTCTCAGGTCCTATAGAACAGCAGCTGTCCTGGACTTAGGAACCTAAAATTCCTATACAGAGTAAGGTAAGACCACTGAAATCAGTGCCTCCCTCTGAAATGAATGTTTTCCTTTGACCTTTGAGAAAAGCAGGCCTTCCAACCATGGCCTTCAGATTCACATGGAAAAATCCTGTAGAATTTCATGAGAGGATAAAATAGAAAAATAGAAGCCCTTTAAAATTCAATATGAAGTAATCCTTAGGAAGAGCTAATTTACTGGAATTCAAAAATAGTTGCTGTGAAAAACTGTAGTACTAAAAACTTAGCATCTGTTCTACATAACTTTAAATTGTCATACAGAATTGGAGAAGCAGCATATCTTGTTCAGTTTTACAGGTTGGTTCCTAATTCATACAGAAAGGTTATCATCTTCTATTAAATGCCACAGCACTTTTTCATACAGAAGTCTTATTCTTTTCTCTCTGCTCATGTCTTATATGAGGAGGGGAACACAGTCTGCAGCCAAGTCCCCATTATTTGCTTTGGACAGTCAGTTTTGCAGCTGAGCCCATAAGGTTTCTCCATATAATTATAAAGCACATCTGAATATTTCAGTGGTGGCTGGACAATTACATATGTCAAAACTTTCCTTCCAGATAATAACAAAACTGCATGGATAGCTAACCTGTTATATGAACCTTCAAATTAAATACCCAACATCATATCAGTTCTTCATCTGAAACACCCTGCTGGGCAGCACACATGGAAATTACCTTATGTGAAAGAAAGGGCTATTCAGCAGGGCAAGGACTGACACTATCTGGCATAAAAATCTTGTTTTGGCATAGGTTTTAGGTCAATAAAGGAAAAAAAAAGGCACATGAAAATCTCCTAGCTGAATATGTTACTGCTAGTTAAAGAAAGTAAAAGGTGAAAACTCCCTCCGAGACCTTTTATTCTTCAGACAGCACATGAATTACCTGAACAAAATTCAGTTTCAGCCATTAATTCAAAAGCATTATCTTAAGTATCATTAAAAAAGCATCACCCTGACTCAAAGTATAATTTTCACTTCAAACACCTCAAGTACCTACATTAGCCCTGAACCCTGCATTTCCCACTTTCTCTGGCACATACATTTACTTTCTGCTCTTTTTTTTTCCAAAGTGACAGTAGTTTCCTCTGCTGCATGCAGAGCAAAATTGAGGATCATTGAGGAGGAGCATCTTTCAAAAATGCACTTGCACATGAGCAAGGAAAATGTACTGACACCTACCACATGCAAGATTCCTAACTGGTTTGTTAAAATGCTCAAGCAGTTAGATTTCTGATGCCTTCCACAGTAACTTCCAGGCAGCTCTTCCAAAAATGTAATCTTTCGATTAAAGCTACAATAGTTCTGTAAACAGAAAGCAGTTTATGATCAGTTCTGTATGTAACAAGATGTGCTTGGCCTTAAAAATTTGCCAAAGAGAATTTCCTGTTTATAAGCTTGTATTCTTTCCCAAATTCAAAGGCATACTTAAACAAAACCCTTCCACATAACTATTCTTATTTCAAGTAAGAAAGCTTTTGGATGAGCATTTTTCCTTTAAGTTAACCACAACATGGCAACAGTTTGACCTCTCCATGTCTTAAAAATAGGAAGAAATAAAAAGTATTGACAAACAAATAACAAAATTTGGCCATTACAACATAATATATGGATATAAACCTGAGAAGTCCCATTTAGTTCAATGAGGCAACACCACCACATAGCCACGTGTAAATGCAGTGAACCTAAATCTCATGCTTTCTCAACAGCTGCTAAGCATCATTCACACAAGTCTGACTTATTGTTGTATTTATAATAATCCATACATTATTTTAGACAAAAGACTCAAGGAATTATGCAAAGACATTAATTTACCTTATTTTCCTGTTTCTAACATATCCAAAAAATAGTCCTTTTTCCCTACTTTTATTTACTCATATTGCCATGGAAGAACATGCACTAGTGATGTTCTCACTGCACCATCATGGCAGTTCAAAGTTAAAATTTGTTATACTCAAGAACCTCAGAATTTACTTCTGTAAAGGAAACATACCAAAGTCACAGGGGTAGAAATTAAGATGAACAAACACACTATGAGGAGTACAATTGTGTTATGCAGGTACTTAAAACATTAACCTGGAACTGTTCCTGAGAGCCACAGGAGAACTCAGTCTCCACATCATTGATTTCCAGGCTTTTGGGTTAAGGTTGCCCAAATTCCTAGCTTATTTGCCTGAAAGCAGTCTAACTCTGCTGGCTTCAACTTAATTATTTCTGACTTACAGCACAATAAAGGATTTGTTATCGGGTTTACAATAACATATAGGATGCAAAAGTAGCCACAAGACAAACACATACCCTTGGTCACTGGTAACCTCTTTTAGCATGCTAAAACCTACCACTGCTGCAGACATTATTCAGACCCAAAGCCAGCATATCCAGAAAAGTGCCATATTTCCTTCCATGGACATTGTAGCACCCAAAACAGCTACTGGGTATAGCACCTGTTATTCTGCTAGTTATGAATTTGTAGTTTTATAAACCTGCTTCATAAAAGTGTGAAAATTACAGTGACATTTGCCAAATGATGGTAAGCTTGATTTAATATTTCTTTTTCACAGAATATAACAGCTCAGCCTCAGAGGCACTCCAGAAAACAGCCACTGGGCTATAGGCTCAACTGAGTAATTTTCTGCAATACAGAAGGGATATTGGACATACTTTCAATAGTGCTGCTTCTAATGGTCCTTTACTAAGAAAAGCAAATAATTTTTGTATTTGCAAACTAATCACTTTACTGCATAAGTACTTTTTATGTAAAATATATATCCAGTTGTGTGAGTACTATGATAAAAGTAACTAAGCTGCAGGCTTGTTTGTACATTGTAGGCAGAATCCAGATCTGATAAGTATTGTACTTCTGAACCTGATGTGGCAAAGCTGTGTAAGGAACAGAAAACATAGTCAAAACACAACAGGGCAGTACAACTTGGATCTATTAAGACTGGGCTGACTTGTCTCACTTCTTCACAGAAAAAGATCTGACTTTAAACCTAAGTTCATTGTCCCCTTGAATCTACAACACTAAAGTGACAAAACAGCTATTGCCAGTAGGCTTGAACTTGCTCCACAAGACCTATAAATCTAGTAAGAAATACTTACAAGGGTCTGAAAATTAAAAACTGATGAAAAACCCTATAATGACCAGGCTCTGAGTAGGACTAGTTGCTCAATACCTAGGCAGCATAATCCCTAATCATTTAAATAAGGTATTCAACAACTGAGAAGCTTATGTACCTTTAGGTGGGACGTGCCAAGAGGAATCTGCTCTGGGAAGCACAGTTCAAATCCCCTATGGAAGCCACAGCCTGAGAACAGTATGCAGAGCAAGTCAATATCCTTTAAAATGCACAATTAAAATGGCAATCAGATTGTACATTAATATTTTTGGGTGCAATATCTTTTGTTTTGCAAGTAGCTTGGTAACTACAGTGAAAGCTCATGAATGTTTGGAATATGCCACATCTGAGCACTGGAAGCAGAGGTGGGAGAACTCTTCTTCCCAACTCAGCTAAACCCTGGGGTAACATGCTCAGAGGCACACAGGACACAGCAACAAGAGGAACTTTTGGCTGATGTGCTTTGCCAGTTTGATTGCACTGACACAAACTGAAGATCTCCACTGTTTCTCTGCAAGACACAATGCCTTCACTCCAGCTGCTTGTACGTGGAACAAGCAGGAATGATGATGTCTGCAAGTGTTCTTTTTCATTTCACAAATGTTCATTTTGCAAGGGGCTGGAGCAGTTAAAGATGCTGTTCCTACCAAATGTCTAATACTATCAATCAAGCTGCTCTTTTTCTGAGATGTATTAGCTGACTTACGTGAGCACTCTTTGCCCATTACACTACAGGGTGCCACAGACTGCTTTAAACCACGGTGCCTGTGCAGTGGGAAGAGTTTTACACAGCTACAAACTGTCGATGTCAGACAACAGCCACTGTCAAACAGGTCAAAACCTAGCTTAAATGAAATCAATCAGGATTTAGAAAACAGATATGAAACTGTCACTGCTCAAAGAGCTGACCTAATAGACATACATAATTTGTAAATATATAAAATCAAGTATCCATCCAAGAGGGTAAAGCTCCTTGCAAAATGTAGCTGAAACAACTGCTTTGTTTCAGACTGTAAGTTGTGCTTTTGTGCAAAAATTCAATGGTCAGAGCACTTACAATGTGGGAGACCCACATCATTCTCTTTTACATCTGCCACCACCCAGGAGAAAGATTTAACCACCAGACTCCAGAAAGGGCATTCTTCAGCCTTTTTTATTGACTCACTGCCATGTTTTCCTGTAAAATATAAGACTCACTGGTCCAGAAAAAAGCACAGAAGAGACCATATTTCTAAAGTCTAATGTTATGTCACTAAGAAAGGGACAGTCTGGGTTCTAGTTCCAAGACTTTGCCTGTATTTCACATCACCACATAAAATATATAAACACTACCTAATTCTTTCCACTACTTTTACTTTAAAAGAAAAGAATTATCTTTATTCAGTTCTTTGAGAAGAGGCATTTTCAGAAACACTCACTGGATGTGCACCCACTCAAGTCACCAAGCTTCCTTCCTGAGTGAGATGTCTAAATCTCAGAGGGTGATAAAAACTGGACCCAACCTTCTGTACTTTGGGCATGAGCCAAAGTGTATTTGCAGCCCAGAAGGCAAATTGTATCCTGGGCTGCATCAAATGCAGCTTGGCCAGTAGGTTGAGGGACATGATTCTGACTCTCTACTGTGCTCTGGTGAGACCTCACCTGGAGTAATGTATCCAGCTCTGGAGTTCTCAGCAAAAAGAACATAGACCTGTCGGAGCAGGTCCAGAGGAGGCCACAAAAATGATCCAAGGCCTGGAACACCTCTGCTATGAAGACAGGCTCAAAGAGTTGGGATTGTTCAGCCTGGAGAAGAGAAGGCTCTGGGGAGACCTTAGTGCAGCTTTTCAATACTTAAAGGGCCTAATAAGAAAGATGGGGACAATCTTTTTAGCAGGGCCTGTCACACCAGGACATAGGGTAATGGTTTTAAACTAGGAGAGGGAGATTTAGACTAGATATGTGGAAGACATTTTCCACAGTAAGGGCAGTGAAACATTGGCACAGGTTGCCCAAAGAAGTGGCAGATGCCCCATCCCTGGAACCATTCCACGTCAGGTTTGACAGGGCTCTGAGCAACCCAATCTAGTTGAAGATGTCCCTTCTAACTGCAAGGGGGATGGACCAGATGACCTTTAAATGTCCCTTCCAACCCAAAACAGCCTATGATTCTATTTACACTGCAATCCTCTTGAGCACATACTCAAGAAACCATCAGCTCAACAGCCAGGTCTCTTCAGACAGAGACTGTCTACGTTAGCAAACTAAACAGGGCCAGGGAATGAGTCCAAATCCTGACATTTTTGTCCAGGCTGCTAAAATTTCAGCAGTGCTACGTGACATCACTTTGGCCTGAGCACTCAGGCACGATCCTGAACAAACATTTTCCCAGAGGTATTTGGGATGCAGTCACTCTTGTCTGTGAGGGTGACTTTAGCTGTACTGATGCAAGTCAGGCTGGGCCAGTTGGCTTCAAGAGCAGAAAACAAACCCTCAGCCTTTATATTTACTATGTAGTAGCCAGAAAAATGTGTTAATGTTGGCCCAGCTTCCTGTTCATGCAGCATGGATGGATAAGTCATAGGGAGAGCATAGCTTTGTCCACCACAAGAACCTTCTGGCTCTTCCCAAAAAAGCTGCTCTCAGCCTGCATTATTGTGTGGACAGATAGCATTCCAGGTCCAGGAACTCAGTGTTCCCAGATCCTGAGCTGATGTGCTCACAGTAAAACGTGCATTTGACTATCCCTCTTCAACAGTGATCTAATCTTTTCCCATAATACAAGGGCTGCTAAATCCATTTTTCCCCCCAATCCTTCTGTGAAAAAGTGGGATTCAAAAAACTGTAAGACATCGTTCATAGGACCCCATAAACACCAATTTCTGTTGCATACAGGAGTTAAAGTTCAATGAGAGCTCAGGGACTTCAGCCATGAACTGAAGGACAGGAGTACTAACAGGAGTTAGCCAGGAGATCTGCACTTGAACCTTTTTCCTCTCATGTTTCACATACTGCACAGAGCTGGCAAAATACAGACACAGAAACTCACACTCAGCTAAGTATTTCCCTAAATAGCTATACATATACATGTACTTATGTATTTACACAATATCCATAGTTGCATCTACCCAATTTCTTATATATGTGCTGACTATAAATATCTAGGTACATATATGAGTATTTACTTAAGCTTGTTTAGACATATGCTCATAAAGACATACAGAATACAGATTAAATACATTAAATACTGGTTGGGGAGCAGCTCAGGACATATGTAATATTTTGGCAAAGGTCCTCTTAAGGATGAAACTGGAATGGTGACTTTCTAGGAAAGTACCTACAAGTGTTTGTCTGACTTTGAGCTTTCCTGTGCTACCCTGTACATAGGCACACAAAAATTCTCACAAAGGCCAACATGAGCTTTGGGCAAACTTTGATGCAGAAGCACCCCTTTATGAGCATTTCAGCAGAAACAAATAATATTTAGGGTCATTTGCATCAGTGACAGAATGAGCAATCTAGGTAGCATAATTCATTCTGTTCTAATTCCTTCTGGATTTTTACAGAACAAATTTCACAGACAAAAAGACAGAACACAGTGTCAGGCAATCTCCTGCTCCAGGACTAAATCACACATTCAGAAATGAAAAGAATTCACTGTATTTCAAGATCTCCCAGCCTTGCTCAACACAGTAACCATTTCTTAAAGTTGACCTTTCTTCAGGCTTCAAGCTCCTATTCTCAATGTACTTCTTATTTTATATAGCTGAATTCAGGAACATATTGTTTTTCTAGAAGTCACCATCCCTGAACTCTGTCTAGCCTGATGCCAGATTAAAATTGGAAATACTGCCACCACCACCTTCCTGTCCACACAGTTCTGTACTCTGGAGCATACTTGGTATAAGAACACTGAAAACAGTTCTCTTCCCTTCAAGGGAATGTTTGGCTTTAAAATCTGAGTCCCTTCATTCACCCCTGCTGTAAGGTCTACTCTCCTCATATGCCCTGGGCTCCTCCAACAGTCATACACACAGCAGTGCCCATATTAAAAGTTTTAACAATAGTATCAGTGATATGATTAACCACTAATGTTAACATTAGTACCTCTGGCTTGTTCTTACCCAGCTCACCACAGTCTTACTTTGTTAGCACAGTTTTTAACTCTCAGTTGTATGCAGTTCCGCTGACTATTAGCCTAAAAGACACCACCTTTCCAAATGGCCCCTTATTTCATTATAATTGACTAACAATGACAGATGGAGAGCTACTCCTAAAATTACTTTCCCATAAAATGCAGCCCAGACATTTTACCAACAAACTCTTCAGTCAGTGGTGACACTTTCTGGAAGACAGATGACATTTACTCTTTTCTGTAACTCTTTGTCTACAAACTTTTGAAATATACCCTTAACTGCCTCTTTCCAGTCTCTACAACAAGGCAATAAGCTAAATAGCCAAGTTCCTTAAGAAATTAAGCAATTCAAAAGTATGGCACTGTGACCAGGCATATGCAATGTATTGAAAACAAGATAAAGAGGGCTATATGCCTGGTTCTAAATAAATAAATAAACTCAAGAATATAAAACAAAACCTCATAAGCATTTTTAAACTAAACCTGAAGATAGCTGAGTCTATAGAATTTCAGTTTCTAAGAAGCAGAGCATTTTTATTTGAGACACTTAATCAGAAAATTGTAAAGCTGAGAGAGAAGCAGCTGGGCATTTCAGAAAGGGAAGGAGAAGGCTTATGAATTAACCAGTTGGCACGGTCCTAACTGTAGTATCATGAACAGTGCTGCTATAATATTATTGCTGTAGGTTAATGTGATCCTTTATACAGCCTTTTTTTCTTCCACAGTAGCCCATTTTCAAGATGTAAAACGGTTTCATTTGAATTGCAAATCCCAAGACATATATAGTTTAATTCTTTTGGAGCAGGATGAGTGACAGTGGTATATTAGAGTTAACAAACCTTACCCACTTCTAAATACATTTCTGGTATTGAGAGCTAACAGAGCTGAAAACTGAATGGGTAAAGGCTCTGCTCTGGCATTCATTCCTTTATTGGAGCCTTGAAAGGGCCGTATGGAAGGAACCTGATAGAAATTTCGTGTCTCTACTAAATGGAACTCAGCCCAAGGTAGAAAAATAAAAGGTTAGGTCTGTCCTCTTTTATAACATTTCACTCCTGGGGGGCCAGTGCTTTCAGAACGGAAACTAGGGGCTGCACAGCCTGTTTGATTCAACTCGTCCCTCGGTTTAATGGACTACAGGCCTCACAAAATTGCTGAAACAAACCTTCTGAAAGACCTCCTGTACACAAATTCATTAGTGTGGGTGGCAGCAACAGAAGATAAAAAAAAAAGCTACAGGAAACCATGCAGTGTGAAGTAGATTAACTAGTCTTCTTCCAACAGTCCTGCACTGGTGAAGCCATTTTAAGTTCTAGAACAGAAGCTTAACCTAGATACTGCCAGACACAACAACCGGTTTCTTAGCCTCATGACCTTTTCCTATTTCTCCACTACCTGTACCCAAACCCAGTTTATGAACTGAACTTCAGGCACTCTGGGAACACAGGAAGCAACAATACCTGTCCTGTACCAAGCAGGAATTAAAGGCAGAATTGTTCAGTTATCACCCTCAACGTGCTTCCAAAATTTATGGGGAAAATGGGCAGTAGGACAATCGTACAAATATCCCCAGCTTAAATTCTTCTCACAGAATCACAGAATGTTATGAGTTGACAACCTATTTATCTGCTCTAAGTATTGAGAAGCAGCACACTCCACACCATGTGCCTACAAACATTTGTATGCCCTTCAGGCTGCAGCAGCTGCAACCCTGAAGAGTGAGACAAAGGGATGGCTCTACGGCCATATGATGGCCGGGACCTGCATATTTGTTTGAGTCTGATAACTCATTTGAGCTCTAGTGTTCAACAGACAACAGATTTAAAATCAACAATGGAACTCATACAAGTGAGGGGTCTATACAAATTATGAGTCACATACAGAAGCAGGTATTAGTTTAAATATACTTTGGCATCAGCTTAATTGAAGAGTGTCCGATCCCATGAAGTTCATTTTCACCCATTTCAACAAGGTTTCAGGTCTTGATCATAAACAAGAAATTTTTTATGTTAATTCCTGTTTTTGTAAGAACAATGCCTGTAACATTCTTTGAATTTAACCTTCACAATCCAGGGGAATTTAAATGCTGGATACAAAATTAGCAACTAGCATTTTTAATGTTCTCATCCACTCCCAGAATGTGCACACCAGAGAAACATACAAGCCAAATATCTACCTTGTCCAAGCAGGTCAAGAGAAGACATCCTCATTGCCACTTAACAAGGTAAATGGAATAGTATCTGGGCCATTCTGAATCTATTCTACCATTTACTGTAATAAGCACTGCCTTGGCAACATATCTCCCCTTAAGTGAAAACCAAGGGGCTTCAGGAATGAATTTCCAAGCTAAGGTAAAAGCACATAGTCATGGGTGGACATTCATGCTTTCTTTACTGTCAGCTTTCTAGCCTGAAGTAGGGCAGTGGCTTTGTTTACTTCAACCTCAAAGCAGATGGAAAGCTAAGAAAAAAATGCTGCCAGCTTGCTATTGCAAATGCTGCACAGACAACAGGTTTTTCACACGTCACTTCTTTAACGCATTGTCTCTGTTTCGTAGTTCGTGGGTTTCCAAGAGATGAATGACAGATGTGGCAAGCAGTTTTAGCTGCCAAAACAAATGTCAGTCACTCCACTCATTGTCCAAAGTCTTTGACTAAACAGATTCAGGATGTTAGTGCAAGGTGAAATTCCACACTACAGAACGTCCTGTAGGTTTTGCAGTATCTGAATAAAGACAGTGTGAACATGAAAATCAATGGATCTGCAGCCTCTCTGTAATCTGCAGCAGAGATTACAGAAGTTAGAGACAGAAAAGGCCTTTCAACCTAACTGCTAATGAAGATGATTCCTCCCAACACACTTGCCCCTAACATATTGCTGTTTCCACAAATTCTTTCATTTTACTAGTTTCCATTTAAGATTGAACATAGATTGACAAAGTTAAGCAAACAAGCATTATGAGACCAACTGTACCAAGCTAGTCCCTTATACTTCATACATTATTACACAGGCTTACTTAGGGAGAAACTAGAAGTAAAGCCAAAAAGGTGTGGAAACAGCACAAAACTCTTTACTGTCCTCTGCATCACTGATAGCTGGGTAGAAACAGAGAGCAAGAAACCTCCTACTCACAATGGATCCCAAAATCTAATAAGAATAAGAAACTCTGAGATTGCTTAGAGTGACAGAGGAAGAGGCTATTATCTCTCTTCACAAAACTGGTAACTCCAAAAAAAGAAAAGCTATGCACTTTGCATCAGAGGTGACTGTGCAATGAGTTTGGATTTTGATGGTCAAACTCCAGGACTGGGTAAAAGAGGAAAAGTGGCTACCAAAGGAAAACAAAATTATTTTCATATATTCATTTTTTACCTACCAGGAACATGTGAAAGGAGAAAATAACACCTTCCAATTGATCTGACTGCTTTCCACTTGTAGTGCAATTTGCCTCCCTCTTCCCTCCTAAGCAAGCAAAAGCTCTCTCTCATGTAACTCAGATAAAATGAGCTATTTTTCACTGTTTATCAGACATGTTTTATACAACCTGATGACAATTCAGCCTGTTCCATTAGGATTGAAGACTATAGATAGTGGTACAACAGTAACAAAAGCAGCTGATATAATGGGAGGATTGTCAGGGATTTTCACACAGGAAAGGTTTCTAACAAGAAGCAAAATACTCGGCTCACTATTCACATTCATCTTATTACCTGCCAACAAAATTGCAGTCAATTCTGGAAAACCAGGTTTTGAAGGCATGCTGTGCACATTGCTCCCATCTTTCAAGCCAGAACCCTAGGAATTCTTTTTCTGTGAAGTTTCAGTAAGACAAATATTGAGGGAAATCAGTGGTTTTTAACAAGTCTGTATCAAAGTATTGAACAACAGGCCTCTCATTTTGGCTCCTCTCTCCAATTCCTAGGCTGACAAGTGTATCTGGTGAATTAATGTTGGATATGTGAACAATAAACACTCTAGGCCTTTTCTGTTGCTTCAGTGATGCAAAGCTTAATTAGATGGTTAACTAGGCATATGGCTACTTTGCATCACTGTAGGAGCAGGAAACATCTGACGTGCACACTGCTCCTAGAAATTTAAAAGCCATGTAATTGTTGGAAGTTAATCTTCCTAGACACCAAGAGCAAATAGTTGGGGTTCTAGAAATGTGGAGAATATGACAGGTTATTAATTTCCTTGTAAATAAGTTATAAGCAGAAGCAACTATTTTTTATTGTAGACCCATCACTAAGTGAGACTCAAACAGAAATATACTAAGTGAAAATCAACTCTGTTAGATCAGTATTCGGGTCAGTTACCTCCAGGAGTTACCATCTTGTGAAAGTAAATTCCAACTTTGAAAACTGATGGCAACTATTGTAAATACTGCTGCAATACCATCAAATGTAAAAACAAAGGAACAAAGCCTGAAAGGTTCAGAATAAAGTTTTTAAAGGTTGAACACTGTTCATCTGCACAACAAAACAAACAGTGTTTGTTTTTCAATGCTGAAATTTTCATAAACTAATCACCAAGAGACTAACAAACCAGAGTGGTTCTTCAAGAAAGTATGGCTGATCCTTTTTATCACTTGAAGTTCTAATCTGAAGGGTCATGATCTTGTGTAATATATTCATTATTTAAATTTATTCACCAAATAGGTTTTATAAAAGATACTTGGTCTACTGGCAATTGACAATCAAATCTCAGTGAACATTAAATATTCAGAACTCAAGCTCTTTTGAACACTGAATTTGTATGTTTTGCTTCTGTTTTCTCTGAAGAAAGATAATAGTTAAAATTACATTTCCCATTAAAATTCATGTTTATTGCTGTTTTGATGCAGTCTTTTTCAATTATCCTTGTCAGGGAATGTTCCAGCCCTCATGTCTGTTTGCTAAGAGAGTCATAGGAATCAAAAAAAAAAGGAAAATATGAAAAAGGAGCTTAAAAGTTGAATGCCTGTGTATTAACAGTTGTCTAGCCACAAGAAATATCATTTTCAGCATTTTAGAAACTACAGCTATATTCAGAGAGCTGAAAAGAAACAATGGATTTAGGTATTGGTTCATGAAGGAGGACTTCTATTCCACCTTTTTAACATGGACTATAAATTCAGTTGAACTTGTGTCCCTTGTTATTAACTTCTATTATTTTAATAACAAAAATCAGACATGCCATTTAGCTACCTACACTAGTGTTTCTGGTGGAACTCTCTGTATGCATAAGAATGTAATAGGAATAAGCCACTCAGGCTTTATACCACCCCATGTTTGTTTCTGCCAGATTAGTAGTAGAAAAGTAGAATCGTTACGGTTGGAAAACACCTCTGAGATCATAGAATCCAACTGTCCACCCAACACTACCATGCCCACCACTAAACCTTGTCCCCAAGAACCACATCCACATGTTTTTTTGAACACTTCCAGCAACAGTTACTCCACCACCTCCCTGGGCAGCCTGTGCCAATGCCTGATAACTCTTCTTGGGGAAGAAATTCTTCCTAATACCCAATCTGAACCTCCCCAAAGCAACTTGAAGCTGTTTCCTCTTGTCCTATCCCTTGTTATCTAGCAGAAGAGACTGAGCTCCACCTCACTACCACCTCCTTTCAGGTAGCTGTAGAGAGCAAGAAGGTGCCCCCTGAGCCTACACTTCTCCAGACCAAAGAACCCCAACTCTCTCAGCCGCTTATCATATCACCTGCGCTCTAGACCCTTCACCAACTTTGCTGCCCTTCTTTGGACATGCTCCAGCACCCTCAGAGTCTTTTCTATAGTGAAGAGCCCAAAACTGAACACAATAGTAGAGGTGCAGCCTCACCAGTGCCAAGTACAGGGAGACAAGCACCTCCCTAGTCCTGCTGGCCACACCATCCATAATCCCACTCATTAGACAGCGAGGAGGCTGGCAGCAGAGTCCCACACAGTATTCTACTATGATAGTTCAGTATTTTGTGTGTGATTCAGTATATTCCATTTATCTTGGCAGAGGTCACTTATCAGAACTGATGTATATTCCACAAAAGAGTAAAAGAGCCAGACACATGCCTTTGGCCAAGTTTGTTCATTCCCAGTGGATTTTATTCATCTCAGTATACGTTTTTCCTAAAATTGTGTTTCATAAAGCATGGAATACTTTTTTCCCCCCACCCAATAATGTCATTTGAAAACTAAAATAACCTGTTTCCTCTACCTTCACCAAGCATTACAGACCTGGATCTTCCTTCAAGTACTACTGTTAAAAATATATCCAACTCAACTGTTGGGGGTGATGGTCCTTAAAACACATTTTCTTAAAGAATCAAATTACTCAGTCTCTCTCTTTACCTTTACTACCTGTACTAATGAGACCACTGCAAAAGAGAAACTGGATTATGACCTCAATCACCAAATGTCTAAATTCTGTAGCTTTCATTCTTACAGTATTGCAGATATTACAGAAACATCTGTGATTTGAGAAGGGCTGGGCTAACCATTCCAAGGTAAAAAAAGTGCTTGAAGAGGAAATTGCAAATTATTTCAATTAAACCTTTGAAATAAAACCAGTCAATATCAAGAAACAAGTAATGGTAGTACATAAAATAATGGCAAAAGGCATTTTGTTTCATCAATTAACTGTTAACTCCAGGGAAATCAACTTTCTCCTATACAAGGCCATTAGCAAATAATGCAGCCCAATAAAAGAAGATTCCCAGAATAAATACTTGGTGCTAAAATCTCATATCAAAAACAAGTCCATATGATCTTTCAGGCAAGGACCACAGACAAGACATTTCACAGATCTCAGACTGGTTAGTACTTTAGCATTTATCTGTACCTATTTGCTTTCTATGACATTAGAGCAAGAAATTAAACCAACTATACAAGTAGCATCACTCTGCAGACACCAGAAAGTTTGCATTCTCTTTCAGTGTTACTGCACATTGCAACCACTGATTAAACCTCTTATTTTCTTTCCAAATTTCACAGTCAGGAATTGGTTTTAGTCAACTCCTGTCTTCATTATAAACTGGCTGCTGCCACTTCCTCTCAGCAGGAAGTGATCCATGAGAGATGAAAGCTCCAACTGACATTTTTAAAATAACATTTTTCCCCTTTAATGTGAAGTGATCCTCCATCATTTCATGTACATGAAAGAGAAAGTTGGAAAATATTCCAGTGTTTTCTTCTCTTTCCTATAATTAACATTTACCTATCCCAGCTGACATGTAAGACATGTAAAATTCAGAACAGCCTGACATGGATGAACAAGTCAACCTTATAAGAGAGCTGTGTGTAATACCTAAGAGAAATAGTGCTAGCTTCCTCCCTGGAAAAGCAGAACCTGTAATACAGAGTAAGGAAAATTTTATTTCAGTGGAAATGAAAAGAAATAAATCTCATGTGGGAAAAGAGAGGATTTGTTCCTAAATTTAAAGAGTGTAGTATGAACAGCATTAAGACCACCCTGTACTGAAAAATAATAAAAACTTCAAGAATTAGGGTGTCCAGTTAGAAATAGCTACATCTGAACATCTTAGAAAGAAAAGTACCAGAGGGAAGGAACATTTTGATACAAAAAAAAAGGCATTCTCAACATCAATGCAGCAATGCACCCAGGCAAGGCAGTACAAATTCACCTCTGCAGCAGGAAAGGCTGGGAAAAGGTTAAGATGAAAACAAAACTAAGTGTTACAGGAGCAATTCCCCAAGGATACAACATGACCAAACATTCACAAGAGCCATAGGAAGTAATTCACGCTATACTGCAAAAAGCACAGCCTGTCCAGTTCTTTGTCAGTTCTCACTGCCAGGATAGAGACCCTGGCCACCCAACTCAGGACTCTTGTCAGTTTTTCTCTAGTCCTCCACCATCATTAGTCCATCTCTCACAAGTGACTCTCACCTGACACTTGGGGTAAGGAACAAGCCAGGCTCTCACTTGGCTCATGCAAGCACAGATCCAGCCACTCCTGTGAAGCTACCTACAGCACAGGAGCACAGGATGGCAGCAGCAGGCAGGTATCCTGCCAGCATCCCCAACCTGGGGCATCAGAGGGAAACTCCAAAGACAGTGTGAGAAGAGGTGGTAAGCTCAGCACTGCTTCTGGTGGGTGACTGATAACCCAGTGCTATAAAATTTTTATGTAAGAAACACCTCAAACCAAAACTATCATCTTAAAACAATTATTTCATTTGATTTTTAAACCACATAATTTTTTTCTCTTTTGAGAGGAAAAAATGCTATGAAATTATTATTCCCTCTTTTTTTTTTTCATTTACTCATAAAACTGGGGGGGGAAACCCAAAAACCTTACATCACTAACAGCCTACTAATGAAAGGCATACACTCTCTCCTTCCAGACATGCACTAGCCTTTTGAATGTCCAACTGAAACACCTGGTCCTAGGAATACTTATTGCAGTAATGGACAAGACACATTTAAAATCTGAAGCAATGGAAGTAAAGAACTGCAAGTGGTAACAGCCATAGTGGTGGGCTACAGATTGCTTCCTGGATCAGTTAAAGGGCAGCCTCACTTTTCATCATTGCAGGGAAGCTAGAAATCAGAGTGGCCTGTAGAAAATTAACTTTTGACAGGTTACTGCAGGAGGCAAAGACCTATGTTTAGGACACTGGAAAAATTACCAAAAAATGTTAATGTGTTTAAAAACCACTAACCACAGGATATTCCCATATGCCAAAAGGATAACACAAAGCTTTAAACAATCAGGGCAGGAAAAAATGCTTCCTGTTTGCCAATGCTATCTCACTTTATCCCTCATCTAACATGCTACAACTCATGAAAAACAAAAGCTGTTTTAAGTCTTGAATGAACCTTACAGATACAAATATACCTACTACGTGTACATACATACATGCTAAACAACCAGAATTCCATCTAGCACCTCAGAAAACAGGCTTCATATTTTTCACATATTCATGTATTTATATATATGGTATTATCATACTCTCCTCAGATCCTGAAGTAGACTGAAGTGCTAAAAAAACTCCTAGAAAAATATTTGTGAGGATTGAGAAATAACCTCAGGAAGTTAAGACTGACACTCTTGGAATGCAAAGATCAAGGGTTTATTTTCACTGTTTTTTTTATAAA
This sequence comes from Galbula dea, assembly GCA_013399015.1. Classification (NCBI taxonomy): domain Eukaryota; kingdom Metazoa; phylum Chordata; class Aves; order Piciformes; family Galbulidae; genus Galbula; species Galbula dea. Next base: position 1,134,069 of record VWZX01002149.1, read on the forward strand.
CAAAGAATCCACTACAACTGCAGTGGCATCACTGGGGGAGGTAGAGGGAGGAGATCAGGAACAGTTGGAAAACTGGAAAAAAAACAGATAATTCTTTGAAAGCCCCAAGTATATTCTTCCAGTGCTCCTCACATCACTATGGCAATGAATAAACCCCTGGCTTTTTTGCTAAGAGCTTCATTTCTACCTAAATTAAGTAATAACACTACAAATTTTGGAGGCTGTTTAAAATGGCTCTATGTGAATTGAAATGTGAATCTCCAAACAAACAATCAAACCCCACACACCATAAAACCATACGCACACACAAAAAGACCAAAATATCAAGAAAAAAAAAAAGTGAGAGGAAGAAATAAAATGAGCTCTGTTTTCTGACCATGCAAACCATCAGGAATCATTTAATCTTAAACATTAAAAGCCCCAGCCAATTGCTAGCATGTAGAGCTGAGATATTTACACCTCCATATGAGAGCTCATACAAACTGTTGCTTGTTTATATCACTATTACGAGTTCCCAGCAGTCACCAAGATTATTTCACTTGATTTGATACCTTCCTTGTTCTCTAAGGCTCATTGACCAAGTCCTCTACAAGGCTATACATGTCCCCTGTGAAGAGCCAAAGTTAGCATTTGTACTCACAAAAGCTGCAGCCAGATAACACAAAGTGGAGCCCTTGCCACCACAATGCCAGCCCTTTCACAGCACTTCACCAATGCTCTCACCAAGGCCATCTTCTAAGGCAAAGGGGTAAAGCAATTTTCCATGCTATTTCCATGTTACTGCTTTTCCTACCTCTCCCAACCTATCCAAGCCAAAGCAGGGTACAGTGACAACACGCCAGAGACAAAAAAGATTGACAGGATTTCTGGTATCCCAGGTTTCCTGAGACATCCTTTCTGTTGTAAATTATAATAAAATGGGAGTGCCAGAAGAAAGAGAGTACATCTGGGTAAAAGCAAAATACAATCCTAGCAATCTGTCAAAGCTTGTCTTTTCTTATGGACTAAAGCATTTGAGAAGTGCATATGACTGATAATGATGAGTCACTGGTTTTGTTTTTCAGTTACTGCTCAGTCAAGAGACAAGGAGGATCTCATTGTATTCCACAGAAAACATATAAAACCAGTTTCCCCACTTTCTACACAAAATAAAACTGCTCAGCTCCAGCTAATGTTCTCTGCTAGAAGAAAACTGAAACTTTCACATTATTTTCTGTGGGACTTCTGCTAAGTCAGCCTACTGTTAAACCATGCATTTACTGTGGCTTTATACAGGGCAAAATTTAATTGATACATGAATGAGCTATCCAGTACTGCTCCAAAACCTGATGTAGCAGAAAAAGCCAATAAAAAAGCAATAAAGAATGGTTTAGTTTAAAATATTCACAGTTGTTTTGTATTATGGTTTGTTCCAGTTCCTGCAATAATGCTTTTGCTCACTGCCGAGAATACCATCAACACTCCTGCAGAACTGCAGCACAATTACTTTCTGATACATGCCTCCAGTCTGCAGAACTAAGCAAGCACTAGGAAAAGGATAGTTAAAAGAACTCACACAACTAAGGCTTTCTTGCAACCCTTCCTGATTAACAGCCACCCTATTGGGACAAAAAACTCCTATGAGCAGGAGGCAGTGCCAGGAGGCTGAGCTGCCCACGATCACTGGGATACCCCTGCCACCCTACTCTGCTTGTCTTTTCAATTGCTGGAGGACTGAGCTGCTTGCTGACAAGGATGCTGTCCATGTCTGAGCCATGGTCCTCAGCTCTCACTTCACCTTCCCCTGCAGACCTGCCCTGCACTCCTGCCACTTATCACACACTGGGTTAACATCCAGCTCTCAGGAGCATTCAGCTGAGCACGCTTGCTACTCTGAAATAACACAGACTCCTTAGCATGTTTCTTATTACAGTGCTGTAGTTTCTGTTGCAAAATTTGTGGAGACCAACAGTAACTTTTATCTTCATGCTTATCATTCTACCAATAAAGGGAAGACTTTTGTAAGAAGTCAAGGAGAATACAGCAGCTAGATGATGGGAGTTTACTATGATGGTAAGCTAAAGCAGATAGCTATAACAATCAAACCAAAACATTTCAACTCAAAAACTTACAAATATTTTATTACCTAAATGAACTATCACTTACTGTGTCCAAACACAATGGAAACATTGAAGAGTATGTATTCCAATGCCCCTTTTTTTACTGGAGTTACAGAACAGACTAATTTTTCCAGTTCAATGTTACAAGAAGGAAAATATTATATCAGGCACCAATCTTTTTTTTTTTTTAAGTGTATTCCCCACACCATAGTAATACTGCTGCTTTTCATTCTGCCTTTAACATTAGAACTTATAACTGTTCTAACTGAGAAACTACTCTCCTGAGTGAGTGTTAAAACAGTTCAGTATTACTGTCTTAACTTCATCTGTAAAATATGAAACAATCTGGAGATATAACACTGAACACTAAGCAACCTTCCAGTAAGCTCCTTGGCCTTTAATTTAAGTTCTATGATAATCAGATCTCTGCACTCATAACACATACTAAAACAGACAGTGTATGCCATACTTATTAAAGAAAACTAAGGACCTGCAACTACAACTAATAAAATATTCTTTCACATTTTTTTGATATGACCAAAGAACATAGACTTCTGGAACATCATCCAACAATAAATGATAGATAGATATCTGAACCTGGTATGATTCTTTTGCACATGTGATCTGGGAATGAAATCAAACACAAGTACTCTGGAAGAAAATTACAGACAGAGTCAGTCTGAAGAATTTAAAAATAAGAGCAGGAAACAAAAAATGACATTTAATCTAGACTAAGGCAGTAGTGGAGAACCCAGAAATGTTTTCTCAAAGACAGAGAGGCAGGTAGAAGTCAGTAGTATTTAAAAAGGACTACAGCTAAGGGCAAGGATGTTGTTTTTCACATATCTGGTCAGAACAAAACCAATGGAGCCTGCCACAGAATTACTGGGCGCTCATTAGGCTGATGCGTTGGGGTCCTGACGTGCTCTGCTCTTAGGTTTTCTCTTTGGTATGAGTGGCTTCCAGCACCACCTCCTCCTCTGGCAAAGTTGCCCACTGTCTCATTTAGAAGCAGGACCTCACAGATCAGGTTCACTGGATTTAGGGCTGGCTCTGCAAAAAAATCCAGCTAACTTATGAACACTTGTAACCTAAATTCGATGTTAGGATGAAGCTAACAGACAAGCTGAGACACTCTGGAAGTTCAGCACTTTTCTCCTTCCTGGGTTTCTCTTCCCTGCTACAAGTTAGAAGGTTCAACTCCTTCCCTTCAACTGGTAACAAGGGACCACTGTACATCTGGTGAGCTGATTCAACTGCCTAACAGGAACAGAATTAACAGAGAGGGTGATAGGACTTATCTGCCTAATTCTTCAGTTATGGAAGTCCTGTACTTTTGCAGAGTAGAGACTTCTTTTTTTTCTCTCCATCCTTTTTCTCTTCAAATTCCTGCTAGACTAACAAGACCTCTCTCAAACAGGAATCCAAAAGCAATTTTTGGAAATAAGGTGTTGGGTATACACAAACAGTGAGAACAGGTTCTCAGGGGAATTCTTCTAGCTGGAAGCTAGAAATGAAACTAGAGAAAAGTCTGAAGTAGATTTTGTGGGATTAAACATAGTTGCACATTATTTCTCGTTTATATTTCACTGTCCTTGTCAGCAGAAATTAGCACAGAACTCTGTTCCTCCCTCCCCTTTCCCCAGTCTTCAATATTTTGATCTGTTGCAGACATTTCTTACAACCACATAAGATTGTTTCATTTTATACTTGACATTTTCTTCCATCTTTAAATGTCATGGTATATTCTTAAATGAAAAGCAGTAATCGACTATAAATTATGGCAACGCTGGATTTAGTATGGTGCTTGCCTGGGAACTGCAGCTCTGTAAATCCAGGCTGCAACAGGGTAAATTCTCCTTAAGATAGGTCTACCCTGGCTGAAGAATCATGAGCACTAAATTCTAGGGGCTCCTCTCTCATCAATTTTTTGTTACTCCTGAAAGGAAAATTAGCTTTGTTTTGTTTTTAAGCAAGAAGGAAATTATGCAAAGAAAAACCACAAATAAAGCATGGGGGATATAAAATATTAGATAAGCAGCAAAAGAGTAAAAGAACAATGAAAATTAATGAAAATGAAGGGGGAGTGTCAAATCAACTACATAAATTATCCTACTGATTTAATTTCTGCAAAAGAATGTCTGGGGTATTCAGTTAAACTACTTGAATTTAGAGTATTTCTCTGGACTGCAACTTGACATTAAGCTTCACCTGGTCTATAAGCACCAAGTTCTGCCTTACTGGATAACCCTGCTGTGCTCTGTTTTCTAGATTTGTCTTCCTTAACTTCTTCTGGGCATCCTCCAGTAGATGTATTACATTACAATCTGATTTCTGACCTTCCTTTTCCCATGCAGTGCCACTGTGAGAACAGAAAGCTCGCTTTCATCTTGTCCACTCCTTTTAGATGGGATGTCTCCTCCAGAAGACTTGGAAAAACCTCAGTTCAGCCACAGCTTTGCAGCTCTTCCAAATGTATGACCTTTTGCTGAATGACTTTGGCTCTTTGCACAAAGTATGTTATCACAGTTAGCATATGGCACTAGAAGGTCTGAATTCTATTTTTACTTTTGAAATTAACTTGTAATAGCTTTTCAGGAAAAAGCAAGGGCCAATTTTTAAATATTATCTCTAATATTGGATGCCTATATATAGATGCACGAAGCCAGACTTTCTGAATCAACCAGAACACATTTAAGTACCTAAATAAAGGTCATATTTCCAGAAATGATGTGCAGCTGGAAGCTCTCACCACTCAACATGTTAAGCTCTTGGAAACCTAGCAATATATTTAGACACCTAAACAAGAGCTGAGTTCTTCTAAAAATCTGGTCCCAATTGTAAAAACTAACATGCCCTGAATTTCTGCTCACTGGAGATTGGTTTCTGAAAAGCTGACTACCTACAACTCCCCTTGACTGTGAATCCCTGTCTTCTCTGAAATACAAAGCCTTAGCTGCCTGATAGGAGATCCAAACCAGAAAATTCACTTTTGCCCCTTTTTTTTATTTGGAATACACTGATTTCTGCTGCAGCAGCTCAGGACTTAATTTGGTAACATTTAACAACTCGGCACTCTGAGGCCCAAATTACAAAGGATACACTAAAACTTCCTAACCATGGCCTCTCAAAATGAGCTGGAGGTTCCAGGGCTCCAGAAGTGTATTTTTAAGTTAAACCAGTTTTGTTTGTGGAAATACCACTATGCTCTTGGAAAAAGTCTGAAGAGGACAGCCTTCTACTAGGAATTTTTATCTGGGTGTGATTATGTATCCCTTAATTCATACCATAAGTATTGCCTGACTCCAAAACCATCTATTTTTTCAATTAAGATGTCAAAAACAAAAAAATAAAAAAGCAATGGATCACACAGGGTTAATGCTGAAAAGCCTGAACATCAACCTCAGTTCTGTGTTGACACTTTATAGCTTATTTTCCAAATAGTCTAGTTCCCATCCTCATAGAATTAACATTTTCTTCAATTGTCACTGCACCATCATGATGATAGTAAGAAACAAGGAGTTTTTTCATCACCCTCATAACGTGAAGTTGTCCTCAACTAAAATAACCCCAAAACTGAAAAGGATGTTTCACATCCATGCTACTACTGTCACACTGTTAGCCCTGCACTGACTACTGTGATCATTTTGGATACTGCACTTTGAAAGCACAGCAGTAGTGCAGTTTTAAATATTTATTGCATTTAAAAATGAAAATTATAAAGCAAGAGCCTTACAGTTTCACACTGGACTGCACTACTTCAATCTCCTCACAGCAACTTGCAAACAAAATTATACTTATTTAAATTACAATTGCTTTTTCTGCTTCCTCAGAAGAGGAAAAATAATAGAACTTAAAGCACAAATAAAAAGCTAACATACTCAAGAATCTTAGCCTGTATTTTTTTTTTCACTAAAGCAACTTAAGACAAGAGCTGATGAATTGCCTCTAAAATAGCCTCCTTGCAAGACACAAGTATTACATTACCTCTTGACCTCCACCAGTTCAAATGCAGAAGGATCTCCAGATAAGGGACATCAGAACACTTTTTCACAATACCACTGATGAAGAAAGAATAAAAAAACACCCAGGAAATTTTTAAGCAAGTCTCCTACAACTCTTCCAGTATTCCAAACTACAAATTAAGCTCCCCAAGACCAATTTCTCTGCACATCAAAAGAGAAATTTAAATAGATTTTAAAGACCGAGTGTTTTTATCTTCCTGAATATATTCATAATACAGGCTACACACACCAAAAATCCTGAAATAAACTCATTTTAGGTACTGGAGTAGTCTGTCTTTTTATGTAGCTATTACATTTCAGCATGAGAAATCTGCTTGGATAACCATTCACCATGACAATATAGATTTTCCCCTTTGTGGTGGCAAGCAGTTTTTCCTGTGGATAGTGTGTTGGGTTTGGGGGTTTTTTGGGGGAGGGAGGGAGGGATGGGTGAGGAAACAAATTAGACTGCTGGTTTTAGGAATACTAAAAGGAAAATGTATCTGCATAAGAACATTTACATTTTAATTCAGTTTCCTGTTGCAAAATATATATCCCTGTGTTACCAAACTGATGGAAAGACATATTTCAGCGTGGCAGAGCAGGGGACTGCATTCAGTACAGCTGTGAACTTCAGCAGCACAACTGACATCAAGACATATACTCAGTGGGTTTTAAAACACCAAAGGACCATGTTTTTTAATATTTTGCAGAGCAGAAGAGAAGGCACATGCTGAGGAGGAGGGTGCCTCCTTGTGCCAAATGAATACAGGAGAGAGCAAGCAAACCACTGACCCTTAGCTGCAGTTTCTTTTTCTAACAGCAACAGCACTGTTTCATGGGCAAAGGCATTATGAAACATGAACACAAAATTAAGACACTGTTTCCAGAACTGTTTGAGAACATCACTAGTACCATCATACAGACTCAAGCATCTATAGCATCAAATATTCCTCTGAACAAGATCAGTAAGATCTGATCTGATCTCTGTAAGAACTTTTTTTTTTTTATGCTGTGTCAGGAAACTTCTAGAACAAAGCCTCAAAAACATCCAGACCAACCACCTTAAATTTTTTCCCTAACTCTGAAACTGTAAATTTTAAATCTTACATTTTATTTAACTTTGTATTTGTTTTAATTAAATAGGATTACACCAAGCTTCTCTCTCTTGGGGTCAGTAACATAGAAACAGGCATTTTTACAAAAGCCAGAGAATTTCACCAGAAAAAAGAAAAGTCTATTTTGTGCTGAGCTCCAACTAACAACTATGTTTTCCTGTTGCTCTTTTTCTGTTCTCTGCTTCTTGTTCTTCCTAATCAATTCCTCCTTTCCTGCTGAGACCTACACTTGTAAGGACTCCATACTGTCATTTTCCTTCTTTTTCCACATCTCCTGAAGCATGTTACTTTTAAAACTAATTCTAAAGTTTTCACACAGTAATAGTTGCACTGCTTTCATTATTTTGTTAAAATCTAATCTAGCCAGCCAGATCTCTAGAAATAACTATATTGATTTTATCTGAATGAAGACTGCAACAGTAGCCAATTACATTACTCAAAACTGCATCATCACATACATGCTGCTGAAGTATTTTCAGATGTTTCTTCTTATTTCAAAATCAAATATTCCCTAGAAAGAAAATCTATTTTTCAAGTTCTTATTTGTAGTTTTTCTAGGTCTTGTCCTCTTTAGCTTGGTTTTCAACCCCCTCCTTTCTTCAACATTTTGAATAACAGAAGAATCAAAGACAAGGAATTGATCCCTTGTTCAGCTGTAAACCTATAAACTAACCAAGGGGAAAAACTGTTCATTTCTAGATGCATATTTCCCCTGTCTACTGTGATTATAACATCAGGGTGTGCCCCAAACTCACTCTTCAATAGTGTCTTTTTGGACTCCAGTTCTAGATAAATCATCTATATCTAGTAGCTATAGAAACATGAAATACAAAAAATAATTTCTTCATTCTATCAAATACAGAGGTCACCAACAGATAAGGGTTTTCAAAATCTTTTAACATTCTTACTCTTTCACACTAAGTTCTCATCTTCATAAATCCCCAAAAAAATCAGACTAAAATGCCTTAGCAAAACAGAATGAGAACAACGGATGTTAAAGAAGGAAAATATTTGCATTGAGTCATATAGTCCACCCCTGCAGATGTGGGATTGCTCCCTGCAGAGCTTTCTTAGTTAAAACAGAAAACTGCAACTTTTCAACTGAGTCCAAAAGGAAAATGCTCACAGGTTCCTACTAAGGACCTTGAGCTCCATCAGTTTCCAATGGACATTACACTGTGTTCCAGGGAGGGTTATAAACAAACTGCTTTTTAAATGTTAAGGGGAAGAGCCCTGGCCCATCAGGTGAAGCAGCTACAGTTGGGTGAGAGAAAAGGAATGTTGAGCCAGCAAGGTGGATTTAAAGCTGCTGGTGACTAAATACATAGCTTCACATTGAAACTTTACTGTTACCTGTGTCGTGGAAAGGAGGATGGGAACGTGGCTCCAACTCACTCAGCTTCAAGGCAGGTGGTGATGGCTAGGCAGGAAAACATTTTTCTCCTTAGCAAAGGGATTGAAGGCTTCTTTCTTTTCCACTCCATTCCATTCAAAAGCTAGAAAATGATGATGAACAAAAACTTCATTGTAAATGGATGCATGTAAATGAATACATGAGCAAAGGCAGATACATGGGCTGTACACACACTGAGCCTAAGCACAGTCTCCAAACAGGCACAGCTAGATAACCTTTCATGGGGAAGGTCTGCTGGGAAGCAACCATAATGTTTACAGCAAGAGAGCAATACAGACATAGACTTAACTGTTAACTCAATTGTATTCCACTTGTGTATCCCCTGAGCTTCTTTAACTCCTGTTATTCTCAAGGCTTTAGTTAGCCTTGAAGGAAACAAGTCAGTTCCTGGAAGACTTCTTCCCTCTGTGTGCTCATAAAGACAGGAAAAATCCAGTCATGATGTTTCAATAGGATACAGATACCATAAAAGAATAATAGAATACACAGAGTAAGATTAGGAATAAAAATCACCCTGTGTGGATGGAAGGTTTTATATTATTTATTCTCACTGTGGTAATGTCCAAAGTTCTTACTAAGAATCAGAGTTCTGCTCTATTAGGTGCTTTACAAACACAGAGAAGGACCTGGACTCAACTGTAAAATTTCACAGTTCAATGAAAAACATTCTTGAAGCCCAGCACTTTACTGTTGAAATTTGTGTACTAATACTGCCACATCAGAAAACACTATATTTTTCTAAAATCAGAATGAAAAGCATTAGATTATTAATTCACTTAAGGGCCAATGAGTTGATATACACCCCATCTTAGAATGGTTTGGGCTGGAAGGGACCTTTAAAGGCCATCTAGCCCAAGCCCCTGCTGTGAGTAGGGACATCTTCAACTAGATCAGGTTGCTCAGAGCCCCAAACAACCTGACCTGGAATGTTTCCAGGGATGGGGCATCAATCACCTCTCTGGGCAATGGGATACCCAAGTAACAAGTGAACTCACAGGAAACAATCTTAAGTAGTGCTGTTTCTTGAGCCATCTAAAACTATACTGCAAGAACTCATAGGACTTTTAAAAACATTTCAATTTTTTCTGACATGATAGTTCAGTGAAAATTATTTTAAGTACTGAGATTCTATACATCTTACCTAGCAACTTAAGGAACCAGTTATTTGAGACTGCTTCAAAAAATTAATATAGATAGGCAGGAAATGAACCCACTAATTCCTTACCTTCTATTTATGGAAAAGCAATTTTAAAGTCACTTATTCAACTCAAATCAGGTTGGCCACACTGTTAGCAGACTTTGCATAAGACACTTCCTCTACGACGTCAATCACTTGCAATTATTCTCTGATGTTTATCCCACATATTCCCTTTATGACTCTTAAGTCTATCAGATCACAATGAATATTTCATGTTACTGTACAGTGTATTTGATGGGTAAAATCACTTACCACTAGAGTTTGATTTCATAGCAGAAATAGTTTAAACTTATCATTTCCACATATGTATATAAACCATCTCCCTAAGGATTCGAGTACTTATCCCACTACTGATTCTCCCCTTTGGGTAAAATGGGCATCTAAAATACCAAGACAAAAGAAGAAGACAGCTTGGGAAGGATAACTTTGCAACTGAACTGTAAAACTTGTGTTTAAGAGATGTTAGGATCACTGCCTGGGTGAAGAAAACTGCAGTGGGTTTTCCTGCATATTACCCTAACAGGAAATAAGACTGGAAGTTAAATAATTCACTACAACAATAAAATAAACTTTCAGTATTTAACAAAAGCAATAAATAAAAGCTGTCAACTTAAAATCTCACCAGTCTGAAAGGCAGAATAACACTTATTCAAACACAATCAGCTGTGCACACAGGCTAAAGTGAGAGCTTCTTGGTTTTAAAATAGGCAAAAAAGCAGATTCTTGTTCCTCTGATCTAGAGTCCACTGTAGGCAGATGAAACCTGTCATGGTTATTATTATGTTCTGAACTGGTCTAATTTGAAAATAATTTTGAAGTCAAGGTCTTATGATACTTTATGACCTCCTTTTCTTTTCCTCTGAAATACTCTTGGCTTGACTTAAAAGAGAATTACACATATGTTCTACTGGATTAAACAGGGAGGTAGGAAGGCCAGATTATTACCAAAATAATTTATATTTCCTTTTGCATTGGCTGGATATTACATGAGTTGTAAGCAAAGGAGACTTCAAAATTTACAGTCAGCAATACTATACACAGACTATGAAAACAGAGATTAAATTAATGACAGAATAGAAAGTATGACCCAAAATTGGAGATGAGGGGAAAGAGATTAGAAAGATCGTGATATGCAATGGAAAGTAATTCTCCCTACAGCATATACTTCTCCTATTCTACACTTTATTTAAGTTAAGATTTCAAACATTGTAAATTTGAGATTTGTAATCACATTATCAAGAAAAATAGATCTTTTCCTTTAGTCTCTCTCCTTAAATAGACAGCAGTGAATATAACTACTCACTGGTCATTATACTGTAATCCTGCACTTGAAGGCAACATGCCATTAAAAAAAAAAGTAGCATTGTTCATTTGATGATATACTGATGCCTCTGTAAGAAGTTCCTTGCTCAAATTTACTGGAAAGATTTTGTTACCTTGAATGGTCTATGATATATTCAAGAAGCAGTAATCCTAAGGAGGACTAAGAACCAGTTACTTATAGGCTGGTCATTTTAAAATTACCCCCTAAAGAAATTCTTGCACTTTCACCTTGTAATAGTCAGTTTTGTCTAGCTGGAGACAAGGTGCCAGTTTGATGCAGTATTTCAGCTTCTGTGTTTTGAGTGATATTTAAAAGTTCATCTTAAGTAATCGTGCTGCTAAACATCAAGAAAAACAACCAAAATTGGGTCAGGGAAGGGTTTCCTTTCCTGAATAGCAAGAAAACTTCAGGAAGTACTTTTGTCAAACCCAGTAACACTGACAATAACATGCAACCTCCATCCCTGACCAAGCAAGTCTGAACTGCATTTTAATTGGTCTGCCTGCAAAGCTATGAAAAATTTCTCTTTGTGTACTGTAAAATAAAATGTATATATTTCATACAGATGGGAAACAATATCTACTATTCAGAGCTGCTGGCAGCACAACAGAGCATTTCCCCTGTTAAACTCTCTGAAACCATCTCTTTTTTCCAGCCCTGCTTTTAGGTGCACTGGAGAAGCCAAGAATATAAAAGCCAACAAGAGGAGAACATAATCACTGGAAAATGTAAAGGATATAAAACATTCTCAGGAGATGCACAGCATTTAGTGGAAACCCCAAGAACCTTTCAGATTTGCTGGGTTGCTTTGTGGAGCTGGGGAATATCCTAACCAAAAAGACACTGATCAGCCTCACTGAAATAAAATCCTCCTATATGCCCTGTCCATTTTTTTTCCCCCTTAAGATCTTCCTCAGTGTCAGGCTACTTCTCATAAATCCACATGACTAACAGCACATGGACTTTTATGAGATAAATCTCAGCCCTACTAAGAACCCTGTTTATTCTTAAAAAAACCAAGCTTTTCAATATATAATCAAATAAACATTCAAAGATGAGGAATTTACACAGGGAAAGACAGAAGCTATCTAACCTGTAATTCATATGTTTGTCAGTGTGAGTATTGATGACAGCTTTAAACAGGCTTTCAAAATGTGGCCATTTTTATTGCTGGAACATGGAATGGGTTAAGGCATATCTCCATTACAGAGCAAGGCAGCCCACACATCTGTGCCAGAAGACTCCTTTGCTGAGGCACAATATGCTGCTACAGCTACACCAGCCACATACAAATATAAACAAAGGCAACAATAGGACTTACTTCACCACCAAGAGGTAGCCAGCCAAGGCATTTTGCTGGCACTTCACCACCAAGATGTAGCTACCCAAGGCATTTTGCTGGCTACAAGTTCTTAGTAATGGGGAGAGTAAGATGACATGCTCTTCCCAGTTTCCAGTTAACATGCAAAGCTAGCAAAACTTAGGGCACTTGTGTTTTATCTTTCTTTTCCTCCTTTCCCTATAAACTCTTCAAGTCAGTGGAACTCCCACTATGTGCCTGGAACAATCCACACACATTTGGGCAGTTGGTTTTGTGGCACTATTTTAATGCAGGAAAAAGTACAGCAATATTGATGTTTAAATGTGTCACAAGAACTCTTCACCTGTACAACAGTGATATAAATAACTTAACCAAACACACCAGGAGCTTGCATGTGGCTTGCAGAACCTATTCTGAAAAAGTCATGAAGGAAAGTAAGTGATTAGGCACTAAGACTGTTCAGTGACCTGGACCAGCCTTCTGACAGATTTCCTTACTGTCTTTTAACTTAAATACATAGAAATAAAAAGTAACACTACAGATAAAATTACCAGGTTCATTTTTCTTTTATCTTGAGTAGAAAAAGAGCACTCTCAAGTGTTGTTTTGGAAGGTATTGAACAGGTGCTGAAGTCACCCCCTCCTGTTTCTCTCTGGATGTTGTTTAGTGCTGCCCAGTGTTAAACGTAAAGCATTAGCATATGGTTTATAGCTGCAGGTATTGGTGTGAAATGAAATAATGTCTTTCAGACTTCTGTAGCTGTACAATAGTAACACAATGCAGAAATACACACTTCTGAATGCTCATGAAAAACAAATCCTCAAAGTACATATTCCATTTGCTTTGGAGCATCAATTAGAAAACCAGATGTTAGAGCCAGATGTCAAAGAATTATTTTTCATAAGCCACAGCTTATAACCATATAGCCTCCATTTATCATCTCAGATGGGAACACTTAATTTGACAGCAAACATTTTGGTTAATGGCCAGTTTCAGCATTAGCACTTGGTTTTGAAATTTTATGTAAAGAGATGTGATAAAACTATGCCTAATGAAAATTCTGTTATTCCAGCTCTGGACCTCAGCATTTACAAATCATGTCTGTCTCTGCATAAGCTGCAAAGGTTTTATACACATATGAATGTCTGCAGCAGTATGTCTCACTTACCCAGGCATACATCTTTATACATGCAAGTGTATATAAAATAGATCTACAGATAGAGAGGGCTGCATAGAAGCAGTGCTCCTCTTACAAGACATTTAACTTAAGATAACTGAAAATAAAAGTCCTGTGTTTCTTGAACACTACAAATATTTTTTTATATCAGTGGCCAGTTTTGGTAAAAAAAAAAAATCATCCTGTTACTTTTGTTACATGGCCTAAACAGAAATTTAGGCCCAGAACTCACAGGGCAGCCTATATTTAGGAACACAAATCTTGCCCTTACGTATGCTTCTTGCATTTCTAGGTAAAATCTATGCCAGATTTTCAGCTGCTGTTAAGCTGGCACAGATCCACTGCCTTCAACACTGTATTCAACTTTCTTTTATATTTGACAGGAAAAAAAAAAATCTACCAGTTCTGGAGGGAGAAATTGTGAAGAAGGGATTAGTGCTGGCATACCTTACACATCTCCCAACACATATCAATCTGCCCTGATTCTAGCCCTGGAGGTGAACAGTCCTCCTGCAAGACTTCCTTTGAGAAAATCTGCATAACTGTATCACCTTATGTGACAAATTTATGAAGAGAGTAAATTCATTTTCATTTTGACTATAGCCAGGATTTGATTCTGCAGATAGTGAGAAGAGATAAGTACACCATTTCCACTATGACATTTCAGGTTTGAACTACAGCAAAACACATTTTTTGGCTGTGGACCACATATTTTCAAATCCAGAGATTAATTTTAGAATCAAATCCCTAAAAAGAAAAATCAAGATGCTCACGTAGCCCTATCACAAACACATTACATTGTGCTGTCTGCACTTATGAAAAATCAGAGAATTGATTGTTTCTGTTCACAAATCAAAGAATGCTAATGGATACAGAAAGGGACTAAAGAGAAATGTACAGCATCATGGATCAAGTAACTCCTACTAATGGGAAATGGAGATGAATCATAACACACCTGTAATTCGTCAATGGGAGGCAGGGTCAGACACAGATGTAACTGCTAATAAGAAAACCAGAGCCTGTTAACTGCAGATTAACATAGGAATCACAGCCAACATCCTTCCTTTCATCCTGTCATAGAAGAAATGTACATGCCTGCTGTATTTTGCTGCTAAAAAAGGCTTCAGAACATTTCTAAAAGAAAAGAAGTGCATCTGAAATGTTTCTTCTTAGCCTTACCTACAAATTAGTATTCACAGCTTCATTACTCTAAAAATCTAACATAATAAACAGAGAAATAACTGGGGGAATATTACCAACTTGCCTAGGTTCCTGCTGGTTCCTGCCAGTAAGCCAGAAACAGCAATCCCTAAGGTTCTTTCAGGTTCACAGCTCTATGTCAGCATCACCACTTAGAGGACCCTGGAATCCTCAACACAGGTGAGCTTTGTAATACAGACTGCCTTGATGTTGGGGGCATTAGGTCATAAAAAGTTGCAGATCACTGTAGAGAGTCTGAAGGCCATAAGCATCCTGACTGGGGTGATGAACACACTGTCAACTCTTTACCAAAGTTCAGAGGCAGAAATGCAGAAGCCCTGGAGGTAACCAAACTCTAAGAGCCTTCAGGATTCTGAGCTGATGAAGATGGCAGCATTAAGACTTCTGTTCAAAAATAAGTATTTTCATTGTTTTAATGATTGCTTCAGACTACTTTTCCATGATCTTTTTTCCAGTCTTGAAGATTGTAAATTCCAGCTTTTAGAATTGGTGAAGTGTCAGGCTTACAAGTGTTGGGCAATATGCAAGCAAAACAGAATCAAACATATTCCTTCTGAAAGTCAGTAGATTGGAACTTACTCTTGACTTTTCTTTCCAGTCTGGAAGAAAACCAATATTGAAACATCAGAGTTATCCATACCCTGAAAATTCTGATTTTTCAACATCCTGTAGTAGTAAAGTCAGCACAAGGCTTTTAGGCTCAGTTCCTTTCTTGATTTTAGATGCTTGTATCCAAACACGATCTAAAATTCAATACAAATTCGGTACTGAATTTTGGATACGCACAACATAAGATTCTGGCCCAGGAAAATGCCAGTATATGGTAAATGTAACTTTTGGCTTCAGTTGTTATGGTCTGGCAAAAGGCCTTCAGTGCTCCTGAATCTCCTAATGTTATAGGAGCAGTGCATTGCAATTCAATTAACATGTTAACAAATGCATACTGAATGTAGAGGTAATGAGAAAGTAATATTCTACCTTTTCCTATACGTTGTGCCTGCTAAATAACTCTACCATTCAGATCGTTAGCCACAAGAAGTTGTTTTTCCAGTCACCAACATCCCTGTTTTTATTTCAGCAGCCATAACACTCCTAATGTCTAAATGAGTTTGCTTTCCCAGAGTGTCTGGGAAACACTTTTCCTAATCTCAGTCTACAAACTCATTACCAAACTGAATTCCAGCATCTTTTCTAGTGTCTAGCCAGAATATCAAGTTTCAAGCACCTTTCACTACTCCTTATTTATGTAATTCTTTATTAAACCTGCATTTTACAGCCACTTTTTACAGCTTGGGCATATTAAGTTACAAGGTTCTGGATAATTGGAAAAAATTCAGCTCCAGCTCCAGAGGTACCAAGGATTTGGGATGGAGGCATAAAATAATTTACAGAGTAGTCTGTACACAATGCTGGCAACAGAATGATTTGATGTTGATGAAATTCACGTGGCTTCTGCTGTGTGCTTTCCATTTTACACAGGACAGTGGGTTACATTCCTTCCCATCTTAAGTTACTCTAGGAATTTATTTCTAAAGAATAGCTGTTTCAAGAGTAATATCAAATTACCACAGCAAGATGACCGACACAGCAGCTAAATAATCTGAATTTATGAAGTACTGCAGACATTTGAAACACTGCAGACATCAACTCACTAAACCTTCTCCACCCTTTCCAATGCAGGCAAGCAAAAGTGAATACAGTGCAAGTACAGTCACGCTGTGGCAGTCAATGGAGTGCACCAGGTACAAGAAAATAGGGACAGTCATAGAAGACAAGAAAGGACAAGAGGACAATAGACCCAAGTTGCTAGAGAGCAAAGAGGAAATTAGTGATAGGTTTCAGGGAAAATACCCACCTTTTACAGAATGGGTGGTTAGGCACTGCAACAAGTTGCTTTGCTATGAAATCTATCCTCCATCCTTGGAGATATGCAATACTTGCTTGGAAAAAGCCCCAGCAACCTCAGCTGACTTCTAAGTAGCATTTAACTATGGAGTCAGCTCCACTTTGACAGGGCTTGGACCAGACAAGTTCCTGTGATTCCTTCCAGCCTAAATTATTTGATGGTTTGATCTCAGTTTCCATCCGACATTCAAGATTCCACCATTTGGAAAGAGGCAAGTCTTTGCTGCAGAAAAAGCAAGGCCACCTTTTCTGTAGTAGGGCAGCAAGCTGAGCAAGGCAGAAGTATTTTCAGCAGCACACTAAGAAATCTTTTTCCTTTGTAATGTTTTCTTTACCCTCTACTACCTTAGAGAAAGACAGCATGCATCAAAATCACAAACACTGTAACTCTAGCTTTTTCTTCTCGGTCTTTTTCTGGAAAATGCTATGACATGCTGAGCTTTTCATGGACTTCTGAAGGGCAATAACCTCATTGCAAACTGAAGAAAGTCTACAGCTGGAGATATGCTTGATCCAGGGATACTGTCATATTCTATCCTAAGTTCAGCAGAGTGGATATAGTAGTAAAAAAAGTTGCTAACTTTTGACAGTAGATTTTTGTCAATTAAATGTTTGTCCTGTCCAACAGCTTTAAACTGGAGACTTCTGCATTTTCATCTTGTTCCTTCAAAGCCTCATTTTGATATAAAATTTTAAAATTTCAAATTAACTACTGAAAGACTACAAAAGTCCAACTACCCTAAAGAATACAATCTACAACAATGCAACTAATGTCAGTTTTACTGCTGCAGTAAGAATAGCAAATCCAATCAAGCATTCTCCCTACAGTTCATAGGAAGGCTAGAACTGTATTTAAACTGTATAAATTTTTAATTTTATCAATTATTCTTACTTACTAAACTAAATAATCAAGGTTTCTATCACTCGAATGTCTATGTAAACACTCACAAAGAATTATTCCCAAATATTTCTTTAGAAATGGAAATGTACAGAGCATTTTTTTTCCTCACCCTTCTCAGCTTTTAGAAGAAATCATACAATTAATTTAAAGATATTTCAGGTTGTTTCATTGTGGTTCTAACAGTGTTTCATCAGTTAGCTGTATTTGTTCAAGAGTAACTTAAAGAAAATTAAATTCAGTAATGCAAACTGATAAGCTGCAGAGAGGAAAAAAATTAACTCCATAAATTCTCACTTACACACAGAGATGGAATTCAGGAATTATTACCATTTCTAATTATCACACTCTAACAGCTGGCATGCAAAGTTGTTATTAAGTTACCAAAAAGTATCCACAGATTTGCTATTTAAATTTATTTCAGCCTGGAAAGGGGCTCTTGGAATGATGCAAGCATGTAACTAATCGATTTAGACAGCCTAATTTGTTTATTTCAATGAGAACATTCACATTCCATACACTGCTGAAAGACCTGGCAGGGAAATTAATTGAGAGATCACTGATGTGTTTTTCTTGAGCATTTTATCATTGTTCTTCTCATAACTGGTGGGGTTTTTTCNTACAAAGAGAAATAACACAAAACCAAATTTCATCTATTGTACCAGTTACACATGGTTGTACTTTTTCAAAACTACATTTACTACAGACTATATATGTGAGAATTCAGGTCAAAAAACATCCTGCTCATCCACTTTTCTTTCTGCCACACTCTTTATATTTTCTCCTGCTACTTCCTCCCAAGCTTTCTTGACACTTGGAGCAACATCACTAAGGAGACGGAGGGAATAGCCCAACCTGAAATATGCTTTATCATCAAGGCTGGCACCCATCTGAAAACTACTTCATGAATAATTAAAAATTTATACCCTGCAATTTTAAACAATCTGATTTCAGAAGCAAACATACTGAGCAGCAGATGCTGAATGAAATACTTACACAAACCACTGGTATTTGGAAGTCAAAACTTGGGTAGAGGTATATTAGTACAATGCACCCACAATGTACAACCAGCTCTCTACGATACGTCAACAGACAAGCTCACAATTAAGAATTTTGGCTTCTTCACACTAGGGCTTATTTTGCATTAATATCATTCTAGTTAGTTACATTTTACTCGATTTCACCATGAAGATGCTTTTTGAAAAACACAACAATTGTCAGCAATTTGCCTGTGCCATATTTTTATACCCCGTGAAGTAAAGAAATATATCTGATATAGACATTTTCCAAAGCAACAGGAAACCATAATTGTCCTATGCAAAGCCAAGTGAAATGGGCAGAGTGATATGAAGAATGACCAACTGTCAGTGAGTGAAGTTTTGCTATGGCATATTATCAGTACCAAATCATTCATTTTAATGGATTTAATCCCAATTCATGTCAGTGTAATTGAGAACAGATTCTGGCTTGTCTTGAGTTTCCCTGACTTTCCAATTCCATTGGTTTAAATGGCATTACTTCAGAAAGTTTTTTAGAACTAAACTAGTTATGGATTGATCTATTTCTAAAACTCTACTGCTTTTATTTGCTGTTCACTAGGTCATTGTTAACAAATTATCTGAAGTATTACAGTTTTAAAGGCTTTTTATATCTTTTATCTTCCTAAAACTAAACTTAAAAGTCTAATCATTCATCTGGCTCAACAGAGAGACAGGAAGGTCCCCTCAGACTAGAAGATGCAGACCCTTGGATGAACTGCTCCAGCAAGTTCCCACACCCCTTTGTGTACTATTGGGACTGAACATCAAATGTAAGGTGAATTGCACCTATGCCAAAGCCCAAGAAGAGACAATCAAACCTTCCAAGTCTAACCTCCTTACACCACAGACCCTGATTTTCACACAGATACACAAACACTGAATTTAGCATCTTGTCACTAAAAATAGCAAAGCTAGTGTGTTGTGTGCAATGTGGATGCTGCCAGCAGAAGAAGGACACTGATGAACTAAACAGGGGATGAAATCTTTATCTTTCCTGAATACTTTAAAATGGTTCAGAAGCTTTGAGACTGCAGGTAATAACATGATGTTCCTTTAAGGAGACTGACCCAGGCAATATGCCTGAGTTATCATGGTACAAGTTTTGCCTTTGTTTAAAGGATAAATTAATCAATTAACTGGAGTCTTAGAATTGGCTAAAGAATCCATGATGACTGGTTAGTATGACTTAAGACTCAGTTGATTAATGATTTTAATGAAAAGTATTAGAATTGTGCTTTAACTTTCAGACCTACAGTTTTTTGGGGTTTTTTTCACAAAGGACAGAAAGAGCAAATTCTATCTTAACAACATGCAAAGAGAACTCCCAAGCAGACCACAAGGAGAGCAAATGCCCAGAGCCAGCCTAGAGCAGCCCTAGCTTTAAGAGATCAAGAGCTCTGCTGGTCCCACAACATTTACAATTCAGGTGTCCCAAGGGGGCAAAATGAGGCAGTTGAAGCTGCCAGTAACCAGTCCTCTCCCAGTCTCCCACAAAACCTTTTACAAACTGAAGCTTCACATTATAGTGACTCTGAGCATTACTTCAGAGCAGACATGTCATTAACCCTGACCTTTTCCAAACTTTCAGAGCAACTGTACAAAACTAGAAGATTTTTTTCCTTCAGCACTGGGCTTTCATCCCATACCTGTGACCCATTCTTGCCTTCCCTATGCAGTTTGGTTAGACCTCCCTATACATTAAGGGACCCACACGCTGTCTGTTGTGGTTGCATTTCAAATGCTGGCACGAACAGCATGCCGGGAGCTGCTGGCTAAGAGGAGCTTGGAAGCCAACATGGAAAGAGCGTGAGGAAGTGAGTTGGGCTCACACATCACTTTTCCACACACTTTCATAAAAGTTTTAGGCCAACCCAGACAGTATGAGAACTCCCAAATGACAGATAATCCATTTTCATTACCCTCACATTTCCACTGCAAATATAATTCATGTTGGATCTGTTGAAAAAAAAAAAAAAAGCAAAGCACCACACTCAAACACAAATGAGATGTAGCACATTTCTGAATATTCTTTTTAACACCTCTACTGTTATTGCAGAAGGAATTAGTACAAAATGTAGCCAGGGTGACATCTGCATTAATACATACATGCAGCACCTATGGATCTGCTCTTTAATTAAAGCAAGAACCTTTATATCATTTGTACAGAGTGAGGTAAAGGACATTTTTCCTGCCTGTAAAAGCTTTGGTACACCAGTTTCCTCCCTAAAGAGCACATAATAGCTACATTTAAGTAAATCAGGTCAACATGTCCTCCTTTATTTTTTATTAAGGTAAACTAGCCTTCCTGTCCCATTGCAGTCTAATTTTTCTTTATAGCTATTTAAAACCTATTATAGGTTAACATTAACATTCAGACTGCTTCCTGCACTGTCTGAATTTGCTAGATGATAAACTTAATAGCATTTAGTGACAGACAGCAACTGAGAAGTTGGGGGAAGGAGGAATTTCATCTCCAACAGCAGCCTACAACATTTATAGCAGTTTAATAACAACATCAATAAAAAGGCAGATCTACTGCAAAATGCCTGTGGTGGCAATTACTCTAGTTTGTTTACTTTGGCTACAGTCACAGGAGAGCAGGATCTATTCTGCTTACCGAGCACCACCACTTCTTTTCCAGACATTCATATCACACATCTGGACAGGGAGAAGAACAACTTGGGGTGAGGATCAGGAAAGTAGAGAGGACAGATACCCTTCCCTACCTGGCACAGTCCACATTTCTTTAGCATACAGACATTCAGCTCACTGTTGTGGCAGGATGCCTTAGAACTAGTATTCAATGATCTGCACAAAAAAATACAACCTTTAAAAAAGACATTACCTCACAAGAAAAAAATCCTGCACTGTATTCATTTTTCAAGATTGAATTAAGCTGTTTTGGTTAAATGTGAATATCAGTAGTTTTGAAACACAAGTATGATGCATGTGTCATTCTAATCTGCCTCAGAGGTTCAACCAGTGGATGTTTAAAATCTTTCTGCTGGTAGCAGGTAGCAAAAAAATCACTAGACAGACTTACAATGATTTGTCAAGAGGTTTCTGATTTCTGAAGTTGGTACATTTTGTTCTTATAAGTAGCATGGCTTCCAGAGACAGCAACTCTGCAGTTGTGCTCTGGGCTGCTTTGGAAATATCTTCATTACCAGAGGCAATATTTTATTCTGAAAGACCATGTAAGATACTTTTACAACACTTAGTTTTTAAATACATTCACATTTAGCTGATAACTTGACTCTCATGTTTCCAGAATAAAAATACAGAAAGACATGGAAAGGGAAACCTTGCTGTTAACCATGACAACTGAAAAATGGCTCTCTGCAGCTCTTGGGCTTTCTCCTTCCTAAGATGTGCTCCTTCAGGCATGCAAAAAGAACACTGGGCTATCTGGACAGCCTAGAAGGACCAAGCTGGAGCTACGCACCAAAACATTTGTAATTAGGTGCAAAGGAACTTGAAACAATATTTCAGTGAATACCAGTCCAACTAAAAACAAACAAACACCAAAAACAAACAAACATTTAGATGGGCTTGATCTCTATCCAGGCTTCCCAGGGTTTCATGCTTTAGGACTTAATAACAGCAACAACAAAGTCTTGTTTTGCAAAAAAGAGGTCACATTTGTGATTGTTTCATTACTTTGCAAGCCTAAGTAGCTATGTTAGCATTTTTTCATCACATATGCTTGCAATGTGTGAAGCCAGTGTCCATGCTCCTGTCTGATGCTATGCAATATATGAACATATGACATTATTCTGATCTCAGAAGCACCTGTACAGGACAGATGCTGTGTTTGAGAAGCAAGGCAGCTTCTGGAAGCCACTAGTTAACTACCACCACCAAACCTTGGCAGCAGCCTTCCAAGAGCTGACCATGGAGAGACTGTTACTGGACTTTAACTAAAGAGGCCAAGTCATTCAGAGAGGAAAATAAGCAGACCATTTTACAAATTCATGCCCACCTAGGGAAAGACAGATATACAGCACCAATTTCTCCAGGCAAACCTCTTAACTGTTAGTCTGAAAGTTATTTTACAAATCATGAAAGCCCAAACAGCACCTTCCCTCAGAAATAAAGTTGCTAAAGATCTATAGTGCATGTCTCCCACATTCAGGTTTAACAGAAATAGAAACATATTCTACTAACAGGTTTAACAGAAATAAAAACATATTTTACTAACAGCCTTGTCATGGTTTCTGGCAAAAAGTAATGCAAAATGGTTAAAGATTTTTGCAAGTTTCCCTTCAAAACATGCCTGGAATTAATTCTGCTTATCCACACATTCCTGACACCACACTCTGCCATGCTCAAGTGCCATGCACAGGCTTCAGTTAACTTTTTACTGGCAATAACAACAGAGACACATCAGGCTGGATCCTTCTGTGAATGGTTCAGATGACTTCCACCTATGTCACACCAAGCACAAAGTAACAATCATCTCCCAAGAGGAGAACTGGGACCTGTCATCTGTGTTTAAAAGCTTGACTGGAATGCGGAAAATGAGTAAAAGATTTTCTGAGCATGAAACAATGGCCTTTCATTTGGAAAAAGATGTTATGTGAAAGCTAGAACAGGGAGATGCACTTTGTAACCCTTAACATTTGACACACCATCAGACCCAGGACATGCTAACACTGGGACCTGAAACTACTTCTGACACTCAGCAGTAGGTGCACTACCCATGATGTGTCTGTCTTGTCAGAAATAAGTCTCTGTATCTCAGTCCCAGCTCCAGGAGTTCTAAGTTTTCTGAAAAACACAGCTTTGAAGACTGACATAACAGTTTTTCCTACAGCATTACCAAATACTGCTTATGTATTCACTTGCTCAGGTATAAACACTGAACCAGCCACACACAGAGGTCACAAAAGAGCCAGATCACCAGACATAACATATAACTTATCACTGAATATAATTACACACCATTTGGCAAAGGGTTTTCCAGGAGCAGCAGAGATCTGCTGAAATGACTAAGTATCTGTAGGTGACAACATAGTATTTTTCAATTTTTTCAAGAAACCAAACTAAAACACTCCACCACTACCCCCAAAAACCCACAAACAGAAGCTCACTAAAACAAAGCACAGCCTCACTAAGCCTTATGTCCTTCCCAAGGACAGTTTCATAAAAATCCTCGAGTATGCACTTCGAGAGTTTGATGGAAAAACATTACCTGTGCAGAATGTCAAGATATAATATTTTCTTTGACTCACACTGACTTCTTCAAGAGTCCTTCATGACATTCAAGGGTCCTAACTTGCCTGATGAGATAAGCTGGTGTGGGACACTACTTAAAAGTTGCTACTATTCAAAGTCTGTAAAAACATCACTGTTATACATCTCTCTCTCATTTTTACCATGGACTTTCATATATTGGCTGTCCATTGATGATAAAGGATTCACTCTCTTCTGGTACAAATACCACTAGACCTCTCTAAAACCAGAACACACATGAGAACAATTATTCCTTTCATACTTCAGCTCTGTTGGGAACAGTGCCCTGCATCAGTTCTTTCTTGGGTCAAAACCTGAGTAGCAATACACTCTTACAGCATGCTGCCTTGGTATCAACCTGTACTAGACCAAGTATGCTGACATTAGAGCACAATAAATAACACAGATCTCTCACTGATACTTGTTAAAGCACAGCCTAAAAATGTAAAAGTCTGCTGTAACTACTCTCTGCTGAGTGCTCAAGCAAGAAATTCTTACACCACCTCCTACACTACACTTACAAAGGAGATAGAACCAATTCTAAGTCTAGCTAGGTACTCAATACACAAGCACTGTCAGAGAAAAGAATGCACACACAGAAGAGTAGATGCTTGTATTAAACAGCTCAAACAATAAATATTTGCTCTGTCTTGGTTATTTATATAAACTTATCACAATTTCAAGAAGTAGAGGAAGATTATCCACCAGAAAAAAATAGAAATGTCTTTAACAGGAGTTTTAGAAAGTAACTATTTTGTTTATTCACATGACCAGGCACTACATTTATTTACTGATAACTCAGAAGCAAAACCACTGTGGTATTCAACAGTGTAAGAGTAGTTATAGCAGCTATAAGTTCACTCTAAACTTTCTGACAGCAGCCAACAGCAAGCACATGGAGAAGAGAATGAGACAGAAGCAGAGAGTTACCTCCTTGATACCCTCCCAGCCCCTACAATTTGCAATTCTCAGACTTCCTGAACTTCATGTAATTCTGTTTTCAATAGCTCTGAGTGAGATTTTCTTTCATGGTTGCTTTATTGAAGCCATGTAAACTTCTGGCATCCATATCATCTTCTTAACAGGAGTTGCAGAGTTTAAATTTCTCACTGTGTGGAGAAATACCTAATTCAGTTTGGTTTTAATCTGCTGCCTGCTAGCTTCATTTGATCTTGTAAAAGCCTGCCTGGGGAGAAGAACATCAATGGAATTTTTGTGGAACCTATATAAGAATTAGAGTAGATGACTGCACATTTTGCATGTTACAGGGGCTCCTGCAAATAAAATGCAATTTTCTCAGGTTATTTAACTGGTTCAGAGCTCTGCCTCAGCAGATAACACTATAAGAATTTTATTCTCTAATATCCTTCAGTGGCCCATGTGAAAAAAACCTTCTGTCCTTTTTCAAGTTTGAATTGTTAATCTACAGATTAAAATAGAAGACCAAAAGTGTAGCTGTCACTTTCATTCACCACCCTCAACAGGAACACCTACAGCTCTGTGAACCTCTGGAATTAGTTGTCCTTTAAAATTCTTCCATTAGAATCAACACACAACTTTGGCAAGTCACTGATCCTGACTTCAACAGTCCTCTAATGTTAAAAGGGAAAAATGTAACATCTCACAGGCTAAAGGTGTCAAACAGCTGTTCTCCTTAGCTCAGCTTTAAGACAATGAAAGCAACATTCAAAATCAGACCTCAGAAAGAGTCCTGAAATGAGGTTAGATGTAAGGTGTTAAAAAAAATCTTCTCTTTCTATTCAGCTGATTTTTATTTACTAGCTCTCTGTATCTCTAGCTGATCTGTTCCTGTGGCCACTTACAAATCTTAGTAAGGGCTTGTTAGGACTTTTTATTCTTTTCTAAAGGGAACTTCTGGTTGTTTGCAAGCGAGCTGAAATTAATGGTTGGGGCAGGGGGTCTGGGTCTTGACTGACTAGGGAACAAAAGATGCCACCTCCTCCATCACCACGGACTGCCAGAACAGGGGCCCTTGGGACCAAGCTCAGTCTACATAGAAACTTGTGGTTTTCTGGAAGCAATGAAGTCAGAACTAACCCTTCAAAACAGGGGCAACATGGCAGAAAATCTGGATATTCTAACATTTCCTCTCAAGCAGCTGTCTCAGGACACAAATAACAACAGATAATAACGATGAAGACCTTGCTTGAAACAAAAAGCAATATGCAACATCATATATAGCAGTGCCACCTGCTGAGCACTACTAAAGAAGTGAACTTCCTCATTTTCTGTTTTAAAAGTTCACAAGTTCTTCCCTTTTGCTTTCTCCAGTTCCAAATACCTAGGCAGTAAACCCAGCAAACCCAACTGGAAGGGACCCACCAGCGAGGCAGGAAAAGAGGAATTCTAGGCATGACTGGGTCAGCAAGTGCAGTTATGGTTTCCCTCCCCAGCCTTACACTTCCAGTGGGAAAAGGACACACAAACAGCTCCAAACAAAAGAGCAGTCAGCCTAACGACAGCACTCGGGCTTGGCTTAGAGGAGCACGTTAAGAGAGCAGCAAAACAACATCCCACTTATAATTTGCTCTTTTATCAAGAGATACTACAGCAAAAACATAGAGCAGACTTCAAAGTGCTTCTTAGATGAAAAACTACCCCTTTCTAGAGCACACTTCAGATACTATGATGATGAATTTCATACCATATCATTTACTAGTCAAAACAAGTATTCACTATCAAGATTCCTGTACAGTTACCTTAGCTTACAAAATTCAAGATGTCTTCTGCTTTCATACACCATCACTGACAACAGCCAGATAATAAAAGCCATGTTCCAACTCCCCAGTGACTATTTTTTTCATGTGAACCATAAATAGAGAATATTAAATGGAAAGAAAACAACCGGAGATATTATAAACTTAGAGAAATCTGCAGGGCAGTGGGGGCAGTTTCTATTGTTTTGACTAAAACTCTACTGAACCAAATATAGTCTACAAAAATGGAAACAAACAGTAAATTAAAAATAAGTTTAAAAATAAAAATAAGGGCTTGCTGTGTTGGGTTTTCTTTTTCCAAAGACAGTTTAATTTCACACAACAGTGAGAGATGTGTGATTTCCCATCCATTTCATATGGTTAGCTTTGAGCTCTTAATTAATTTTCTTGCTTTCTGTAAATTTTCCATAACCTTCTCATCAAAAGAAGACTTAGTTCACTGAAATAGTGACTTTAAACATGTGAGCAACCACTCAATACACTCCACAGAAAACACAGACATGGCTGTGTTGTCCAGGAGTTCCATTTCTGTATGGGTCGGGCCCAGTTCAGAACAAATCTATACAGAAGCCTGACAAAGTTTAACCTGAGTTCAAGCATGACTGCATAGTCATTAATATCTGAAGACATATTACAGTCAAACAAGGTACACAGCTACTAAAACACCTTATCTGGAATATTTCTGATATATTCATTAGACCTTAAAGCTGATCAATTTAATTGTAAATTGCATTAAAGTGTCAATGCACAGACTGCATGCTATAAAGCTTAGCAATGAAAATACTTCTGAAAAATCTCTGAAATACTAAGAATTGTATTTGATTTTAAAATAGTTTCACCAAAATGCACACTACATCCAGACTGAACTACTTAGTTAACCAGGACAGGCAAAAGACATAAAGCTACCGAGACCTTTAATATCACCTATGGGCACAAGAACAGAAATGGAACACAGCACCTGGAATGATGGCAAGCCTGAAACTATCTGGACCTGGGGTCTGGATAAATCCCTTATCACATGTGCAGACAGATGGAAACCATCAGTCTAAAACCAGTTTAGATTCTGAACTTTTCCAAAATTGTGACATTGAGAGCTGTATTCCAGCCACACACACTTTTTAAGTTCAATAATCTACAATAAAAGATGATCTTACACCAAGGAAATCTACTCTTCACAACAAAACCACAAGTGACCAGTGCCAAAATCAGAGACACATCACCATATTCTTTGGCTATGGCTGCCAGCCCTTTACCTCTCCCAATGTTTGTCCCCAGCTGACTTCCAGGAACCTCCCTCCAATAATCATCACCACACACAAAGACAACCCAGCTGCCCCTTAGTAAATATGTAGGCATATATGTATTTAAACAACATCACACAACAGGCCAGGCCACGTGGACTGCTTGGACAGGACTTGGCTTCTTGTTTCCTGTTTTCTCACTTCCATGTGAAGTTTAATATGATGATGGTTTCCATGTTAAGAGAACAATTTTCTGAACTACTATTCAAATCTGAATCATCCATAAATAAAGATGCCTTTAGCTTGGCATCAACTGTTTTCTCTGCAGTACTAGGCTTTGTTCTTGTCCTAACGACTTCTCAGTCATAATTTTCCCCAGATTTTGATAATATTAAAGTTAGACCACAACAGATTTTTTTATTACATTCTCTGGCATCTTTGCACCACAGCCATTGCCTAATATTAGCTGCACTAAGTGCCATTCCTTCATTTCCATAGCTGCTTTTCCAAGAGTGCTCTAACATTTAATTATGTGAGCTAATACACAGGAAAAAAAAATTTTTTTCAGTTGTTCATTTGTTTGTATAATCATATTGTTAAATAGATTTCACCTCCTTTCATTTATTACCTTTTTTTTTTTTACAGTAACTGAAATGTGATATTTTATTATTCATTTACTACATACACAGTTACAAACTTAAATACAACAGATCTCTACTTTAGACTGGAAAGTCAGGAAAAACACCAAAATTATTTACAAGACTTTAAGCCAAAAGTCTAAAAATCTAAGGAATTTGAATAATGCAGGATCTTTAAAAATAAATGTAAGCTGATACCAAGAAAATTTAGAACTCACCTCATATTCTCTCCTCACAGTGACTACAGTGAGAACTTAAAACTGATTTGTTGGAGGAGGTGAGCAGACAGCCCAGGCCTTTTCACCCTGAAAAAATGAGAAACTGATTTAAAAGGTCAATCTTTTAAACACAGGAGGGAGGAGGGAATGTTCATGTGCTGGCCATGGTAGGAAACTACCACAAAGCTGGTTAGGTTTCAACAAAATTAGGTGAACCTGAATCATTTAAATGATTGGCAAAACAGAATTAACAAGCACTTAGAACTTCCTCCAGCTGTTCCAACTACATTGTTTTTCTACTGGACTCCTCAACAGACACAAGGTAGACACAAGATCCATCTGACAGGTGCTGACACAAGGTTATGGGGTTCTTTCGCACAGAATGGGCACTATGCACAGCAAGCTCCAGTCCTGTCCCAAATTACACCAATGCAGAACCAACATTGGTTCATGCACACATTACAGAAAGCACCTGCCTCACACATTAGACAAAGCTGAAACTGTATCAGCAGCATCTGGCCCAGTTTGCTCTTTAATGATTTACGTGTGGAATATTTTTGCAAAGCTATTGCTAGATCTTCCATGTGCTCTTTTATTAGCAACATCAAAGCTCATTTCCTATATGTTTCCTATAAATACTTTGTACAGTTCATGTTCTTGACTTTTTTCTTCATGCTTCTCTTTTGTTTTTCTCCTGATAGTAAGGCAAAGCAAAAATTATTTGAAGGGAGTAATTAAAAAGCTGGGGGTTTTTAAAGTCTGAGTGTCTTGAAAATAATCGGAAAACTTCAGAGAACAAAAATAATCCATATGTAAATGCAGTGACCCTCATGAGTTTTGTCCCATACTTTGCCCTGTATTCAATTGCAACAAATTATCAAAAGCTTGACCAAAATGTTATTTCTAACTTCTAAACTCAAGTCTGAGTGCTCAAGCCAAGGGTGGTTCTAAATGCAATTAAAAAGGCTCTGAATGAAACTGTAAGCAATACGCTGCTTTGACTGGTTTTAGCTCTGTACTGTTTTGCACATTCAGGCTATTCAGCAATACCAGCTCTTTGATAAGGACAGTTGTCCTTTTCCTCTATTAGAAACGACTGATTTAGTCTTTCCCCTCTTAGCTTCTCTGCACTATGCCCCCAGGCAGCCCACTTGCCCAACCTCCTCACTATCAATAACTTCACCAGTTAGTGTGAATCCTAATACAGATTTTATAGTCTGTTGACCAACCTACTTTAGAAAACAGTGAAATATCTTCAGATTATTCATGGATCAACAACTCTACCTGCTACTTTGCTTCTTAAAATAGCTCCTTTCATTATAACATCTCATTAATGAATAGATCTTCACAAATGAACAGCTGAAAGACAGTTAACCTAGCTGAACTCCCAAATGACTCACAAACATTAACATTAAACACCCTATTTCTGTCAAATCTCTGAGAAAACTGGGTTTAGTAATAATCTTAGTCTTTTTCAGTTTGAAAATAGGAAGACTAGCACAAGGTAATAAAACAAACAACCCATTCAAGTGAGAGGAGAAATAAAAAAGGGCTCTTTCAAATTCTGCAGTGATTACTTTTCATGATGGAGCTTATCTCCCTGTATCTGCCCAACTAGACTACATCAGCTGTGTGGCACCCCAAAGAGAGCAATGATAAAACAGCATGTCCAGGCTGATTCACTCCAACTCTCCACATGCCTACAATGCTCTTGGAAGGTTATATTCAGGTAAGATGCATCCTCCTCCCTGTTCTGTTTTTGTAGCTGGCAGTCAGTATCATGTCTGGCACTGTCTAGTTATTCTTTGAAATCCAGCCTACAGTGGTAAAAGAAATCAATCATGCATCCCAGCCCAATAACCCACCCTTGCCTGCAAAACATTTCCTTTTCTCTACAAACATGCCATAATCAGCATAATGGCTGCGTGTTCACTCCATTCCTAAGGAAATGTTTTATTCCAGTAATTCTCAACCCAAGGAAACACAACTGTTTCAGGACACAACTCAGTGCTTGATAGACACAATAAATCTTTCTCTGTCTTTTCCTTTGCCAGTATTCTCATCAGTGTGGTTTTGATCAGACCTAACTCCCAGCACTTCAATGATTTTTTCCTGAACTGGTTTATTTCCACTATAATTAAGATTTTTTCCCTCTTTCTAAGACCCCCACCTTTCAGTAAAACTGATGGAATCCATACTTCTTGAGACAGATACTGATCTCAAGGATTGCCATTTATTTTCCATATGTTTTTTTTACCAAATTGTTACCTAATCAGGCTCTGGTTTTATATCCAACTATTTTCTTTAATACAGCCACTTCAGCAAGAAGCATTGGCAGGTACCTCACAATTTCTATTTTTGCCTATAATCTGTGCTGTGTTAGTCAAAGTATAAAACAATGACTCCCTTATAGCAGCAGACCTGAGGTGTCTACAAAACCAAAAGCTTAGAACTCTGGCAGTTACTAGTTATGAGCAGCTCAGCAATGCTCGTTCTGCACCTGTATCCCTTCCTAAACATACTACAGCAAAAGGACTTACTTTTCAGCTTAGTCTAACTGGACAATTTATCCAAGATAATTCATTCTAAGAGTCAAACTTCAAAAAAATTATGTGACCAACACCAGATTTCATTAAGACAAGAGGCTGAAGAACAAAGACTTCAGGCTCACCAAGTCCTCCTGAGTCTAAAGGAAGGTGATCATCACCGATGATCTGCAAGACACAAGCCTACTTCAACCACATCAACCTTTCATTTTATTGCTGTCTATAGAGCTAAAACCTACTGGTAGACCCAATGAAGTAATTGCCCCTGAGGACTGTTCACACTTTGACTACAGAAAGGTGAAGGATTAACAACTTATCTGCAATAACAATGTTTTCCAGAGCAGCACAAACCCTGAGGCCAGGAGCTCTGCCTCAGATCCAATCTCTTCTCACATTCATGGTAGATTCTTAAAGCAACCTTTAGGCACCCCAAAGGAGCTTGGTCACATTAGTCACCCTATGAGGTGCAGGCTCAGTAAACTCCTGTTCATGATTTTGCCTACTGTCTTTCTCAGGATCAAAAACTCATCTATGCATACCTCACTCTCCCCCCCTCAGTACATCCTCAAGAATGTGTTGCATGATCCTCTGAAGCACCTCAGGTGCCAAACACAACCTAAATGGCAGTTTGAGGAAACTGTCTCAGAGGGGATGTTGAATGTGTGCAAACATGTGCTCTGTTTTTGTAAGGGCACCAGCCAGATCCCTGCTGATGCATCAAGTGCAGGAAAGTATTTGGCACCTGCCCCTAGCCCCAGAATTTATCCCCTTGTAGGTAGTGGAAACATATTCCATTTTTAGTTATTCAATTATATTAGGCCTATATATAAATGAAGCATTCTGTCTTGTTGTGCAAAGAGCAGTAAGTCTATCCACTTGGCCCAGAGGCCTGGACCTTTCCCACTTATATTTTAGCCCCTGTTTAAACTGAGTGGTATTTGCCCACGAGAACAACCCTCAGGACAGGTGAGGGTCTCTGCATTTCAAGTGAAATCCCTGCTCTATAAATAAACCCAGCCCCTTCTCTGCAGCTCCTCAGCAATCAGCTTCAACTGTGGGGGTGTTCTCAAGTGTCCACTCTAACTTCAGGCTAATCTCTCATTTTAGCTTAAAAAATGTTACTATTTGGGAATCTCTCAGAGGCAAAGTACCTGACAAAAGTTTAATTAACTGGTTCTATGCAACACAGGCCTTACTACTAGAGAGTCAATTCCACTTGTTTAAGTAATGCTTTCCAAAAGGTACAGTTTGTCTAAAGAAGAAAACTAGTGACAACAGTCATTGAGATTCCTAATCTTAGACCTCAGACCAAACAGCATGGACGGCTTACTGAAACGTGCAGTGGCTCCCACAGAGGAAACCAAAATGTAGGGGGGAAAGGACAGTGAATGCCTGAATTTTGTCTTGATATGGAAGCAGAATATAGTCAGAGGGAGCTAGGAGCACACCAAGGTCATTAACATAAAAGCTGAGTAGGAGGAGGTTTGGTTTAATTGACAGAGGCAGAGTCCCCCGAGAAATGTGTGAAACTGAAGGGCGGAGAAAACAAAGATCAAAGACATCAGAGTACCATGAGGGAAGTAATGAAGCCCTCAAGGCAGAAAAAGAACGAACAAGTAAGGACTGAAAGAATGACTCTCCTACAAAAGAAAGAGGCAAGAGCACAGTTCAGTCAAAGCTAAGAGGAAAGACTAAGAGTGCTCAAACAGGATTACAAGCCAGAAAGGTTAAAGGAAGAAAAGTGCCATGGCCAGACCTCACCATTCAATTCTCTCTTTAAGCACTCACACTGGCACTTTTGGCAGCATTGTCAATTATACTTTAGTCATGCTTAGAGAACTCAATCATCCTGAAACCCTTCTGTGCTCATCTAATACATCTGAGAAAAATGTTTATACATACATTGTACTTTAAAACTTAAATCCAATTAGACTAAACATGTTTTATTTAAGTTCCAGTAAAATCAAAGTATGTCTCAATACCTTGGGGTTTTTTTCCTAAGTGCCAAGAGGCTTCTAGCATTCATACACCTCTAAAATGAACTTTAATAAAAAATTAATAGGCTACTTTGTAAATGCTTGAAACA
Organism: Galbula dea; assembly: GCA_013399015.1. NCBI lineage: Eukaryota > Metazoa > Chordata > Aves > Piciformes > Galbulidae > Galbula > Galbula dea. Next base: position 1,167,490 of record VWZX01002149.1, read on the forward strand.
AATATCAAGCAGAGAAGAGACAATTTCCATTTACTTTTAAACAACACAGCAAAGCATGAGGTCTTCCAAATAATAAAAGAATGTTTATGGCCACCCTTCTTTTTCCCATAACAATCTTGATGTTAAGTAAGAAAAACTCCATCTCATCACAAACACACTTCTCTTCAGTATTGCATGCTGAAGAGCCACAGAAACAGAAGTATTGACCTGTTAGAGACCTTCTGACAGGAAGGTTGTCAAGAATCAAGATTTAAGATACCTGAATCATACTGTTGTGTAAATAACAAAGTACATGAAAATTAGGAAACAAAAAATTTGACCTCCAAGTCCCACTGAAGTGAGGAAGAACACATTTCCATGTGCACAAAACAAGCACAGCAGACACAGCCCTGAGCAGGTCACCACTGAAAACAATGATTTAATAGAAGATTAAAAGACCCAGGAGGGCCTGAGAAGTTGTGGATGCTTCATCCCTGGAAGAGTTCAAGAAGAGACTGAATGAGGCTTTAAGCAACCTGGTCTAGTGGAAAGTGACCTTGTACGGGGCAGGGGGCTTGGAACTAGGTCCCTTCCAACACAAACCATTCTGTGATCCTATGAAATCATCTGCAATTCATTACCATGCTATGGCTTTCACACCTGTTGCCCCAGGGTTACTATTCTGCTCACAGAAACTGATGTGCATGTTCATTTTCACTGGTAAAAATGAAGCACCAACTGATAAGGAAATGAGGACAGTATAAAAATGACCTTTTCATGAGCAAATGCATGGATCTATGGAAAAGCAGCCTTCCTTCACAGTGGATGTGGCTAGTGAGGTGTACTACTACTCTGATAGTCTTTTACTTCATCTGGTATCTTCTCCCCCTCCATGCCCCCAGATAAAATTGCATGCAAAAACACTCTGAAGTTAAAAAAACCCAAAAAACAAAAACCAAAACAGTTGCCAAAGCACCCTTTTTCTCACTTTAATCTCTGTACACAAGGTCTTACATCCATGTTCAAATGAAATTTGGTAGCAGTCTGAGGAACAAACAATGGTAGTGTTTCCCCCTGTTTGCAGCTCATGTAGCTACCAGCTTCACTAAGCAGTTTCTATTGTATTTTATAGCTTAAAAAAACCCCAAAAATACAACTGACACCAAAAAATAGAAAATAATATGGATGTATTTCGGCTTCTGTGAGGTACTTGAGATTCAAAATCACCATGCATATGTCACTGAAATGTGACTAGCACTCTTTAGGTTGGAAACAAGTTCCCCAGGAATAGCCAATAGGAGAGGGGAAAATATGAACCCTGGCCAACAAAAAATTGGCCTACTTAAGAACTATTAATAAGAAATCTTATGAGAAGGGCATTTGTCTGCCCAACTGGGTAAATAAGAAGTATTTCCACCATTAATTTTTTCATACAGTAAATCACTAAAACAAAAACCACTATCAGGAAAATACTCTGGAGCCAACACAACTCTGGTCCAAAATCAGTTGGTAAAAATAACTTAATTATACCTCTTATAAATATGTTTATCTTCTAGTTCAAAACTGTTTATAAAATGCTCCAGAAAGGCAAGCAGCCATACAAACAGTTTGTTGCATTGAGTGCCAACAGAAAAGAGGGTGTAATAATGTTGTCAATTTACATTATTTGACTCATTTCAAAATCTCATTCAGGTGCTTATTTAAGCCCACAAGACCTTTAGGGAAATAAAGGTAGGAGGACACTTCAGTCAGCTTACCAGAACATTCTTCTAGTGAAATTGCATAGCAACATATTAATGCTAAATGTCAGCAGTAAAAACAAATGCCAATAAGCTAAATGCTTCTGTGGGGAAAAAAAAATGCAGCTACTAATAAGGTAACATCAGCACATTACAAAGGCATGACAGTCTTAAAAGCAGTTTACAGCATCAAATATATGGAGTCAAAATATCATAAAACATCTTAACTGCACTCTAAAATGAAAAAACAAGACAGTTTATACCCCATGCTGTGTGAAATCTGCCTCTCAGATCATTCTGCCAATACATACAATTTGGAGGAAACCACCAAGCTTTTCATTATTCTGTGAACTAGCAGACAATGAGCATATCACAGTGTCAGAGCTTTTCAGAGTACAAACATTCCTTCAACACAACTTAGTCATCAACTCACACACTGGAATGAGACTCATTCTGTCCAGCATGATTTCTGGTCTGAGAACTAAGCTAGAAAGCAAGAACTGTTTGCTAAAAAATGCCTTGTTCATACCTAACTGAAATAAATTCAGTGGCAGAAATAACATGACAAAGTATCCCTTTCCCCATGACCCAACTGATCTGCAAGTTAATTCAGATCAGACTACACATGGAAAGGTATGCTTAAGGCAAGATTAGACAGGTGATCAGAGAGAGAAGCCTGTAGGAGTATGCTGTGTGAATATAAATGAAAAAAAGTCATGATTCCTACTATCACAAAAATGAAGAGGGGGAGAAATTCCTATTCTGGATGGGTATAGACAAGAATTTGCCTTGGGATATAAATGGTGACAATCAAATATGTAACTGTGATAGTTATATTGTTAGACAAAAACACAAATGTCTCAACTACAGCAAAAGTAAGCCCCAAGTATTCTGTTTATAATACTTCTAAGAACCTAAAGGTCTTAGCTACAATACACCTGAAACGATATGCAGCCCCTAAAGGACAAGTCACACCTCTTGATGGAAAAAAACACTTTGCTTTCTGCCAGCCCTCATGACATCAGTGCTAAAGTGAACAAGTACCAGCCTGTGCCACCTCTGTTTGGCTGCCATTTCAGTTCTCACACCCCCTCAGACAGAAGTGATGACATGAGGACTAAGTCTGAGTTATGGGACAATTCAGCAAGAATACCAGGTTCTTTGACAAAAACCTGTAATGTGGCAAATAGATCCTGATTTGTTTCAAGCACCCATCTCAAGCTCACTAACTTTGGTTACATTTAGCCCCAACAAATAAAAACTCTGAAAATGGAGAAATTTTGTGGAAAGCACCAGAGGATTCTCATTTAATATTATTTTTCTAAAGTGAACATTCAACATGTCTTCAGATGGAAAATAGAGAATTTAAAGACAATACCAAAAAAAAAAATCATACTTTGTAAGAACATTTAACACTCAGTAGTGTTGTTTACTCTTGAACCATGTCATGATTCACCATCTCAAAATCTCCAAACAGCCATGACCATTCCCTTTTCAAGGGAGCTTTAACAGATAGACTGTAGAATTCCATAATAATTCAAATAAAATATTAATTGTAGATTGAAGAAGGTCCTTAGTTAAAAGAGAACAGATGTATAGCTAAATGGAATTACAGACCTAGTACTGCCAAAAATTCCTTAACTCTCCTCCACTTCTCTATCCACAAGAAAATCTATGATGTTTGCAGAGGGGAAAAAAGTGACAGATATTATCAGACCCACTGTTTTCGTTTTTTCTTTTAACTTGGAAGGGAGGAGTTCTGGCTTGCAGCAGTGTCATGGTTTGCAAACGAATCCCTTTATCAGTCACACTTGCATCCTTTGGTTCCTTGTTTTTCTAAGCACTTTTGGTGAGCCTGAGCTAATGAAACCAAAGTGGGAGCCCCAATCTGGAAGCAGTACCACACACATGCCCCACACAACCAGAGACACAAGGGTACAAACCGAAGACTTGTTCTTTCAGAAGCTTCAGACCACAAAATGGTTAAAGTGCTTTCCTGGAGACAAAGCCAAGCCCTCCAAACCATGTGTCAGGCAAATGCAGAGACCTCAGCATCAATTTCTTCAATGAACTTAACCATTCCTCTTGCACCAAGTTACCTGCTAAAGCCGACTTGGCTTTTAATGAAGGATAAAAGGGAGCTAGCAAAGGAAGAAAAAAACCCAACCCATAATATCAAATGGTTATACTATTTTAACTGAATGCATGATTAAATGCTGCAAAATAATCTTCTATTTCAGGAAAGTGTCCAGTTAGGACACAGGAAGCACCACAAAGAGATTGATTTCTCTACACTTAACTGCTTCACACAACTGCTTTGGTAAACGATTTAGAAGAGTTTATAGATGTACTAAATCTCCACTGGAGTAGCAAGACTGTTTCAAGGTGCAAATTTCTTTGCTAGTAAAGTAAAAATAAAGTATGTACATATGTGTTTAACATTCATGTTATTTGGCTGTCATATGGCTTCATGACAGTTGCAGACCACATGAACCACATGAAGTCTTTGTCCTTTACAGAATACATAGCAATGAAAGTGAAAACTTGTTTTCTTTTCTTCGGATCATATAGCCAACATTTGTCTTCTTACAAAAGTAAACTTCTTTAATTGCTAAATACCACTCACAAAAGTCATTTCAGAACTTCAGAGTTTATGTGATAGCACTGATGACTTCACTTAGAATTTCCCATCAATGATTCAAACACAATTTACCCTTAGGAAGTCGAAGTGGAGACACAGTAATTAAATGTTAAGCACCAGAAATAAACATTCGCTGAAGTCAAGGAAAAGCAATTCCATAGTAACAAAATTTACTACATAAAAAGTCAACAAAGACTTCAACAACATCCTTGTTTGAAAACTTTTGTCCCAACATAAAGCCATCAGATTAAGTAGAATTCTCTCAGTATAATTCTTTGCTCAAACTACGCCAGGATCAAAATCTGACAAAGACAACACAGCATTACACTAAGTCTCAGTTCCACACTGGTGACACACAAAGCAGACTGGGTACCACATATCTTTTTCTCAATGATTTCACTTCTCTTTCCCCAGAAGGATCACAGAAGCTGCCTATGAATCTCTAATCAGGATTACTAGAGTGTAACTAAAAGCTGAAACTACAAAGCTGATGGAAGTAACCTCTCAGGGGTTTCCAAGAGCACACGCCCCATATTAATTACAAGAAACAACAAAAGGCAAAACCCGACATCTCCACTATCCTGTTATTCCCACAGCCTTATCAAAGTATTTGAGCAAAACATGACTATGTAAAGCTTTAAGCAATGATAAAGCTCCCAAGAAAATTCCCATTATTTTCTGGATCTTAAGTATCCCATTTATAGATTCTATTTTATCACGTAACAAACTCATTTCCCTTCTACAGATATCAAAACTATCTAGAACAAGCTTAGTTATAAGCCTTCCAGTGGAAGAGAGATTAAAACCTTCAAAACTTAAGCCAAAAAAGCCAACTGGCAACGACACCTTAAATGAAAACATTTACCTCACACCACAATCTGAAAAAAAGTAACACAGTGCACTCTTTGAAGCATTACTTTAGACCAGCTCTATGGTAAACTAGGACTTCAGAAGATTTGTTTATAGCACTCTTATGCATAATGTCCTAATCTTATATATTCCAGAACCTGGAACTTCCACTAAAACACCCATTTTTCCCAGTTGTGTTTTCTTCTGAAGATTCTTGATGCTGTATATCTTTTTGCTGCTACCTTTCAGACATAAGCACGTTTATCATGTTTTAAGGATGATTCCCTCTCTCCTTTTTTTTTTTTCCCCACCTACAATTTCAGGTTAAAGTTTTAGCTGTTTCACCCTCTCGCCACTGAATGCACATTCACAGAGACCCAGATGCTTTGAAGATAACAGAACCATTTGTGCATTAGCATAAAAACATACAAAACCAAGGCCACTCTTCATGCCCTTTGAAATGTATATTCTAAAATCCAGTGTTTTTAACAACAAAATTCATCACTCGAAAACCCATGGAAAAATATCACAGACATTTAAATTCCAATGTGGCTATGTAGAGGAAATTTTCAGTGTTTTCTTATTATATTTCCAGTCACAGAAAGCCTACATTTTAATTCCAAGCTAAGAACCCAAAACAAACTCAGACTGGTAAAAGGCCTTTTTCTCTTAGCCAACAATATCTTAACCAAACTTTCCATTTCCTTTGTTTACAAAGTTCCTTCTTACTCCCATGTTACACTCAGCATGGATTCTGAGAGCACCATTCAGCTAGGAAATTACTGCTAAATGAGCTAGGAAAATGTTATGATGTGCAACAACACCATCACTGACCACAGGTCCCCATGCCTTCTGTGTTGGACCTACACAAGTGACGGAAGTGATTTTGAAGAGAGATGGGCTTGCAAACTCACTTCCTATCAACCTGTCCTTTGTTGCTTTTCTCTCCAAACACCTAAATGTTTTTCTCCACCAGACATGCCTGAAAATCATCTTCAAAAAAACTAATGCAAAAACTTGTCTGTAAAGAGTGCTAGTCCAGTGAAAATGCCAAAAGACAAGAGTGTATCCCCAGAGAGGTTCTGCAGTAAAGCCTCAGCTGCCAATAAATCTCAGCCCTTATCTGAAAGAGCTGCCTTAGAGGCACAAGTGGATAGTTGTCTCCATGCCCATTCATTCCTTCTTAAAGCTGCCAATTTTGCCTCTTTACACAAAAGACCACAAATCCACCATTTGCCAGATTTTCTTTAACTCAGCTATGCAGTTAAGCTATGCAAAGCAGCAGAAAAATTCAATACACATTCCAGATTAAAATCACAAAACCAAAACCTAAATCCAAACCAGTTTCTTTTTGCAGTGCACAGGACACATATGGTGTATTTTCATTCTTACCACTGCAAACAATACATACTACGGGGTATCTACTGGTGATCACTGGGTGTGCTGGGGAGGTTCCTGCTCTCTCCCAGCCTGCAGGAGTGCTACCCAGGGAACACCACAACCACTATTAAAGCTGTCTGTCTCACATCTTAGGACAATCACAGAGGCCACCACGATCTGCTAGCATGGCTTTTTAACAGATGTCAAACCTGTCTATTTCTAATAGGCACAAGCCATTAAAAAGTGACACCAATTCCACAGAACAATTTGTCATCTTGTGCACAGCAACAGACAGATTTCAAGTATAAAACTTGGTGTTTGGAAGATACTTGTGTTTTAATTGCCAAAATGCTACCATCTGTTCCAGGTTTATTGAGAAGACAGGAAGGGCTGTTGCAGCCAGAACCATCAGTTTGAGAAGTCAGTGGGAAAATCTGAATTTTACATCTGAAACCTTTCCAACCTGCCCTAGCTTTAGGTCCCCTGCTCTGTATCACAGAATGTCAGGGGTTAGAAGGGACCTCGAAAGATCCTCTATAGTCCAACCCCCCCTGCCTGAGCAGGATTCTTCCCTGACTAGGAGTCGAATCTGGACCCTGCTGGTGAGAGGACCAAATCCTAGCCACTAGACCACCACTGCATTGGTGCCACATCCAAAGATGACACTCCTTGTGGAACTTCTCAGCATAAGGGAGTACCACTTCTCACATGGTCTCCAGGGATTCTTGTAGGTTTGAAACCTACTCCAATAAATTTGGGGTTTGTAAGAAATTATTAGAAATTGAAAGCTGGAAGGGAAAACCAAAAAGCAATTCAATATCCCTGGCCTGGTCACACAACTAGGAGTCCTAAGAGCTTTAAAGAAAAATCACAATCATGACTGTGACCCCTTTAGGAGAGAATAGCAGCACTTAACTCACCACCAGCCCGAACTTAAAACACTCCAGCCAGCCCTACAGAAAACAGAAGTTAACCAACTTCATGTGAAAGAGAAACAGGAAAAGCTGTGGGTATCCCAGGGCATCAGTGCCTCTTCAAGCTTAGAAACACTTCTTTGACAAATTTTGACCCACTGTATCCTTTCTTGGAGCTACAGCACAAGGTACAACCTAACCCTTGAGTGTGAGAAGGATAAATGTGGTTATAAAAATCAGACAAGATGAGACTTTAGGGAGCAGAGTATGCTGTAGCTTAATAAAACTGAATGCTTGCACTTTGAATAGCTGAAGCTGGAAGTTGTCAAAATCGAGATACTGAACTAGATGGAATTAGCCTGCCACCATGGCAGTCCTAACATTCTTATATTTCTAAAAGGAAAGGCATGTTGCATTTCTTTCTATAAATCCTAAATGCTATTTCAAATGTTAGGCCTTTCCCTGTAGATAAGGGAGTAAGTGTTAAAAAGTGTAGCTGTCTCTAAATAAAAAGCTAAAAATGGAAGGAAATATCTTTGCCAAAATATAATGGCAACCTCTGAACTCTCTTTAATTTCATATCTGGCTTCTGTTTAATCAAAACAATCTTTTCCCTCCATTAAAAGCCACTTTGGCTTAGATCTCTAGAAAACCTGAAGTGCAAGGTCGGAGCTGGAGCTGTTACTTGAAAAGAGTGCCATTCCCTGACCATAAGGGCTGCAAGTGTCACCACAGTATGGCATTTCTCAGATTAAATGTCATTAATCTGAGAGGTAACAAAACTCTATATGCTGCCTTTCGCTCAGGAATTAAAGAGTCTTCATATCAAACCAGAGAGCTTTTTCTGCCTTTCAAAAAGCAGTAACCCAGCATCTCTTTGCTAGAAGCAACTAACTAAGATGGTTCATGGCTCTAACTACAGACTATTTTCAAAGGTCTTTGATAGAGGCACCGATTTTTGTGGCAGTATTCGTTAGTGAGGCTTTGGAGCAGGGTTTACAAGTAATTGCTCCCCTACCAAAAGCAAGATGCAAGGTGGTGTTTTAATTCCTCCCACATAGGCAATACTTGCATCCAGAACAAGAGTCTGTGGTTCTGCCAGGGAGAGCAGTTCCTTCCCATTTTACACAAATGTTTTGGTGGGCTGGAAAGGGAAACCTTTCAAGTGATCCCAGGAAGAAAGAGGAATGCACAGGCATAGTGCAGGGGGAGGCACTGCCAACAGCCAGAAACATTTCAGATTTAACTGGCACTACTCCGTGTTCCTACGGTTTCAGGGTTTCACACCTGAACTAAACAGTGAGACATGGACCTTTCTAATTAAAGCCTAGAAAAAAAACCCACATTCCTATAGAGTGTAACTTCACCTCCAGAGAAAGGCCAGATTTTCATACTTTTGTTAAAGGTTAGGATGAATAAGCACTTCTAACTTCAGAGACATTTCACCCAAAACAAAGTGCCCATAAGGATAAGTGTCCATTAAGGATATCATTAAGAAACTTGTCCTGGGATATGCACCATGCAAGCAAAGAGCTTCAATTTAGCTTCAGTAAAATTTGAAGGTTTTACTGAAGTTCCCTGAAGCAGCTGCAGTCTGCCCCTCTTTGTAAGCTGAAGGACCTCCAATTTACACTTGAAACATTTCAATTCTAATAGGTGTACTCGCTCTAGAATGCCAAAACACAGCCTTTTAATGAAAACTATTAATGGTGGAGCACTGAGCTGCATTACACTGGGGCTTCAGACTACGATAATCTTTTGCCTTGATAGGATCAGTAACCAAAACTAAATATTTAACAATGTGCATGAAAAATAAGTCTCTGTTTCAGGAGTCATTTTTACAGCCCAAGGCAGTATTTCAACATATTTGTATTCCACTTCAGAATTTCTTGTTCTGTTTCAGTTCTGCTTTCTTTTGTTCCATTCACAGAGCAAAATTCCATGTGGAGGTACTCTGCTCTTTCTTGAGGGAACCTAATATATTTTTAATTAATATAGCAAATTATTCACATTGCTGAAGCAGAAATAACTTCTGTCCTAATACCAAGTCCAGTAGCCCTTTCATAGCAGCTGTTAACACCTCTTCTCACTACCAGAAACTTCCGGGTGGTGACTTGGAACAGAGGCTTTCCATTTCACAGAGAAATAAGCACTTCTAATTCTTTCTCTGCTGGAGCAAGACAACAGTATAAAGGAAAAAAAAAAATAGGGGAAGGGGAAGAAAAAAAACAAAACAAAAATGACAAATACCAACTTTATAAAGTGAAAAATTCTGAACTGAAATTGAATACATTCCTTTTCTGAAACCAAGGAAGAAAATGAAGTTGAATGAGAGCCCAAAGAGTAAAAGGAAACAGACAAAACCACGGGAGAAAATCAGGATGGAGAAAAAGCCAGAGTGTGAGTAAGCACCAGGAGCTGAGGGAATCAATAAGAAAAGTTATAATCCAGGGGAAAAGATACAAATCTATACAAATCATATGCCATAATTCAACTCCAGCTCCAGATGGACAGAAATGAAAGATAGCAAGATATCAAAATGGAAAGAGGAGGTGGAAAGAGTGAAAGAGAGAACCACAGATTATTTTACTTTAAACATAGTATAGATTATTAGAAAGACTAAATGATAGTCTGCAGCTAAAAAACTGTTAGCTACAAAGTTCATCTGCTAGAGCTTAGCTTTGCCCTGGTGTATTTTAGCAATTTTAATTAAAAGCTTACATAATTCTAAGTAATTTCTGCTAATACGTTTCTGCTCAAATTTCAGACAATGAAACATGGATCTTACTCTGCCCTTTAAAACAATCATTAAGCTCCACAAAGTGTGTACTGTCAACAGGCCAAAGTCATAAAACTCATGATTCTCTTATACAATGTGAACAGAATATTACAAAATATACTGTAGGGAATAATCCTGTGCTGGCAAAGAGATACCCAAGATGACTTAATGGGCCTTTTCTATCGACTTCCCTCATGCTATCAGTGCAGTACTTGATCTTTTCTCATTAACCACATCTGCTGCCACATGGGTAGTTTAAAGAACTTTCAATAATTTTAAAAATCCAAGGAGGTAAAAGATGGTTGCACCCCTAAACCATCTGACCTCATCACTTTCTGCAGGACAAAAAGTTTCTCCTCCCATTCCTTCCATGCTTACAAAATTAAAATTAAAAATGTAAGTCAGGGATGATTTATGTTTCCACACCCAGGCATGGAGGACTTGACTCCCCTCTAAAATTACTGTCTGGAAGAAACTGAGTGGGGGTGGGTGGGAAAGAAATTCCCTGTCCTAATCAGTATTGGTTTCTTGAGCTGAGGAGCCACAGCAAACCAGCCTGGGTGTTCTTGTACAAAGTGAAACAGATCCTGTTTTACTTTGTTTCCTGTTGGTGGAACACGGTATACAGAAGGGTTAGAGAATGCCTCTCCTCCTCAGTGTGATTGAAATATTTCTCACATTTTTGAAACCCAGAAGTACAATTTCCCAAGACTGTTAGACCTGTACAATTCTAACATCTACAAGCAATTTCTCATTTATAGTATTTGCTCCATTTTTAACTTTCTGTGGATGTGTACCTCAACTGCTGCCTGAACATCCCCAAGAAGTAAAAGATAAACTGTTACTTGTACAGATATTCACGTTGTTCTCAAAGGAGCTCGATGGAATTTTTTCAGGTGGAAACATTTCACTGTTGAGATTGTGTTCACCTGCCTGTAGCACACAGCTAGACTAAGCCCAACAGAATAAACCACACAAGTCTGTTCATTGGGATCACACAAACGAAGCAAAGAAAAGAATTTGTCAAATTATCATCTTTTATAGTTCACCTAGAGCCACAGCCATTCACTTCTCCATTCTGTTTGGAATTGTCTCCTTCTGTGAAGATAAATTTTCCCTAACAGCCTCTGTCATGGAATTATTTTGCCCTCACACTTCATGATTCAACTCCCCCACATCCTGAAAGGAAAGCAGCAGTCTACGCCCAAAACACTTTAGTGATCCAGCAAAACTACCGGGAGCAAGGCCGAAACCCTTGTGGATGTTTTACTGGGAGACCTAGGGAAGACTATGGAGCAAAGCATCCTTAGCCTGAGCCTCCAAAGGAACAACATTGATTCCTTCTAACCACAGCAAGTTACAAAACATCTGACATGCACTTCTTGGTGGATCAGCTGCCTTGCCAAGTAAGCAAAGAGGAGATTAAATTAAATAATAGAACTCAAAATATGAAGTATCCTGCACTGCTCCAGGATCTTTTTCCTCACTGGCTACAAGTGAAGGCAGAAAGATGATCCCTTCACAGGCTGCATGTTGAGGGCTGGGTATGCAGCTGGCTGGTACTCAAGCCTATATTTAAAAGCATAGTGGGGGTGGAGGAGAACTTGGATGAGGGGAAAAGAGAGGGTTTCTGAGAAGGGTGGGCTATTTTCAGCCACAAAGTTACCTTGTAATCTAGAAAGAGCAGGGTTTTTTTCCTGTGGAAATGGGAGGTGAGGAAGAGGTATGGAGTAAGGGAAAGGTTTTACAGTCTCTTCAAAAGAGTTAAAAAAATTAAAAACAACCAAATAATCAAAATCTCCAAATCTAAAATACCTGACCACTAAATACAAGACATCTTTTAAAAACCTAAGTTCTGGTAGTCTAGCCCTCAAAAGTGCATGGACAAGCTCTGTCACTGCAAACAAACACTAGGAGAACAGAAAGAAAATTGTTTACCCTGCTGGAAAATGTATCTGCTCCGTATGCATTTTGAACATGTCCACCAGAGATTTACTGAGGGCATACAAGTGGTCTGACAGTTAACTAATCAGAAGAAGAATTATTCTACACAAAAAGGCATCCCTATCAGTGTTTTAAGACCTGATAAATCCCAAACAAATATGTTAATTAAGAAGAACTAGTCCAAAAGAAAGTGAGGATAGCATTTCACTTTTCAATACATTGCTAGGGTAGGAATTTGTTTTTTCTTTGTAACTGAAGTTCACTGTAGATGCCTTCTTACTTATGTGATATATTAAAACCCATACTTTATTTCCTGACTAGCAGACCATACTGCCTTTATTAAAGGATTATTCCTCTGACAATACTGGTTTTTCACTTGTTTAACCTCCTTTTAGGAAAGTTAGTTAAAGTGCATAAAGATTACTTAAAATACAGTTCAGGAGCTATCACTCTCATAACTGTTTTGTATTTCCCCAAGAGACAAATGAGGGAAATGTTAAACTTAGTGTAGAATACTGTGTGGCAAAATGAACAGCATAATAATTAAGAAAACCTTTACAGTGTAAGAGTATCTTAAAATGTTCTCAAAAGGACTGGATGAATGCCAAAAACCCTTCTAGTGAACAAGGTTGTCTTAAATAAAAACTTGTTTAAAATTTGCCAAATTAGTCACACACCCAACTCCTGCCTGCCTCTTTCAAACCAAATGAGAATTAAAAACTGGGAAAGAAAAACTACAGTTAGGAGCAAATAATCAGAACAGTTTTAAACATGAGAAATACATTACAGTTACCTGATTACCAGGTAGATCTGGATATACCAGCTGCCTTTATTCCCAACTGTACTGTCTCTCTGACCCATTTGCTTCACTTTCCTGCCTTTAATTTCTCATCTGTAAATAACATTGCTGAATTATTGCATCTCCTTGACAGGGTGGTGTTAAGATTAATTAGTTAATATTTGGAAGAGCCAGGTACCACCTGAGAGCTACAGAAGGGCAAGAGACTCTTGTTACCATCAATCCAAGAGTCAGAACAGCAATAAAAAAACCCAACACTATGTTGGAATTTCAAGGAAAAGAATGAGCAAGAACAGAGGAGGGAAATCCTGCAAAGGATTGATTCTGAGTTTACAGAGACTCTTGAACATTGGCTTGTGTTCTCATTAAAGCTAAAAGAATCCCAAGTTCTGCCAAATACATAATGTAATATAGAAAGTATTTTAAAACAGAAGTCTTCCTTTCCACAAAATGCATTTTCCAAACTTCTTACTGTGCTCTTCTCACTTACTCATTACAGCTCTCTGTCCTGCTTGCTTATAAAAATGGACTTTCACTGGTTTTCATTTTACCTTTCTTCATAGTCTGGCCATCACAATTCATTCTTGTCTATCTCTTGTATTACTATGTCCCATATCAAGATTAAATCCAGATGAGATCTCCTGCCAAAACAGAAATAAACTCCTTCATGGATTGGCCTTGTCTGCCCAGAGATGTAATGGGATCGAAAACAATAATCCTATCATTTCACTACTCAAAATACACTCCTTCCCTTTAAGAGTTTTTGTTTCAATCTTCAAACTGGAGTTCAAAGGATGAGTATTTTACACTGCCTTTACTCACCAAAACCACAGCACTTGAATGGGAGACAATCTCAAAGATAAACACAACTGAGGGGCAGTTTCCCCTAACAGTAAGTGGGAGGCCAAGTTTCAGTTGCAGGACGGGACTATAACACCGCAAGGACTCTCCTTGTCAGTGATCCAACAACAGATGTACCAGCACATGCACACAGCATCTCAAGTTCACAGCCAGTCTTGCAGCTTTTGATGTTTTCCTTAAATCATCAAAGTGCTGTTAAGTCACATGATTTTGATTTCAGACAGTGAAATTTCTCACTCGTGCCAATATGGTGAATGATTTTCAAATGCGAATTACAGCCAACCAGAAACAGCAAAGGAACTAAGCTCATTATCTTTAATGCAGAGTTTTCCATGGTTAAGGCATACAAGATACACACGAACAAACCTGCACAGAGACCAACCAGTCTCACACAGGCAAAGGAGACTTTTTCTTTCCCCAAAAGCACTAGGATGAAAGACGACAATAGCCAAGAATCATCATCTTCCACTTTTTCACTGCAGCCTCAGTCTAAATTAATGAAACACAGAAATATGCAACACTCTCAAATTGCATATCCTTTTATCAACTAGTAGGCAGAAAGATTCATTTCAAGACAATGAAGAAAAGGAGAGCTAGAAATCAACCTCGTAAAAATTAGCAAGTGTATTTGGAAGTTTTGCCACCTCATCAAGGGAAAGGGGTTATGGGTATTTTATATAAAGAAATGAAAAAGCAGCAAAAAATTCAGTGGAATTTGTCCCAGAAATACTCTAAACAAAGCATATTGTTTTGGTTTTGTTTATTTACTAATGCTGTAAGCAGAAAACAGCTGGCCTTCATGGCTATATACTCAGATTTCCATCAGCAAATAAGAACTGGTAAATGAAAAGCATCTTTTGAACAACTTGATTGTTAAAGCTTTCAAGGGGTATCCTTTGATTATTTCCCTACTGTAAGAGTACAAGCAAAACTGAAGTGAGTACTCCTGTCTACACAAATATATGAATTTTACTCAAGCATACTTTAAAACCACTTAAAATACACAGCTTTTATTGTATACTGGCAATTGACTACACAAAATTTGGTGCATTACTAAATTCAGAACTTTATCAATATCTAAATATATTACTATAACAGGCTACTTTTGCCAGGAAAATGTACAATCTTACAAAAACTAGACTTTTTAAAAACAGTTTTGTTTCCTTGAGCTCACTGGCATCACTTATACTCCTATGCCTCCACTTTTTAATCCCCACACAGTTCTTGTCAACCTTTGCCTGGCTTCATGATGACGTGTGTTTAACAAGGCTATGGTCAACCAAATCACCATGTCTGCTTCCTTTAAATACAAGTAAACTCCATTTGTATAATTTCTCCAGACTTCTTTATGTTTCTACATTTGTAACAACTACCAATATATCAAAGACAGACAACATTCAAATTTTCTTGCTAAGATGTGCTTGTGACTTGGCCTTGAAAAGGTTGCACAGTACTATGGAACTTTACCAGCTCTGCACCTCCATCAAATACATGCTTGTGTTCTTGGTGGGGAGTGAACCATTCAGGATCTTCCCAAATAGAGAGCAGAAAGTCACTGAATGTTTTTCTTTTTCATAACATCCAATTTTATTTGTACCATTTAGTAATCAGCAACTGCCATTTCTCCCTTGAATGAAGACAACCTCATTGGATGTAATTTGTAGCTTGGGTTGATCAGCCCAGCTTCACTGAATTAAAACAGGACGTTTCAGAATGTAGCTCTTCCCATTCAGACAAAAAGAGTAACTCCACCTCCTAAGCAAACTAAGCACTCAACTAGAAATCCACACAGCATGAGATTTAAAGCAAATCAGTGTACTGACAGTACAGCACAAACCAATATATTCTGTGGAAAATACATGCTGACTTGTACAGACAGATGTACTAAACGTGGCTACAGGGATGTTGTTGTTTTCCCATTGGTGTGTCTATGGAAGAAGTAAAGAGCAAGCTGCAATCTTCAAGAAGAAAGCAACAAACATGACCGAGGGACAGCCATCCAGCATTAGCTCTGGAGGCACAATTATCCCAGAGGAGAAAAATCTGGAATTCATAAAAAGCATTAGCTACCAAATATGTGACCACAGAAATTGCCAACACCAACTATTTGACCACAGAATCCAGGATACTTTAACCACAGCCGTTCCCAATTTAGAGCCAGAAATATTAACGTAATATATCTAAAATAGCCCAATATATCACATGGCAAATCCCAGCAAGGAGAGGGATTCGCTTGCCTTCCCTCGCCTGGGAGCGGGTGGGCTGGGCGGGAGCTGCCTGCCAGCGCATTCCTGGGCACTGGCAGCATGGGCTGTCTCGCTGCGGCTCAGCTCTGGCCAGCTGGCAGCGACTGCAGCCCACTTCCCGCTTCCCTCTCTTCTGAGCTCCCTTAGCTTTTTAGGAAATGATTCCCAAGTCCTTTCCTCCATCTAAATCAGTCCTTGGCAGTGAGGGGAAGACAAAACAAAATGCTACACCCATGAAACAAAACAAAATCATAAACGAATAAAAATTTAAAAAACCCAACCGACCACACACTCTGGGAGAAATATTGAAGGACTGCTCTTATGACATGGCACTTTTAGACACTTACAGCAAGAAACCAAGAAATCTGCCTTCACAGAACAATCAGACACCAGATGTCAAAATTTATTTGACCTTAAAGAATGGTTAAGGTAATGGGACAAACCTGTTTCCCTTTCAATTCCATGCAGTAGCATATTTAGGCTCTTTGTTCTTAAACATATTTGCATTTTTTAAAAACGTGGAAAAGCAGCACCTGCATTGGGCCACTCATCTTCAACTACAGGCAACCACATAAGAGTCCAGAGGTGACTGATCACCTCCTCGCTCCCTGCCTCCCCACCTCAATATGCCCTAGAGGGCACAGACAGAAGCACACAGCATGCACAACAGATGAAATATATGAAACATCAAAATCAAGTATCATGGGAGGAAAAAAAGCTATGAGGGACAGTGAGCACTCTAGGGTTGGGCTAGTCTGGGTGCAAACTTCAGCTGTGTCAGACTTTCAAAAGGCACCTGCCAGAGTCACTGATTTACAGTTTTAATGATAACCCACACCAAGGAATAGCCACCAGGCTGCCAGAAGAGTGCCAGCACCCTTGTTCTCCCAGGGACATCGCGCTACCAGCTAGGACATCACACTCCAAAAACTTTCCTACCAAGGTCCAGCATTAGCAGTTGTTGGAGGAAGCAGAGGAAACATGCAGTGAGAACTATGAGCACAGCCCAGCTTTACTTACTTACAGGTTAAAATGAATTAATGCTGGTATGTGTATATCTTGAAAAAGAATTTGTTTCCTACCATGGAAGTATTTTCCAGACACAGCTTATGCAGAAATCTTCTACATTTTATCCTATTAATATTTTATTTTCTAAAATTAACACAACTAACAAATCAAAATTTGTCATGGTGCCCTTAGAAGGACCTCCTTCCCAGAATGCCTCTTGGGCTCTGCACAGCCTCCACATTGCTTCACCAGGAAATACAACGGTTGCAAAGGGAAATAATTTCTATATGGAACACATTTATGATCTAAGAGGAAATGAGGTAAAGGTAGAAGTAAAAGTTGTATCAACTCACTGAGTCCCTGCTCCTTTCAGCATCACCTTCCTTCAAAGTCTCCTACTTCTTCCATACCACTGCAACACTTCTCCCTTACAGTTACAAACAAGTTTGGGCTGAAGTGAAAACTCCCCATCACCAGCATTGCTCAGCAGTGAGCAGTGGAAGTGAATGAAGCAAAGAGATGCAGGCTGACAGTAGCAAACCTGAGGAGGTTACCAGTAAACCTGCTCCACTTAAGAAAAAAGATACATATGTTTCTTGAAGCAGTAAATTGCATAGAAACATTTTTTTTGTCATTATTATTCTAATCCAGATGCTAATCTAGCAAGAGTATCAGATTTGCAGTTCAGAGGAAATGCTGAGTTCTGGTAGACTGTACTAGTCACACAGTAAAATTTTCTACAGTGCAAATAAAGGTATCAACAGTTTGTCTTTAAATTCTGCTGTTTGTTAAATATTTGCAGCCAGAGAGCTGAGCATGCTTTCACTTACACACTAGGAAAAAAAATATATAGCTCAGCTGTGATAACAGAGGAGTTGGAGGAGGTGAAATACTCTGGTATCTCTGAAACATAGCAGTTGTTCTAACTAAGAAAGGTTAACAAAAGCAAAATGTTTTAAAATATAAAAGCTTCAGATTTATTGTCTTCATGCTGTGTGCCAGCTAACTTTGTCATGCAGTCATGTAAGCACAAAATAACGATTTGCAGTTGCACCTTCTCAGATAATGAGGCAAAGGAACACAAGCAACTTTTGCTGAAAACAGAGACTCTACCTAATTGGCACAAGATGAGCAGAACTTCTACAATGGAGTCATCCAAACACAAACTCTCAGCCTTTAAAACAATATGGCAATGTAATAGCTTGTCCTCTCACAGCATTCCTCTCAAAAACAAAGCCCCAAAACTCCATTACTGAATAATAATTAATCCCAGGATCCCACCTGATGAGAGAGCCAAAACTGCTTGAACTTTTCCTATCCAAGCTTAACTGCAGAACAAGCAGTGCTGAAGTCCAGTTGTCCAGGATTTTTTTATTGTTAAAACATACTGCAAGCATTGTTTAGTTCTCCCACTTTCTGAATAGCTGGCTAAGGTGATGGAAATCCTATGTCATGTTTATCTACTCCTGGATCCTTGCAAATGCAAACCAGCATTATCACATTCTAAACACCTAAGCAAACTATCAGTGTCCCAGGAAGGCAACACATATGCTACAGTCTGCTGTGAAAAAATGGTCATAATAGAAAAGGCATGAGTCTCTTTTTTTATTAGTATTTTTTTTCCAAGCTATTCACTTTTAACAAAGACTCCTATGAAAAAGCCCTTTTGGAATATCAATTAGAAAGAAAAAAAGTATAACATTGCTGAGCTGACATTTGGTTCCTATACAGCTGGAGAGAGGAAAACATTCACCTGTGCACAGTCAAAAAATGAAGAGCTTATGTGTTTGAGTATTTTTATATGTTTAGAACAGGAGTTCAAGGAGAGGTGGGCTTAGAAAAAGAGAATATTTAAAGAAGCAAGGAAGAACAGTGGGCTCGGAATAGGAAAATTGATCTTTCCTTAGAAGACAACCCCCTGTGACTGCAGGTTACACACACTCAGACTAAAAGGAGGATTCTGGAAGGTGTTAAGTGTTCTGGCATGACTCCAACAAACCACTTCCTCACGTATTTAACTACATCCTACAGTCCTGTAGGACATCAGCTTACAAGATCTTTAAAAGACTCCTTGAAAATGCTTGAATTGATATGCTCCCGTTGGCCTGGAGTGAATCAGCAGCCTTTAAAGCCTCCTGGCACTGGACAGGTAAAAGCAAAAGCTGTTAGAGCTAGCCATGAGGGAAACTGAATTTGAAAATGGTCTGCCTTCAAACAGCAGGATTCATGAAAGTTTTGCATTCCTCTAAAATCCAAAAAAACCTGGTCCTCCCATTCTCCTGTTTCTAAGCAGAACAGGACAAAATAATAGCCCCTACTCTCTCTTCTCCTTGTCTTTGTTCCCCAATTCTCCATTTTCCTTTTCTTCTTTCTATAATTTTTTTATTCCTCAGTTTTGAGGGATTGCAAAGTGGCAAAAAGAAAAAGTGATGGGATAACACTTGTTAATTCTGTGGTAGGGAAGAAGGAAAAAGAAAAAATGAGAAAAGCACTAAAATGTCTACACCTAATATTTAAAGGTCTGAAGGGAAAAAAAAGTTATTTGTAGCCTGACTAAATGAAATATTTTTGCTTTAGGTGTAAGTGTGTGTGAGATTGTAATTTACTGATTTATTTAAGCTTTGTAATTAAAGTTGGCATTAGTTTAAAATAAAATAGCCCTCTGACATACCAAAGGTCCAGAACAAACATCAGTAGCACAAGAACTGCAAATGCAAGTGCAACAAGGGAGCCAAGTTTATCTCACGCTCAGCCCAGAGAATCCTGCTTCCCTCTAACCCGTGCCCCTTTCTCCTAAAGCTGTGCTTTAGATTGCTGCAAAAGACAGCTGGCACAGAAACCACTGCCTAAAAGTCAATATGCTTGCTCTTCAACTTTTGTTGCTACATCTGGATCAAGTAGGAGGCTCTGCATAGCTGTGATCCCACCACACAGGCAGTGCACACACACCACACCAGCCAACAGTCCTCAGAATCCCCTAAACATGTTCCCCACACCAGGCAAAAGGTCTGATTGGTCCATGGGTGAATTTTGAACTATATGTTATTAACAACCCAGAGCCTAGCAAAAAGACAAAGAATGAGTAGAGTTGGAGCTCAGTCATTTAAGGGCATACCTACAGCAAGTAGAACAGGAAAAGAAAAGTTTCTTTTTACTCCATACTATTTCTCAGGTTTCACATCCAGACTGTTTCTGTCCCTCCTGTGTAGTGTGCTCTCAGCTGTTTTAATGTGGAGCCATGCTATTTACCATGGACCACATCCTGAAGAATTCTGTGTGGCTGTTCCCCTTGCAAGCAGTGTCATGAATAAAACACAACAACAGCTCAAGAGTAATTTGACTTAGACCACAGGTGACTTTCTAAATCACAATTAAATGGGAAAACATAACTCCAGTGCTTTCACAGTCAGAACAGCTCAGGATGGAATGGTCTAGAAGAACACAGTGTGTGACACTGCAGTCTTAAGGTGGGATTTACCTAGCACAGTAACTATTTCTATCAACACAGATTCAATCTCCCTGAGAAGCCAAGCACAAGCCCCAGACATTGCTTGCTCCTGATGTCAGATATGGAAGACACAGGAGTCACTTCCCAGAACATGGAGCTGTCCTTCCCAAACCCCTCCCAGTATTTTTGTCAGTGTCAACATTGATTTGCAAATTCCAGAAGCCTCTGCACATCTGTGGTAAACGCACAGGATTCAGTCTTATATATGAAAAAAATAAAGTGAAATTAGGAAAACGAATCTGAAGAGTGTTATGTGGCTCTGGAGCACAACGAACAGACAGTATTTCATCAAAAAAGGATGAAAAAGCAAGACAGTGTTTTAATGCAAACAGGCATGATTAACCTAAACTAAAATAACTTGAGCACACAGCTAAACACAGTAGCTTTATTCACTGGGGATACTTGAACCTTTTCCACCTTGACTTGGCTTCTTGGCATATACAACCAAATAATGCATAAACTTTCCTGAAGAAACAGAAGAACCTACAGTTTCTTCTTCCTAAGTTGCTTCCCTGGGCTACCTATTTCCAGAAGAAATTCTGTGTCAGATGCAACAGAAACAATACTGTTAGAGTCCTGTGTGAAGTGAAAGCATTTTATATCCATTATCAGCATGCTGTCAGCAAATGTCTTCCAGCTGAAGCATTCTGTAAAGAAACATTTTGAGGAGACAGGCCCAGCCATGTAATATGACAAAGTGTTTGAGAACTGCAGATATTTAAATTAAGGCTATATATTTTTCACTAATTTGAAACTCTCTTTTTGAAACCTACTCTCAATTGTAGCTCCACTGTTTCCTCATATTGGTACCAAGTTTCAAGATGACAAGTTCAAATTACTTCAAACCTCTGCTTCATTTCTGCTTGCTTTCTTTTTAATACCATCCCCTGATGTTACATTGTTACTACTTCTGACTATTTAAAAAGTACTCAAAAATCCAACCTTCCTAATTGCAGATGAAAACTTGAAAATATAACACAATTGCCAACTAAAAGCATTCAATCATACTAGGGAAGACAAGAGAGGCAAACTAGTAAGAAAAATAATCTCATTTTAAGCCAGCTCTCTGACTCCCGGGATAAGCTTTTTCCTTTTCTTTATTGTTATTAATTTTATTTCATACTGTACAGGATTGGCAATTCTGAGCTATATCAATAGAGAAATTTCAGCACTACATTTGCTGTCATGCCAGCTCTTTTAAATTGGTGATTCCATAAAACCATTTATACTGGTGCAGTGTATCAAAGCACAAGAGAATGTATTTGAAGTCTACGCTGATCTCTGATTTAACAGCCACCTATGCAGTTTGATTGTTTCCACAAGTCCTATGTAACTTACTAAGTTTGTTCTTTGCATGGCTTTGTTTTCCTAAAGTCTTCTCAATACTAATTTCAACAGACACACAGAAGGAGGGTAATAACTAGCCTTGGCTATTTTCCACAACTATGTGTCCATCAATTCCTTCATCTGTACTGTTCTACCTTACTATCTGTGACTCCATTATCAGAAACCATATTGTGTGCAATTCAAAGTGGATAGATTTTTTTCTATCTAACAAAGAATGGTCACAGAGAAGCTGAAGGACTGTGCTTTGGACTTCCAGCCTTTGTTGCCATCATTGGTAGATCCATATAGCCATGATGCACATTCACTTTAGTGGCTGCAGAAGTACTGAAGCTACTCAAGAGTATCTCTCATCTACCCATACAGCCTCACACATCATCTAGGTGAGGAAATGTTTTGACTGCTAAGGTAAAAGTCAATAGCTGCATCTCATTTATGACTAAAAACCACTGCCATTTCATAGCTGAACAGTTAAGTACCAGTGCAAAGGTCTAGATCATCACACTGCTTTCTTTTAACACCCCTTTAGAAATGTCACCCTCTCCCTCACTGCTTGGTTGTTACTCAATGTTGAGAAATGCAAAAACAAGGTTAGAACAAAAAGGCAAGGCTAGAATATTTTCTGGAATATTGCCCTTTTTTGAATAAGGTTACATCATTTACATGTTTAATCTCTTCCTGGCTGGATGAAAGGGTTCATAGCTCTCTCTCACTATGTAAAGCCAAGACCCCCAAAGCTGGGGCACATTCACAGCAACAGATTGGGGGATTAGGAAGGAATCATAGAATGGCTGAGGTTAGAAGGGACCTTGAAGATCATCTAGTTCCAATCCCCCTGCCATGGCAGGGACGCCACATGCACTAGACCAGGTCATCCAGGGCCACATCCAGCCTGGCCTTAAACACTGCCAGGGATGTGGCCTCAACAACCTCTCTGGGCAACCTGTTCCAGTGCCTCACCACCCTTTGGGTAAAGAACCCCCTTCTAATCTCCAGCCTAAACCTCTCCTCCTTCAGCTTGTAGCCATAGAAGAGGTCCCCTCCTCCCCCAGCTTGTGGGCTGATGGCAATGCAGCACTGTGGCAGCCAGTACCACAGTCCTGAGGGCTACAGGACTTGCCGCTTCCCACTGTGAGTGTCGTGGAGCTGCCAGAAAACAGACCTCATTGGAATTCTGCTAGCACAATCTTCACTCCTCCATGACTGACACCCACTCTGGACCCCTGGCTGTCTAGGACAATTTAATACAGGTAAACCCTGCAGAGATGTATCTGTGCATGCAGTGGATGACTGAACCTGTGCACAGATTAAGGAGTGGCACCTGCGTAACGCTGTGTAAGACAAGCTGCAGTGTAAGTCTTCCAAGCCCAAGTACACTTATGTGAACCCAGACATGGGAAAAAAATTCAAAGGATGTATGCAGTAGCAAAACAGAAGCAGCTCCTGGAATTTTCCCTTTGCTTTCTTACCCATCTAGATGTGTATTCAACTATCCACTATCTTCTTCCAAACAGTTTGTATCTCCACAAGAAACATGAAGCTCATATTCCTCTGTTCCACAAAGCTCATGCATTATCTTTCTGGAATAATCCAGTTATGACAAGCCTACTGTTTTATGATTCATTCCCTGTATTCATTTCTTGTTCTGTCAGATAGTTTTGCCAGCTGACTACTTGACTTGGTTAAGTGATCCGTGCTCATTTAGGATGTAAAAGCCTCTCCTCTATCATAAATTAAAAAGGCTGCCAAGATTATTTCTGACACTATCAGTTCTCCATCAGAACATAAAAATGGCCCTATTTAGTTTCTTCCACTATGACAGAATGACAGTTTTGATAATGGTGTGTTGAGCAGTCAATTCCCCAGCTGTAAGAACTGTGAACACATACCCATTCACCTACACTTGCACGGGGAAGTAAGGCACAGCGCTTCCAGAAAGCTCATTATCTAGGCTCAAGAGTCAAACATCAGTTCCAAATCCCAGACAATGTGCTAATAAAACATGACCTATACTGCAGCAGTTTTCCAAGGACTCTTAAATCCACCCTCCTCCCCATAGTGGTCTGGGAAAGGCTAGTACACAGCACAAATAAACACCAGTCAACTCTGGAATTACTGCCACAGAGCGTTCTGCGTGGCTGGCATATTTTCTGTGTTGCTTGCAAAGCAGCAGGCATCTCCCTTTGTTGCTGCTGCAGATTGTTTCCAATCTCTCAGCATGTCTTTCTCAGCCACTTGCTCCTGAAACTTAAAAGGAAAACAGTGTGCACTTAATTTGAAAAATGCTTTGCAGATTTTGTAGCAGAAGGGGCTGGGTAGGTTGGAGGAGGTGAGAGAAACTGTTTCACAGTGTTATTGAGGCCATGTGTGAGAGGCTAAATGAAACCTTCAGGCAATTCTGTCACAAGTTATTTTCACTTCTTACAATTTGCACAACCAAGTGGGTGGCCATATGTCTATTCCTTCTCCTCCTTTTTCAACAAATGAAATGAGGAGGATTTTAATTTTTTTAAATAGTTTAGCTCATTGCAGCTATGCCTTTATTGTTTTCAGATTGACTATGTGCAACTGAACAAGTTTCCTCATTAAACTTAAACACAAAAGCAGATGATGATCATGCTGATGAGGTTCCTTGTACTAGTGGATTGCTTCTACATATGTTATATTTATCTTTCTTTCTGCTAAGAAGAAGGTCATGCACTGTCTTATACACACCATGGAACCAGAGTGTAAATGCAGAGCCAAAACACCAGCCTTTGTCTAAAATACTCAAGCAAAAAATAAACAGAATCCAAACAAAGTTGACAGTAAAAATAATAAGCAAGTCCCATCGTTCTTTCCTTTTCACACTCAAGCAAAGGTCAAACTTGAGATGAACATAAAGAGGGCTTTTTTCCATATTGAAGCACAGAGCACACACAAGGCTAGGGGCTGTCTTCACAGTCTATACAAACTGAGCAGACATGTTACACAACAGAAGAATTGGCCTTGATGGCCTATGCAGCGATGGGACTCTACTGCAAACAGGAGATTTGGGGAAAAGAGCCTCAAGCAAGACCTAAGAGAGCTTCATGTCTCCAGTCTGTCTCAGTTCAATCTGTTCAAATGGGGATTTTTCCTTCTGATTAACAGTATCATCTTTTCCATTTCTGAGAATGTTGAAGATGCAGAAGCACATATTTAACACAGCAATCAAGTTCCCCCTGACAATCAGGAGAGGACCTTCAAAGTCTTATGATATCATGGCTTTACTCATCTTCCCTGATTAAAACTACTCTGCATTTCTGAGTGAGTAAAGGACACCATTTTTCCCCACTCTGAAGCAGCTACCCTACACAGAAAAGGAATTGCTTGGGACTAAAGGTTATAGACTGAGATTTTCAATATCTGTTCTACATAATTTCCAATAATGGAAATTGGAAAGACAGTTCTTTCAACCTGTCCAGCATATCCATGAGAGATTAAATTGGAGTTGTGGTAAAACAATCACTTATCCTATTCCTCATCTCACTGAAAGCTTGTCAAGCTGTACTCTGGGATAAGTGCTGAGAACACCATTCTTCTGAAAGTGATCAATTCATGCAAAGTAGTTCAGCCCCAGAGTATCAGAAAGGTTTTGGATTGTACTGTTACACCCAGAGAGACTGCCTTCTGGAAATCAATATTCCAACCACGGCAATCATTTTACTTCAAAAAGTGCAAAGTCTTCACTGAGCAAGCAATAAATACACAGACATGTCAGGGAACAGAGAAGGAAGTCGGGTTGTTTTGGGTTTTCTCTGCCCTGGTTCATTTGCCATCCATTTATCCAAACTGCAGTCTCTTTCCACACTTCTCAGTTGCCATCTCGTTTCAAGTTACCACAGTAACGCCACTCTTATTTTCCCTTAGAATATAACTCCCACTAAAGCACCCAGCCTGCACAGTATTCCTTTTGGTGTCCAAATCTTCTTCCTTACTTTGACATAACACCTTCAACTCCCCACACGCTCCCTCACAGCAGGGACAGAGTGCACAGAGCAGGACCAGGATCATCGTGGGCACACTGCTCACCACAGCTACCCAGAGTCAGGGCAACAGAAGCGCTTTCCAATCATCTGCAGGCACTTCCCAAAGGGAACCGTGCACCTCTCAAGTCCCAGAACTGGATCTTATGGGTCAAAGCCATGTCTTCTGTCCTCCAACTGCTCTGTGCTTTGTCAAATCTCTGCTTTCTTTTATATTTCTTATTAAAGTAGGAAAAAACTGCCAATATTCAGAGACATTCTCTGGTTCAAACACAACTTGGCAAGGCTCTTGAAGGATGATGATTGATGTTTCTGAACAATCACCTCGAAATTTTACGAGCTCACTTAGGATGTCAGTGAGACCAGGTGTGTTTCCTAGTCCAAAATTTTAACTGGTTAAGTTTTACTACTACCAATAAAGTTAGAGATTCATATAAAGGTAACCCTAAGAGGAATAAATACTTCTGATTTCAAAAATGTCCTCAGAATTCATCCAGCTCCTTGGCATCACTGCGATCTATTAGATTTTTAAACTTGAAACCTCATCTGATTTTATTTTATGAAGACTTCAGAAGTTTGGTATTTGTGCTTGGCTTGCATGTGGTTACTATTGGTATGAAGCAGTTGCTGCCCCTCTCTGCCTGAAGCATCATGGTTACCATTGCTTTAAATGAGAAATACATATTTTTTTTAAGTATATCTCTATTACTTAGATGTTTGAACTATTCCTGTTCAGAGAGAAATCACTGTTCCTGGAACATAAATCCTGTAATAAAATTTGTATTCTACCATTTCATTTCTAATTTTAAATCTGATCCTGTTTTCTCAGAGAGTGCTGTAAGAACATTCGAGGACCTGTGCACGTGAGGATGCTAAATTTACCCAAAAATTAGCAGGTTTTGCATAAATTATTAGTACTTCTAATGAATTGTGCCCTTTGCAAAAACCTTACCCAAGAACGCTACAGAGGAAAATACCTTGGATGTCCCTTTCATACATTTTTCCATACTTTGAATTCACCACATCCTAAAACAGGCACCCAAAATAAGTAGAATCAACTTCCCTATGGAAACACTAATCAAAAGGAAAAGATACAAGGCTAACTTTTCAACAGGTAAGGTAAATGGAAATCATTTCCTCCTCAGAGACAGTTCACTATATCATTATTCATATTGTATAGGGCTCTGTATTAGAAAAAGCATTGACAGGTTGGATGCTATTTAAAACAGGTATACCTCAGAGACCACAATTTGACCTGTAGTCTATTTGTTCTTCTTTCTTTAGTAGACAGCAAATAAAACAATGCTGTAATATACAAAGTGGCAGCTTTTCAACAGGTACCCAGAAATACACAGCTCCAGGATTCACAGGAAGCCAACCTACCAGCAAACACAGTTATATAAAGCCCTTTCATCCTGAAGGTCCTGCAGCACTTAAAAGCCCAGAGGAGACAAACTGTATGGCATCATGGCTATTGTCCAAAATCTGTACACCTCATTCTGTGCTCTATACAGATTATTCTCCTGTTTGCCTCTTTGGAGCAACCTCCTGCCTCTTCCTTTCTTTAACAACCCTAAACCAATGAAGCATAAGAGAAAGAAACAATTTCCCAAAGCAGAGAGAACACAGACAAGTAATATGTCATGAAGACTTAACTCCTCCAAGGAAATTAGAAGCAGTATATGATGATCATAAGGATCTGGGTAACACCACCACTTTCTTAAGACATAAGTCCATTAGGCAAGCACACTACTCATCCTTTCCATTCTATGTTGACTTAATGAACCCACTATTCCTGGCACGGAGCAGAAAGAGGATCTGATTTAAATATTACTGTCCTTTTGCATTTTACTGTATCATTACATCAGAACAAAGATTTTACTTTTGTTTCACAGCACCCCAGTGAACCATGACACAAAGAAAAATTAATTAAAATTACTAAGCAGCATAAATCTATATACCAACAAATCACACTGCACTTCAACAAGTATATGAGACATTTGGGAGTTTCCTTCACCCTGAGCAGCTGTAACTATTAAAGAGCAATGATGCAACATTCATTAATAAAACTTACTTAAGAACCTCCTCTTATTGATAGATTCACCATCTGCAAGACACCCATGACATACTCATTTTGCTGTGCTTCCCTTTTACCATTAACATTTGATACATACTGAAAGTGTTATTGAATAGGTATGACTACACCATGCTTCCAAACTTCCTTCTAAGTAAAGCATACGTACACTTATGTTTTAAACAATCAAATACAATATAGTAAAATATGGCACAGATATAGCAGCAAAGGAATTTCATTACATTATGTATTTCCTCTGGAGAACTCAGCTTAAAAGTAACTTGGGAAACAACAAATAACCAGCCAGGACTTTCAGCAGTAGTGTGCCTTCCTTAAGGACCTAACATTTTAAGAGATATTCAGTGTATTTTATAACTTGAAACTGAGCAATTTACAATGGGCAACAATTTCTCTGGCCAGCTGACACTTCAGATAAAGATCTGTAAAAATCAAGACCAACACAATATGTGCCAAGGGTTTGCTGAGATAGCCAAAAGTCAAGGAGTTAAGAAAAATTAGGAAAGGACACAGCGTTCCTCAGCCTGGCTAACTAGATAACATCTTCCAGACATTAGCATGAAATTAAACAGAGAGAGGGGCTGAATTACTTTCAGTGTGCAAATATTACCCTGGTGAAATGTGACAGGTGACCTACAACATAAAAAATGCACTTAACTGTAAAACCTAGAAAGCGAAGCTAAAAAGAAGGAAAATAAAAGCTGTTGTTGGATATGTAGTAAAAGACAAGCTGACATAATAAATGGGAGGAGAAGAAACAGAAGAGCACCCAACCTGTCCAAAAAGCTGCACCACTGAGGTACAAACAAAGCAACTTTTCTTTTTTTAAGGGTGAAGGGGGTAGGAACAGCCAAAACCTACATGAACATGCTCAATAACATTCAAAACAATATAAACTATTAGACAATCAACTGCTTAAGTGCCTGAAGCAAAAGCTTTGCAATTTATTCCATCATTCCTCTAAAGTCAGGACCTTGACTACATTAGAACTTTTTAAAACTGTTTCCTTGCCTTACAGTCCTTCAGTTCCAGTCAAAGTTTGCTGCCACAGTCAGTACATAAGCCACTGGGGTGTTACCATCCACTCTGCATAAGAGAGCTCAAGATGATGAAGAAAGACTTGTGGCAGTTGCCTGGTGTCTGAGAAGGATGTTCTCAACTGAGTGAGTGGCACAAATTCAGCCTTTGTTCAAACAGAAGTGAAGAGGAAAATGGCAGAAATTAATAATATGGAGTGACTAGGAGAAACATTAAGCTGTGCACACATTCAATCCAACCAACAGCAACTACAGGTGCAGTTTAAAGTTAATGTTGACTCTTAACTAAAGGATACACACTGTATTTATGGCTCCCAATGAATTCTGCATCCAAAAGGGATGCATTAAATGATTAAAAATTAGTTGGATATTTTCCTTCTCCTGTAACAGTGCCAGAAGGATAGGTAGAAAAGGCAGTTCCCTTCAGGTGCTGCACAGAAGTGGGATGCATTCTCATGCTGTCAAACTTCAGTTGTTTAATTCAGGGCCTCAAATATGAAGGTAGGCTGCTTTTTAATAAAACATGGAGAGAGAAGAGTAGACCATCACAGGACAACTCTCTGCTGAGCACATAGTCTGGACAACATGAACATCCTCTGCAATATGGATTGAGGACTCAAGTATAAAAACCCACACCAAGAAGGCATAGTACCAGCTACCCTTCCTTTTTTGCATCACATCAGCAGGAACAAAAAGAAGTAAAACCTACTTAATTTACCATTAACAAGTGACACCCCCTGCAACTACACAGTAAGAGCAGTTGTACTTTGCAATTTTTTTTCCACCCAGAAGTAAACCAGAGGCTGGTGCAAGGCAAACAAGGGAAAGAGAAAATGCAGAAAAGAAACTGAGGAATCCTAAGCCAAATTTTCAACTGTTGCACACAATCATCCCACTCAGTTACATTTTACAGAACAGCAATCACATGCTGGAATGCAACTGAATACGAGCTGTGCAATATGTAACTGCCCAACAGATTAGCTGCTACAGCCTATTATGCTCATACTCTTAGTCCAAACCATGTTACAACTCCAACTGAATGGCACTGTAAAAGCAGAACACTGACTTTTTTTTATTATCATTATTGGCACATTTACAGCTCTCAGACCTAAGAACTTATGTAGC
The DNA here is from genome assembly GCA_013399015.1 of Galbula dea. Classification (NCBI taxonomy): domain Eukaryota; kingdom Metazoa; phylum Chordata; class Aves; order Piciformes; family Galbulidae; genus Galbula; species Galbula dea. The sequence continues at coordinate 1,197,742 of VWZX01002149.1, forward strand.
TCTTTTGATTATTATTTTTTTTTCCTATTTTCACTACTAACCATAAAGTTTACTATAGTAGCGATCCAAGTGTCCAAGATTACTACCATATTAACAATACAGAATATGGCTCTCAGAGTGCACTGCACTGGAGAAGATACCACAGAACCAAAGATTATCCTCTTCCTCTCAGAAAAGAGACCAGACAAAAAATGTGTAGAAATACATCTTTTTTTTTAATAATTTCTGAAATGTTTAAGTAACTTGCAAAGTATTCAGAATGCAATACAACATACAGTTAGAACTGATTTAGTTTTACTACCTGCTCCTTACCCATATGTGTGTAACCATGCCTAAACTAGAAAGCAAAGAACTTAGGGAGTGAAAATAGGAATAAAGAAAATAGTAATAGAATAGGGCAGAGAAAGAAAATGAAGCACAAACAAACCCAGTTTATCTGAGGGAAAAAGAACAAAGGTTTTCTTTCGAACTGTATATATGTTTACTACTCCACTGCTAGCCTTCTGAAATGGACATACCCCTTTGCAAACAGAAGTCAGACCACATCATCATTTTGCTTATAAAATTCAGAATTAAAAATCTGCTTTAGAGTACATCTCATTCTCTGGTTAAGGAAACTTCATGCTAACAAGCAAACAATGATGTAAAGTCCACACCAGAAATGATGAAGACAGCATAAACTGTTTCTAAGATCAATTTATCCTTAGCAATTTACACAATCATGGAAAAGTGCAGGGGATTTTATTTAGAAAAATCAATCTGGAACACTGCTCTGTCTGCTACTAATGCCTTAAGTTCTTCCACCTTGATACCATCTCCCAAGAAACTCAAAAAGGAAACAAAACTCATACAGAAAAGACTAATGTTGGATGTAATCTATTTACTCAAACACGATACAAATGTCTGATTTATTCTCTTGATTTATGGTCTTAAGGAGAATGGATTGATTATTCTTCCACTCAAAAGACTATGGCATTAATCCTATTGAGCTGAATTTTCAAATTCTCCATGACTTCCAATTCCATTTGCTTTTCTTGTGGTATTCTGTTTCAGGGACGAGTAAAAAGAAAAACATCAGACATACAAGCTCCTCCACATGTTTTTAATTTGGCACAAAATGGTGTATTCCACCCAGCAAGAATTTCACCTCTACCTGTATGAATTTAATACTCTTTCTTCACTGCACAGAAATCCAAGCCACTGATTGTAACCACTCCTAACTGTGCTGGAATAGACACAGAGGAACTCTTGTGAAGTCATCACGTGAAATGTTTGGTGCCCTCCTCTACTTTTAAAGCCAGAATCCTTTTGGAAGAAGTCCTAATGAAGCCCAAACCCCAAGGTTTGTTTATTTAAACAAGGGGCTGATCTGAATCACCTTTTAATTTGTATCAGAGTTGCCTCTAAGGTTTTAGAGACACACAAACATAAAAAAACAAATACCACAATACATAAGCAATACTTATTTTTTTGTTGTAAAGAAATGAAGTAAGACAACAGGCCTTTAGGCCAAACCTACTACCCACATGTTTTAGAACCTGAATAAAGAACCCATACCCTTATCAGATGACAACTTCCTTGTGTGAGCAAAAGCAAATACTATCAGTGGTACAGCAAGTCAAAATGAGTTCCTAGAGTTTTGTCAAGGGTCCCCCTCAAGATCAGAGACTGTACTCATTACACCTGCACAAACACTGATGCTTTGGCAATCCTTGTACATCAGAGCTACAAAAGTCTCTTCCAGATCTGGATGATGGCATTTCTGTAGCTCACACTCCATGAACAAAGTCCATACACACACCCCCTCCATGGTTCTCTAATACAAGATGGACAATGACAAAACCAATTTATTTCTTTAGAGAGGTCCCTTTCTCACTTAGTATCAATGTCAAAGGGGATTTTCCTCCCTCAACAGGAAGATTCAATACTGCATAACATTAAAAGCTTTTTGACAGATTGAGCTGGATTTGGAAATGTATAGTTCTGAGAGCTTACCTCAGCATACTTCTAGGAAAAACCTGTTTCAGTGGTGAGCACTGCTCTAGGTGATATTTACATATAGAACACTTAAAACCCAGGAGAAGCATCTACATGCAAAAACATCATCCACCCATTGTGAAAAGCAACAGTCATCTACAGACAGGAAAAAAAGCATTGTTTTTAAAAAGCTGTTTCTGAAAGTATACTGCACACATCTGCCAGTGACTGCAGAACCAACCATAGAAAGTGCTCCTACATGCATCTTGTGCAGAAGGAGCACTCTGGAAAGCAGCTGGGGAAGACATATAGGAATGACATGAAAGTATATTTCATGTGCTTTATTTCTTCCAGATGACCCAGTAGCAGAACCTCAGCATGTACCAGTCTGCAAATTCTGGAATGGTTTAGATGGTTACAGATCAGTGAATATAGCTGACAGTAAATGTTGATGGGGTGCACTGCTTTTGGTGCTATGTCTGGGAGAGGAAGGGCTTCACACTGTAATAAAAGAAGAATGGGAATCTTAAATAATCAAAGGTACAGAAGAGGCTGACTTGGCTGCATGCTTTGTGGCAGCCCATTTCTGAACTGTTTGAGCAGACAGATCTAAGATTATTTTACTGACATTCTTGAGTGCTTATTATGTCACTCAGACAGCTGCTGTATCTTAGCACAACTCTATTAAGCTTAGTTTGATGACAATGATTTTAACATTATGGTTAGGTCAATGAAATAAGCCCGAGAATTCCTCCTGCTTTATCACACAGTCATCTTGTTGTGTTCTTCTGTCTCTCCAAGCTTCAGCCTGTACATCTCTCAATCCTAATCTAGGTCCACTCTAGCCATATGGAACCACTGATGTATGGAGGAGTCGGGAGTCTTAATCTGACGTCACACAGTGTTACACAACACCACACCCATCAAGGCTTCTGAAATAATTCACCAAGTTATTCCTAATTTACACAAAAGTGAAAATAAGATCAGGTCAAAGATGATGGTAAACTCCAATACAATACTAATAAAACAATAATTTGGAAAGTTAAATAAAAGCATCAAACTAAGAAGTTGCCTCACAGAATCAAGATACAACTCTTCTCCTATTGACATAAACACTTTTAGGGGAATGGGAGAAACACCCTTTATTATATCAAGACTAATCCCATAATGCTTGGAAATACACTGGTGAACAGTATCACAGGAGCACAGTGCCTGCTCCATCCTTGCTCCTTCTTGCAGAGGAGCCAAAATAATCTCAACTTAAATAATAAATGTTTTTGGTAAAAATGCTGAAATTATGCTATTTCAGTTGGCAAACTAAAACCAGACAACACTGAATTAGATAAATAAAAACTCAGAACAGCACTTTCAAACTGGAATGCTTGAGGGAAGACAAAGTATGTAATAGAGGTGTTTGTAACCTTTCAAGTTACTTAAAGTTAAGAATTTGGGTCCCAGTTTTGTGCACTAAGACTGAAATTTTTGTACAACAGTACATATGTCACTGACAACAAATAAACAAGGACTTCAGAAATATACTGGAGCTAGAGCATCTCCGTGGTATTAAGGAGAAAATGCAGCTTTCTTCGCCTCAAATGGAACACTTTTCCAGGGCTGTAATAGCAAATTATTTTTCTAAGTTTTTGATTAGCCACAGCACATTTTCCCTTGAAGGGCTAGCAAACATACTGACACTTCAAAGCCTTTAATGACTGTGGTTCTCAATTTCCACAAGCACTCTGCACAACCTTTTAGGGAAGCAGTGCCTGAATTCACTGAAAAGTTACACTTCATTACCTATATAGATCTAGGGACATCTATATATATATTACATATCATAATGTAACTATGTGTAAATATATTTATTTGGTCAGAGTTAGAGGAGGCTCCTAAGCAAGTCGACTGGGACCGTCACAGCTGAAAGAAGCAGCAGGCAGTATCTTACATAGTCAACATCATAACTTATTACCCCCAAACCTGTCTCATATTCTTAATATCTACTAATTAAAGGAAGATCTGGAGAAGCTTAGCACTTCCTGAGGTCAAGATCTTTCTACCAGAGTTGCCCTAAATGTCAATGACCTTCTGCCAACTTATTAATATGGATTCCCACAAAAACACTGTCTGGATGTGACCAGCCCACATGAGTATATATGGGTCCAGCAGAGAGACAGACTAAAAAATGTTCGTTTGAAATATTTTCTTGCAAGGGACAACAACAAATACATATGAAATATAACTTGAAAATAAGGCTCCTGTAGATTACATGTGTCTCACCCACACAAAGAAAATGCACTGCTTTAAACTAGAGGTTTACCACAGCAGGCTTACTGCAAATGGGAGCAGGTTTTAGCTCATCAGATCAAGGACATGGACAAATGTATACTTGGGGCCCTAGCTTTAGAAATTTCTTTCTTCCCAGGGAATAATACCACCCTCAGCTGCATGTTATCAGCCTCCTCCCTGTGATGGTAACTGCCCCCCTGAGTTTCAGTGAAAAGTGATGCAGAGTAGTTTAAACTGACAGGTGACAAAGCTGATAAATTAACCCCTGGTACTCTGCACTGAAGCAAATGAGGAACGTTTACACATACAGTTCTCACTTCTCAAGTGAGAAGATAAGTCCCAGATGTTGGGCAATAATAAACAGCTGGATAGCATTTTAAAGTGAGATTGTCCTCCCTCCACACCTTCACAGTATTCCCAGAAAAGTTTACATTTTATAAACTGTATCACATTAAACTTCAATTTACATTAACTCAATGGCTTTCGGTCTGAGGGTGGGATTTCCCTTACATAACCAATATTAAGAATACTATGCCTAGTGGCTGACTGTGAAGTCCACCTTGTCTTGTGTGGGAAGACTAGAAGTAATTTTTTTCTTGACTATCTGAACAGATTTTTCACAAGGATAGTCTCCTGAAAGGCTTTCTTTTATGGGTTTTTTTTTTTTAAGGTACTTTCCAATATCTAACACAAATTTTGAAATCCATAAATAAAGCGAAGAGCATTCATCCAAAACTTAACGACAAAGTACCTTCTCCAGAAAGAAAACACTAATTCTCTACAGAGAAATTACTCACTTCAAAGTCAAAAACCAATCCCAATTGTTTTGTGCAACTAGGAGGGAAAGGGCTTTCAGGAGTCCCCTGCAGCATACCATGTAAAAATACTGGTGGGAGCCACTGGCTGCGAGACATCCCAAGTGCGAAAATCAATCATCTGCAAAGCACACGCTTAGATGTTCTCTGGGTTTATTACTCTGACTTTAGCTGGAAGGTTCATAAAAATGCTGGAAACTGCAAAGGCAAATCTATTTTTTATTAAAAGTTTTGGCAGCAGGTTGGGTGCGTGCTTTACAATACGAGAAGGGTGGGGGAACAGTGCTGAAAAACCTCCAGTCACAGCAGAGAGTTCCAGCACATCTGCTGCAGCAGCGAGCACTGTGATTTCTGAGGGGCTTGTGGTTAACCTCATGGCATGGAATGAATTAGTCTCCAATTCTGTCCTTCATTAAACCACCCATTCTCTGAAATGTGTCGATGAAGCTGACACATGGCCAGCTACTAATCAGCAACAATACAGTCCATCCCCAAGATGCTCTCTTTTTGGCTAGAACAAAACAGAGCTGTTCATCCCATATAATTTTAAGTTGTTTATATTGTGTCCTGCCTAGAGGTACGAACAACTATCCTGATTTAATTTAAACTGCCTGTATGTACACATATTAATATTGGATGTCATGCAACATGCCTTGTATGGCAAACAGTCTTCAGGTCCTCAACTGCAATTGCAAATATAAATCAGATAGACTACAGATGCATTGCTTAAGATGTCCTAAATTTTGAAGGGTAAGGAGAGCTCACAATAAAACAAAACAATCTAGGCATATTGTGAGGAACTTCTACAAGAAAGACAGGATAGAAAGGATTGGAAGACTGAAATATTTGGATATAAAAGCTTTCATGTCTTCTGTGTGGTTCACTCATGTCATCAGTGATCAAAATTAACTTATTACATGACACTTTAAATGGCAGAAAAACAGAGGGAGAAAAACATCATTAGAATTTTGTTCAACTATATTTAACAAATAAAAATGGTATGTGATGTTGGGCTATCCTTTAAATCAAGCTTTTCCCAGATGGTGAGTTATTGGATTTCTCTTGCTTTTAAAGTGTTCACATTGAGAGATTTGATTTGATGGATCACTGTGTTAATAACTGCAACAGGTATTAGAAGGAGCTAGGCTCTGACCAAATAAAGGAACTGTTATAAAACACTAAGCTCTGTGAGAAATCAGACTATAGGCAACTAATTAAGCACCTAACATCAGCCACTTGGGGCACTAGAATCTTTATGCCTCCTTTCCTCAGAGGAGATAACATCATTGTATTAGGGAGGAGATATCACCACAGGGAGAAGGGAATAGGGATAGAAACACTGTGGTAATGAGGGAGCTGGAAGACCGCACAAGGAAACTGCTAAAACTATACTAGACTTGAATGATATCAAATAAATAAGGTATGTGAATTACAAGGAATAAAAAGAAGTATAGGTTTGTTAGCAGCTATTCAGTGAGAACAGACTATTCTTGCAGCATATTTGGAAACTGAGCTAACACTTCAAAAACAAATAAAGTAACCCCAGCACCAGTGGGCTGACTGGAGGCTCCAGGCAAACACCAGATCCAGACCTATTTTGATTATGCTTTAACCATTTGATGAATTCAGCTAAGTGCTCCTTTGCTTCTTATGCATCATAATTTTATTCCTGAGTCTGATTAAAGTAGTGCTGTGTTGCTGCTCATTTGAGGAAGAGTTAGTAGTGTCTGAAGGTGGGGGGTAACCTCTGAGCATTAAAGCACCAACAACAGAAAACTAGCAATGGAGAAGGCATTTTAAAAGAAAAAAGAGCAAAGACAAAATCACTATCTGTGCCAGCAGTTTCCAATTCAACAAGAGAGGGGAAGACTTCGCAAAATGCATTAAGGCACTCAGTCAATACCTCTATACAAGAGGCTGTTTCCCTCATATTGATGGCAGGGGGAAACTGAACACATTTGCAGAACTTAAAGATTTATGCTTTGTACAACAAGTGGCTGACATGAAATACAAAGGTGTAATTGCCTCAAAAAAAATTTATGTGCCTACTTCACATTTTTTCAACAGACCAACAGAAGATTCATTCATCTCAGAAGCCAACTAAAAAGCATCTCAGAATTTCTGGCAAGATCAGCCAGTTACTACGTGCTGAGTGTGGAGTGGCAGGTACTTGGGGTTTTATTAAGCAAGATTCTCAGCTTTTGCTTTTTCTCCACCTCCCTTCTCCCCTTTTAAAGAAAATATCCAAAGGTTAAGAGAAAAGCCCTTCAATGTTGCATGCCAACATTCTGTGACACCAGAGGGAGCTACTAGGAGCTGGCAAAATTCAAATCTGAAACCAACTTCTTACAAAAGGAAGTTCTAAGCAACCTTCAATTCCATAGAAGCAACATTCAGCTCATCTATCATGAACAAGAGGCTGTTACTCCTACAGTGCAGCTTGGCTGAGCTCTCATCCAATTGTTTCTCCTCATCCTCTGTGTCTTCTTCCCAGGCTTTTTATGAACAAGGGAGCCTAAATTACAGTAACACAACTAGCTTGGTTTCCTCACTTCTTCCAGTGTTCAACGTTATAATGCATTATAAATGGAGTGAAGAGATGTTCCAAAGGGACTAAGCACCATTCTGAAACTCAGGCCTTTTCAAGCTTTTAGATTTTGGACCAAAAAACCCCCAACCATACAAATATCTCACTGTTCAGATGTAAAATTTTCCTCCAGGCACCATATCACCACTGTCTGTTGTCACAGCTTTAAATGCCCCTTGGTATCACTTCTCTCAGCCAATAAATGATCCATTTCATAGTCTCTGCCAGCCCTGCATTGCTTCCCTGCTCTATCTCCAATTTCAAGTTGCCAAAAAGGAGCTGTTTCTTCCACCAGCTTCATAAATACTAGTCCTCAGTAATCAAATCTCCTCTTCACCTCCTTTACATTTATTACACAAGTCACTGAGGTAAAGAAGATGTTGGTCAGGAAAAAATGGGGTGGCATTACTTATAAATAAATCAGTAATAAAATCAAGACATGAGCCTAAAAGAAGCAGAATGTCACTATTATTGTAACTCTGACTCTTTCCTTGTTCCTTCCTGCCCCCCACACATATGCACATAGACTTCCTCTCATTCCTTGACTCCTGTCTGAAGTGAGATCTTTTGCTCCTAAGGACTGGGCCATTTCTCTTACACAGTCTGTAACATGCTCAGTTCAAGTACCATACAAACAAAGAACAAATCTAACAGCTATGCAGACACCTGCACAAAATTAGTCTAATTCCCAGTAGGCAGGTATGCTCCTTAACTACTGCTTCAGTAGACATGGCCAAAAGCTTTTTCTTACCTTATATTTTGAGATACTCTTTCAAACAGAGATGGAAGTAGAGGAACAGCACTATGAAGCATGAATAAAATTGTAATACTACTTCTGCTCATTACATATCCATGTTATAATGTGTATTTAGTAATAGATAATAAGATAAGCTGTCAGCTTTCATAAGCACTATAACACATGAAGAAAAAGATCTTCCTTATGACTGTTCCAAGACATGCCAAAATCATCCACTCATTCTTAAGACAGCAAATAAAAGATATTAATAAATAAATGTTATTGTTGCAGTGATTTAATTAAAAAAGTTCTTACAATCCAGTTGGCTCAACTTAAAAACTCAGGGAATTAGCAAGTAAAAAAAAAAATCAAACCCAAAAGCCACACAAAGAAGAGGATAATTCTAGGTAAAGTAGTACAAGTCAAAGACCTTAAAAGAAAGGGGAGGGGGAAGAAGAAAAAAATTCAATATTATTTTTTCAAGGAAGCACTTCTAATCTGTCTTTAATACTGAAATCTGTCAATGTATCCTTATAACTGACAGTCTCTTCTGCAGCATTACTGACCCCTCCCAACTACACCATTATATTTATACACTTCTCTCAAAATGAGACCGTCAGCTTGGTGCTCTCTCAAGTTTTTGAAGCATTTTAACAGGAAAGAAGTTGCTACAAAATAAAATCCTGAGGGGCAATGGATATATCAGCAATAGGTGTAATTTGGTTACTAAGATGGTTACTGATAGGATTGTAGAAGTCTTCTACAGATGTAAACTAAGTGGAGGGAGACAAAAAGCCAAGAAAACTTCCACTTCCAGCAGGAGATTCCAAACATGGTATAGGTACCACAGATTACCCACATAAATTTGTTGCTTAATAAAAGGAACCTCTGAGAGGGGAAAAAAGACTCCACCAGTACAGCTTGCTTATTTCCATACTTCTGTGGTATGGCAGCAAAGATGGCAGGGGCTGGAGTAATTCCCAGATCAGATCATATTTCCAAGGCCATTAGTCAGTGACACAACTGTTGGCCAATACTGGCTTCAGAGATGTGTAAGAAAAATTACAAAACTCTGCTCTGGAACAGGAAAAGGTTTTCCTAATGAACTGATATGAGACAGAGAAAGCATTAAAAAGTGGACCAGAAATAGCTGGACCCTCCTTGATCCAACAACTAACAGCCTCAGGACAAAGCAGGCATGCATATAAAACAGGCTCAACAAAATGTACTCTGCTCCTAAGAGTTTAACAACAGTTTCTGCCTAAAGTAACTTTACAGCCTTGGGTGTGTGTACTTAGAGAAGACAAACAAGACAAAACAAAGCTGTCTGCAATCACCTGATAAACACCTCAAGCATTCTGCTTCAGCCATTCTGCACTGCTATATCCAACAGTAACTACTAGGTCCCAGAGCACAGCAGCATCTTCAGCTAAACTGAGCATTATCATCACATTCAAGTATTCCCAGCCCAAACTCATGCCCCAGCTCTTTTGTTTTTACAAAACCTTGTCCTTCTCTTCCTCACTGTGATTTTTTTTTCCGTCCCCCATAGTTGTAGTAGAACTAATGTCAAGGAGATTGCTGCAACTGTATCAAAGCACAAAGGGAAAAATAAAAAGTACAGTACTATTTTTACATGGGAGCAGTTCTTTTATCTGGCTTCTGCAGCTGAGGAAACTGGGTGCTGCAAAGCAAAGGTAGCATAAAAATACATAGAGCTAGTACTGTCTCTGAATTTTGTATACAAATCCACAGCTAATTGCAAAAGGTCAGTGAAATGGGAACCTTAACAGTTAGTTAGTAAACTCTACAGCATTTGCCAAGCAGGGTGGGGAGCACACAGGGAGTTTGGGACCATAGTGCCTTTCATAAGATTGTTTTTCTAATGATTTCCAACAACTCCCTGCTTAGTGTTGTCAGACTTTCAACACTAAAATTTCAATTAATTTTCAAAATTAATTTTTATCCTCCACATATCCATGGGCAGGCTAACTTTCAACTGATACCAGTAAATCATTTTCATTGCACAGAGTCTTTGTGAGTTTTTTTTCACTGCTAGAGTAAACATTTGACAAATGAGGAAGTGGAATTGAGTACTGATACGATAAAGAGTCTTGTGGCAGTAGCAAGAAGTTCAGAAGAAATTCAGAATATGGGTGTCAGAATGAAGTACTTATATCAAGCAGTTCTTGGCTAGCCAGCTAATACATACTTACACTACTGCTGCAGTCAAGGTAGAATTCATAAAGCTGTCCCTGAAACAAAGCTAGACAGGGACAAAGTGGTCTTAAAGACTGTGCATATGCTCAGTCTACAACTGACTTCAACTGGTCTTGGAGGTTTGTTACTTGTCAGGCTTTCTTCTGACACAGTTAATAGTCTTCTCAAGAAACAGCAGGAACAAGCCCTGATGCTTTATATAGTCTGAGCAGTAAGTCAGATGTTGCATTAAGTATCTGCTTACAGCTGCACAACCCATTTTCACTGCATTTCAATTAAAAAAAAAAAAAAACAACAAATACAACAACTTCACTCTACTGTGATAAGGTTTTACTTGTGGTAGTAAAGGCTGCAAGGACATAGTATCAGCCAATTGCTTTGTTTAGCAGAAATATCTTTCCTGAAGTAAGATGATTAATAAATATGCAATAGCTTCCAAATTACCTGCTAGGTTACAAATGCTGCATAGCTATCACCTTCTCTATGGAGCTATCACTTTCTCTATTGTGCTAAATACTTCACATTTCGGGGGGGAAGTGGGGGAAGAGAAAGACCTTTATTCTTCAGGCCCCAGCAATGCACCAAAACATGAGAAGTCTATTTCTGTCCTATAGACTTGACATATTTTATCTACATGAAAGATGAAGAGTTAATTGCTTGTGGAAGTTACTGAAACCTACCTACATACTCAGTATCCAAAAACGTGGACAGTTCTCACATTCACTTTGAGCAGAACAAACTGGAGTTTACTTCTTGGCTAGGTAGCAATTCACTGAAGCAACTCTATCTGTATGAGTATCTCCCAGTGCTCTTATGCTGAGAAATGTATTAAGAAGCAGCTTACAGAATTACAGCTTTTTCAGATGCACAAACTACTATGCAAGTAAGTAGTATATCAACACAATGTGGACATGGAGATATAAACAAAAGGTTGAATAATCATTTACATGCATTTAATAATTAGCACACAATGGAGGAAGGGTCATATAGTAATCAAGCTTCTTTTCAGCAGTTAAGTTTTCTCCTCCTTTCGCACACAGTCCTATAGCTAAGTAGATAAAATATTGCAATTGGTAGAACAGACAATGTACAGAGTTTGCAGGGCCTCAGCACCAAGGCTTGTTTCAAAGAGAGGGGGGCTTGGCAGTGGGGAGTGGTGGTGGTTTTGTTTCTATTTGTTACTGAGGCCCCAGGGACAAGTCAAAGCATAATTCATCTGATCCAGAGAACCTTGGAGAGCTCCACAAAGATTCCACTTTGACCCCAAAAAATATTTTAGGGTACTTCCATCAGATCCTCAAAAGGTAGAGCATCAAAGACTTGGGTTGAACTGCTTAATTGTTTTACTAGTTCCTGGCTCTGTGCAAGAAGCAGAAATTAATTTTAGCACATTTTCAGTTTTAATTTTACCTGTTTCAGGCACACTGTGGCTACTGTAACACATTTGTGTGTGTCAACATGGATTCTCACAATTACTGGTCTCCTGTTTGCATCCAAAAAAAAAGGCTGTCATTTGGATTTAACTTACAAACACCAAGGTAAACTGAGAAACAGTTGTCTGTCACCATCCAATTAATGTTTACAGATTATTCTATATTATATGCATGTGCATTTGTATGTTTGTAAGCATGTGTATAGACATGCTGAGTTATAGGTAACAGTAATATTGGTATTATATTCCTCCAAAACATGACAGCAAAAACTTCTGATATCTGTACTTACACTGAAGATATTACTTTTTTTGTTCTTCTTTCCAAATTGGAAGTGCTATAAAGAAACTTAAATGGGAAATATTCTGTATTCCCTTAGAAGATCTATTTTCTCCTCTGCTTCATTTCCAATCTCTTTCTAGAATGTCTTCAAATACCATTCTCCCATGAGCTAGCTATGGCCACTCTCTTCACATGTCTGGAAGAAATAACTGAATCAAATTCTGTTCTCTAAAGCTGGTCTTCCCCCTCTTTAAAGACAAAAATGCTTCAATAGCAACTCTATCATCAGCAACTTTACTTCTCTGTGAGCTAGGAAACTAAACCTCATTACACACAGGTTAACCAAAAGGCCTGCTCATCAAACCAGAATAACTTAAGATGAAGAAGCCAATGGAGGTCCAACTCCCAGCTCAAATCACAGCCAACTTCGATGGTGTATCAGGGCACATAGGATCTACTGTATAACCTGTAGCAGGCTTGAAATCAAGGACTTCACTTTTTCCAATATGCTATTACTGGTAAAGGTGCAGAGGAGAAAACAACATGCAAGAAATGCACAAAGACCCAAGAGTAAAAGCAGACTAAGCACTTGTGTGCAGAGCACCGAGACACAATAATCAGCTCTGTCCATACAATAGGCATGCATCACGATCAGACAACATGGGGTTTCACAGAGAATAATTACTGTTTAAGCAAAATTTACTCCAGAAACTACAGCATCAATACTGAGTAATAATTCATATCATTTAACTGACAGCACTGTATCTTATTTTCACAGTTCAGCAAGCTGTAAACTCAAACGCAGCCCCATCAAAATAAATGTCAGGAAGCCTACTGTATGGCAGCAGACAAACTAACTGCATTCTGCTCTTGGGAAAAGGAACAAATTCTGCCATTAGAATTCAGCAGGACCAAGATCACCTAGTAACACTCTATACTGATAACATCAGGGCTACAGATCATGCTCTGGTTGGACTGGGCTTCCTCTGGGATTTGCTTTTAGAATTCGTTTGTTAACTCAAGTCACATAAATAAAACTGCACTGGTCTTTTCAGTTGACTGCACCACATGTTTTTTGATTCCATACTTCTGCTTACCTCCATGAAGAGACATGAAAATTAGTTATGTGTAGGCCTAGCAAAAATCATTTTTTAAGAACCAGATCATAGGGGAAAGAAGAATCCCTTTTTTTAATTTCTATCTAGCTGTTGCTAATATACATGAGGACACATCACTATTTTTAACTAAAGATGAATGAGAAACTAAACTGAAACTCACACTTCTCCTAGAGACTGGATCCATATTCTGCTCTCTTAATTTCAGCTCTGCAGCAAAATATAAGCAAGAACAGAAAACATCAATCAGTGATAGGGAAAAGATTTCAATAAGGAAAAGAGACAAACAAAAGAGTCATCCATTTGCAAATAAAATAAATTTCATGCTTCCAGTGAATGACCCTGTCTTTTACATGATGTCACACACAGTAAAACTGAGCAGATGTTTAGACAAGAACATCAAGTGGTGCTCTCTCAGGTCAGCCAGCTTGCACTCTTCTGATTTTTATTTTCCCTTGATGTTTTAGGTTTAATATTATCTGTGCACACCCTCTAAGGCAGGGAGAGGGCAGAGAGAAAAAAGGAGAAAGATTTGTCCCTCTGTCTGTAGAAGATGGATTTTGGTTTTTGGTTTTAATTGAACTTCTCGTGCACTGTGAAGTCTCCTCTCTCTCAAATACAGCTCCCACTGAGCTGTTAAAACAAGGTGAAACAAAGGTCACAATGTCCTTAACTGATTTCTCTCTGAATTAAGATGTTTGCTGAAGGACACTGACAACAGTCATAGAATAAATAACATACTACAAATTGTATGTGAATGAATCCAAATTTTGTTTAAGCCAAGAAAGACAGTTCTCTTTGGCCCAAACTCAAACTGAATCCATATCAAAACTCTTCTGAGAATCTATCAGTATTTGACAAAACATTCACCCCTGTTGATAGCAACCGACTCTATTTATGCCTATATGTATGTCTATATGTATACCTACACAGAAGACAGCCAAGAAAGCTCCAAGATTAAAAAAAAAGGCTGGTAAACAGAACTGATTTCACACTGCAATGTATTTATTTTCCTTTTTTGTTGGCCATTGAGATTTCTTTCCAGTGATGTGCAAGCGACTGGAATCACAACCCTCCACATTCATTTTCTGTGCAAGTAGAACCCTTAGCAAACATAAAAGAACAGTAGAAAGAATTCATGGAAAGCCCAAGGCTGGCATAAGATCAAACCTCAATGTGCCATCTGGTAAATAGTTTTTTTATTCTCTTTACTTCTGCTGCAGGAGATGAGTAAGTGGGTGTGGAGGAATTTGCTGGATTTTTTCCATCCTTGGTTTGTATTTCTGGTGGGGTTTTCAAAACGTGTGTGTGTGTGACCAAAGAACCCCTTCAGTTGTAGTGGATGACTGTCTTGCCTCTCTACTTACTCTGGATTCTCCAATTGTTTTTCTCATTTGAATTATGGTGTGGACATGACAACACTACATATTTGTCATGTAGGGAATCTGAGCCAGCCCTGTATTTTTTCCTCTTTCACTTAGGACCCTTTGCAGCTCTTCACATCCCTCTGCTCTTTATAAGTATCAAATAGCTGGGATAGGGTAAGGCTTTATAAAGGTCATCATCAGCCACACAAGAATTTGTTATGAAAAGATGGAAAACCAATGCTTGGCCTTTGTCAGGTTTGGTTTGTAATTGTCATTATATTATCTTATAGGATAATTCATAATAAAACTATGAATTTGTGCTTTGCTTGATAACTTCTGGGGTAACTGTCTCTTGGTTGACATCTTGCCTCAATTACAAAAAAAATGAAGAGAAGCAAGCCCAAGTTTTCTCCACTTTCATGTCTGGTTTAAGCCATTCCCTTGGTGGATGTTTTACTTCCAGAAGACTGAGACTCATCTTTTCACATTTTTTTTTTTTCAGAGGAAATGAAAAGTTCCTTGAGAATAATGACAAATTTCTGCATAAAGGGTTACTGGAGGCCAGCTACCAAGTATTTTTATCAACTATGTCTAGAACACAGTGCAGGTAACAGCAAGAGATCCATTTGTCCACTGCAACTTTCGGCACAGGCAGTTATGTTTTACTGCACTGACCAATGAAAAATGATTAAAGATAAAAAGAGATATTTTCTTAAAAGTATATTAACCTCTGTCATTCCAACCTCATGTATGACACCATTCCAACTCCCTCACTACTTTTAGCTCCACATAAACTACACTTCCAGTTTTAGATTCTTGCTACCAATTTACAGACAAAATTCACAATTCCTTTCATAGGCAAAGGGATCCTTCTGTTTCCCAAATGAAACTTGCACAGTGTTTTGTCATGAAGGGATGTACTTGTACATACATAATGACAGACAAATCTGACCATTTTCAGAAGGGCCACTATAGCATCATGTGTGCATGATCCATGAAGCTGAGTCCCTACACACGCTGTCAATGCCGCATGCTGCCCACAGCTTCCATTCTGTTCCCTTCCATGCTTTGAGAATCAATTGAAGGCAAAACATCCTGCAAGAAAAGTTCAGGTTTTGCACCCCTGGTTTCAATTATTTTTAAATCTGACACACAAACACAGCTTTTTAAGATATGTGAGTGCAGTGCCAAATAAGGGTCTTTTGATTTTTCTGAAATACATGTGGTTGAAATCTGAGCCCTGCCTGCTGCCAAGCCACAGAATTTGGACTCAAGAGCTGGCACAAGAAAATAAGCCATTGTTCAGAGTGGGATTTTAAGAGGAACTATCCTGCAAAAAGGAAAACGTAAATTCCCATACTCTAGCTCGTGGTTATAGGACAATCCCATAATCCTTTGTTCAACACTTGAAATATAAATTCTAGCAATGCTTATCCAGGCTCTCAGAAGCAAGCTTTCAAGATAAACTACACTGGACCCTTCATAAATTTTTCTGCATTACATAAAAATCAAACTTGAGAGACAGAATAGTCCAACTCAATGTTATTTGTCTAGTCCTGTGAGCTGTATGTAAAAACAGCTAAGGTTAACATACACAGAAGTATTTTTGCCATTGACTGTAGCAGCAAATATGACGGGCTCCTACTAAGATAAAAGTACCTTCAGGGAAATACTGTATCATTAGGTAAGGATGTGCAATTTCACACCCCTAGTTCAGATGCCAAAACAGCACATTTTCTATATCAAATATACACTTAAACATTTATTTGCAGCCAGGGTATGGAGCCAGACCTGCAGCCACTGCCACTCCCAGTCTTGACTGAATAAAGAAATTTTTTAAAAAAGAAAAATTGTTTCCCATGTTAAGAGCTCAGAAATTAATTTTATTACAGATAGCTCTTCCAGGCTTGATGGATGAGCAAGAGACACACAAGCAAGATAAAGAATAGAAAGAAATCTGCTATTTAGCTTTTGAGGGCTAAGCTTACATTAGAAAGCACACAGTTCCATACTGTGAAGATAAAACTGAGCAATTTCTTCTAATCTCAGGTAGTGAAACAAAGGAAAAATACCCAAAAAAGGAAGGAAATAATATTTCACTTCATTAAACAGAAAAACATGCAATAGATTTGCTGACAACTGGTTTCTTCTAATGAGAAAACCAATACAGTAAATGACAAAAAGCATAGCAGCAACTCCAGTAACATCTCTATTAGTCTGGGATTTTAACAATGGATGTGCTCCTTTCAGCACTCAGTGCCAGACTGACACAACCAAACCACTATTATTTAAATTGAGCTTAGAGAAAACAAAAAGTCTTATACTCCAAACAAGTTTCATTTTTCTCACTCTGTCCTTTGTGAATACACATGCTTGCTCAAAGACTTTCATCAGTTTGCCACCCAGGTTTCACTATGAAGTCAGAGACTACCCAGACTCAGATCTACCTTTGATCACAAGCATCTTTTCCAGAATCACGCTATTTTATTTTTCTCAGAGAAGAGCAATGACATCACTGAATTTTAAGGTGTGTACATTAAAAGAACACACCTGCTTCAAAAACCCAAGAAAGAAAGAAAAACTCCCAACTTAAATATCCCAAGTTGCCTCCTGAAAGACACTCTCAGTTTAAGCATCTACTCCAGAATCCTTGGGAAATCAGTCACTGTCATTAACCACAGGGATGTTTCACTGACAGCTGTTACTAGCCAATGGCCCAAACTGGTGTCTGGACTCCAGATTACAAAACAAGCATCCCATCAGACATTACTGAGTTGCTTTTGCAGAATCCTTGGCTGAGCATCCACAAAAATCAGACCAAGACACAGCTTTGGCTTCAATTAACTATCTAGATTAAGGTTACCACTGCAGAAATTTCCATTTCATTGCATATCTTCTGGGTGCTCCTTGACAACATTAAGGATCCTGCCACACCCACCCTATGATCAGTGTTATCTTAGCTAAGCAAATAACAATTAAAACAATCTACATACTGCATATTAGTTTCCTGTCATTTAGACATGGAGACATGAACAGCCTTCTGGAATACCAGGCAGACAAGGAGTTCAATACACAAGGTAAAGGGGCTGTGCATCAGAAAGCAGAGCATGGACAGAAACAGAAAGCTTGCTCCAATGAAGGCTCACTCATGGGAGACATCACATTGGAATTAAGTAGTACTTTCTGAAGAGGCTATGGGCCAGCCTGTACAGGCACAGCTGCCCCTCTGCATAGAGCTCAGGCTGGCATGTAGAGCACTTGCCAGTACAGAAAAAAAAAAATCTCTCTCAACATTGGAGTACTTGTACTGCTGCACCATTGATTTTTCAGTCCAAGTTTGCTGTCTGCATTAAAGACTTAATGAAGTCCAGGAATAACATAAAATAGGGTTATAAGAAAGAGAGAATACTTTAGTTTGCCTTACAGTCAGGACACCGGTTCACAAACACCAACACATTCCTCCCTCCCCATGGCATAGATTGATTCTATTCAGCTTCACAAACAGTCTTGAGGAATTTACATCCCTGCAAACTGATCCACTGTTTATGCTGTCCTCCAGGTTTTCCTCAGATTGCTTTGTTTCCTAAAATAATCAACTCTTCCTTTTTCTGCTCTTCTTTTATCTGGATTAATATTCAGAATGTGATATGTCATGTTTAGGGTGATGTAGTGTCAGTATGTACTGAGATAGTGTGGACAAAGTCCACCCCAGATCATCACTAACAAAATAGGAGTATGTTAAATCTGTGTGTATGTGTGTGTGTTTGCATTAAAAAGAAACAGAGATAAAACTTATAGTGATGCCTGTCATCTGGCTTCAAGCCTTTGTTATGTCAGTACTCCAAAATATTTTCTGTCAATGCAACAGAAGCATTAGTGCATGCTAGATACATTTGGAAGTTATTTACCACTCATTAAGGCTTCTCTAAATAGAAATTACGTGAAACAGACTAAAGGCAAGGTCTACTAACTGATTTCCTTGGCCTCTGAGGTACTGAAAGATCTCACGACATTCTCAGAGCAAACAATGCTCAAGAAGCAGCCACCACAAAGGTACAAAGATCATGCTGTGTTGAGGCAGAATCTTCAGATGTGTTTGTTCAGAACTACCTTCACGCAGGCTCTCTGCTTCCCTGCACTCATTGTGCCTGCTCAGTCTTTTAACAAGAAGGGGTTTTTTTCAACCTGTAATATATGGAGCAACCAAATCAAATAGAGCTGGGAAAGCTAAGGGGCCACTAGCACAAGCCACCAGGCAGCTAGGCCAAGAGAGGATGTGAACTTATAGAAAGGTATCCACATGAACAGCTGACAATTGCTTCTGTCATTCTTCAAGCAATACTAAGAAAGATATAGTGATCCTGCATCATCTGGAGGCCTTCAATTAGCCTCCTTTAATTAGCAATCTCATTAAATTCCCTAAAATGTGTAACATAACATTTTGGAGAAGTCAACATAAAAATGGTTTGAAGCAGCTAAGCAGGCTTCTGATGCTACTCACAATGAAAAGTGGACTCAAAGGTGCATGAGTTCTGTACATGTGCCTTCTGTCGACTGGCTCCATTTTATTGTTAGAAACATGCAGATTTCAGTCAATTTGGGTTGGCCTCTTCAATTATGGAAAGTGGCAATCCTATTGCAAAAGCAGCAGGTGGATCTCTGCTGAGCTTGCCTACTCTTCACACAGTCCATCTTGACACACTTCTACCTGGAAGTAAATACCCTAGCTCTCAACATCCTGTTTACAAAAAAGATTTAAATTCTTAGACATTCTGATTGAAGAATTTTCATTCCCAAAGGATGAGCTCCACTTTAACCTCCAAGGAGAAAGGCTGTTCCTAGCAAGGTTCCCATGAAAAAACTGGGAATCTGTTTCTGTTTCAGGTAGAACAGTTGTACNGTAACCTCCAAGGAGAAAGGCTGTTCCTAGCCTGGGAATCTGTTTCTGTTTCAGGTAGAACAGTTGTACTCACAAACTGGATTTATGACCACTGGCCAAAGAGAGTGATATTTTAACATCTCAAAGAGAAAATCAAATTCAAAAATCCAGCTGGCAACAAATCCAAGATACAGTAGTATGTGAGGAGGGAAAAAAAAAAAAATGGTGGCCTTCTGATAGAGTTTTCTTCACTGAAATTGCTATACTTTTTTAGCTACAATTAAACCATCACCAACAAATCCATGAGCCATGGTGCTACCACACCGAGGCCTGACATGCTCAATTGTTCCGGTTTGCACTGTTCATAAATGCATTTACAAAATAATGCTTTCCATCTACCCACTGAAATGTTTTCCATGTGGTGAGAATGTTCAGGTCTGACTCTGAACTCACATATGCTGTAATACAAGGCAAATTTAAAATGAATAAGGCCGTTCTGTGGATTAAAAAGTCAAGGATGAACTGTCAGTTCTGTTGACAAAGGATTTGTGGTTTCCTACAGAAATAAAAACGCATTCCTCACTTGATAGGCAGCTAGATCCCAGTGATACTTACCTCTCTCAGTACTTCATCTGTTCTTTTCTGTTACTGAAGTCCACCTACATTGATACAGTTTTGTTATATTTAAAATTATTACTAGAATCAGATTAAATGTGTCAGCTCAATAAGGGATAGCTTTGTGACCACATGTGTCACATCACCTACTTCATAGCACTTGGAAGTGAAAAGTTCAAAGGAAATTGTCATTTCTGCGTAAAGCTTCACATGATTCCAAACATAGGAATACTGTAATTCTCACATTATGGACTGGGAAATGCAGACACATGCCCTGTGTGAAATGTCCAACATCACAAAGCACGTTGGTGACAAAGCTGGAAAAAGTACTTGACTCAAGCATTTAAGCCAGTAAATGAGGGAAACAGTTTGCTAGCCTCCCACACACAAATGGAGCTTTGCTGTTCACAGAGTCACAGAAAGTTAGGAGCTGGAAGGGACCTCGAAAGATCACCTAGTCCAACCCCCCTGCCACAGCAGGATTCCCTAGACCAGGTCACACAGAAGCGCGTCCAGACGGGTTTTGAATACCTCCATAGAAGGAGACTCCACAACCTCTCTGGGCAGCCTGTGCCAGTGCTCTGGCACCTCAACTGGGAAAACATTTCTACATGTATTCATACTGAACCTCCTATACTCCAGCTTACAACCATTGCCCCTTGTTTTGTCACTGGGCTTCACTGAGAAGAGCCCAACCTCATCCTCCTGACACCCACCCTTCACATATTAAAAGCACAGATGAGGTCACCCTGTTGATCTATTCACTTACTTGGCACTGAAAATACTGGCAAATTTAACACTCACAGCCATAACGTCATCAAGCAAAATGTTTCACAAGTAAGGCAATGTCTTTTTAAGGAAGCCTACTGTTCCAGTGACCTCACATGCTGCCCTAACACTAGTGATGTAATCCAGAGCAAGGGTTCAGAGTAAAGCATGATGATTCAGTGGAATCTAGTAAAACAAGAACTGGAAAGGCCACACATATCTTTGAAGGAATTCCACTGAATCTTGAAAAGGATGAAAGCCAGCACAATGGTGCCAACAAGATTACACCAGGGATTAATCTAGCCTAAGCAACTTCACCTTCCCCTCTAACTACTCCACTAAGATCCATTAACTGGCTCCACAGCACCATTCCTCCTTGAATTAGAGCTGCCTTCTCAACTTTAAGGTTTCGCTCACCTCTGCTCCTGACCCATGGCTGCCTGGCTCGAACAGTGTGCTAGCTCCCCTCCCTTTTGATTCCTTCTCCCACCTGTCTTGTACAGCTGCAGTTCCACAGTTGCAGGCCACAAGCCACCTGCAAAAACTTCAGTGAGACAACTGCTCTTCTTCCTGCTCAGCTGTCTCTTCCCACGTGCAGGCTGCACCTATGACATAGGTTAACCACCAAGCCACCCTGCTTCTCCCCAGGTAAGCCTCTACAAGAACCTTCACAAGCTCTTCTCAAGTAATCTCTGCTCACATCTCTTCTGGACCTTACTGCATGGAGACACACAGAGGTTAACCAAAATTACTTCCACAGAAACTTCTCTATAGCTTAAAAAAAATTAAAACTATTCAATTTACTGAGCATTTTCACAGGCAGTCTCTGCATTTCTTTATCAAAAATGCTCAAAGTTTTGCATTGGGCTTTACTGTGAAGGCACAAATGGGAGGAGGTTTTGGGGGCTTTCTGTTCTTAAAGTGATCATGTTTATGCAACCATAATAAGGTTTCTTCGCATTTTGGGGTCTGGCTGGGGTTTTGGTTTTTTTCCTTTTGTTTTGAGGGTTTGGGGGTTTCTGTTTTGGGTTATTTTGCTTTTGTTTATTTTAAAGGGAAAACTCTTAAAACTTCATTGGAAGAAAGGTAAAGATTCCAACCTAGTTCTAATAAGAGACACTGATTCCTTCCACCATCTCCCTCCCTTCCCCTGCCAGCACTGGGCAGAATGTTTCCCTGGAAGCCAAATAATTTTAAAAAGCCATAAAAAACAGTGAGCAAAAGTCTTCCCAATAAAACTTCCAGATAAAAGAGTACAACAGTAATTCAATCAAAAAGAGTACAAATCTAGAATTATTGGTGCCCTGGGTACTTGACAGAGCACAAGGTATACGATGTGCCTCTTTTTGTTTGGGGTCAACATCATTATTTCTTCACTGTGTGATCCAAAGAAAATTGAATGGATATTTGGGAGGGATAATGAGATCAAACAATCATGTTAAATTGATATTTTGAGCTTGCAGTTCTAAAATATCCTGCACTTATGGTTTCAGAGAAAACCCTCAAAATTCCTTCCACTGAGTCTACAGACAGCCTGGAGCTACTAATCAAAGAGTGGAGTTACCTTCCTTTTCCCCTGTGGGACTTCAGTTAAAACCATTATCAGGCTTGGCAACGAAGTGTGCCAATAAAAATTCACCAAACTTTTGTGCTGCTGTAATGGAAATTAGTTTTTTCATAGCCTGGACTACCTCTTTATTCTAAAGTTAGTGTCTTCCTGAGTGCCTGACCTGTCAGTCAACATTATCTGATCTCACTCCCAAGAAGCATAAGAGAAAGGGGAACTGAAGGGAAAACTCCTCCCATTCCTAGATTGTATTCCCTAAAACTCTTGATCCAGCAGTAGAGGATCTTTTTTTGGAGACCTTGTTTCACCACAGTTGCCCTCTCAGTCACAGATGCTCACAAACTTGCACACACACATTTATATTCCCCATGACAAGTGGCAATTATAGCAATTGCTGGCTTGGAAAGTACATAGGGAAATGCTTAGTCTAATTTTAGTATAGTTTTAGCAGTCTTTAATGCAATTTAGCAGCTGTAGAGAGAGACAGTAACATATAAGCAGCCTCCTGGAGACCAGTTGCTACTGGATCACATCTAGCACACACAGAGTCTATGGCTATGCTTCTATTCAGACACTACAGCCTCAGGGCAGGAGCAGGAAAGACAAATTGATAAAAATAATACAAACATATTGGCACACAGGAGTCAGAAAGGCAGAAAAATACCAAGATGACTGTAAAATAATTTCTTTTAATAATACTAAAATAAAGTTCAGTTTTTCACTGAGGTTATGCAGGTTTGAGTTCAAAAAAATTGGCCAAAATTTGCCTGTTCTGTACTAAAAATAGAAGCTTTTCCTTTAATATTTGAATGACAATGTGTTTTACTGCTGCCAGACAGATCAAATCATGCTTGGTGTCCTGCACTGAAGAGATTAGATCCACTGGTGTTTATTTGAACAGCACCACTACCACTTAGGAGAAGCATCAAACAGGATTTCTGCAGCAAGCACTGTGCTAGTGATGTGATCAAGCTGACAAATCCTCAGTAAAACTGCAAAGCCAGGTGTGATCAGTACAAACTTAACTCTTGAGTCCCTTGACTTACCACAGATCAAAGTATGAGTTGTATGAAGCACTTAAGGACAGACCTCACATCTACAACATGCTCTTGTTGATTTTATTCCAGTAAAGACAGCCTTCATAAAAGTACAGAAGACACTGACAAGCAAAACTCTTAGGACACAACTCAAAAGCAATTGTTGGTCAACAATGGACAGTAACTTCCATTCCCTTTCTCTCAGCAACCAAGGCCCATGCTGCCTATCCAGCAGGCAAGAAAACCTTTCTGTGAAACAGGCTCAGGGTGTTCAGTTGCCTCACAGGTGGCAACAGGTTACTGTTTTTCAGGTTAGAAACACCACCTCTGGTGCAGCAGATACCAGCAGTAATGACTCTGACAGCACTACTGCTCTTCCAGGAGTCTTGCAAGAGCATTCCTCATGTTCAAAAAAAACCCTAGTGGTTTGTCATTCCTCCAAATTGCCTTATTCATTCCTAATTATTTTTAAGTACTTTGCACTTTCTTTAACATGACATTTTCTGAATTAAGAATATTTCAAAACAGATGCTTGGGTTAAAAACATCTGATATTAAAAACATAGCTGAGGTTTTGCATTTTTTTTCTTCTTCCTTTCAGCACTAGACTGCTCTCTTATGGGCAGTGAGTTTATATATATCATCTGGTTGCAGAGTGTTGCTTCAGGGCTGGAGTACTGAAAGCATTTAGGTTTTGGGTTGGTTTCTTTTTGGGGGGAGGGAGGGGTCTCTACAGTAGAAAACCTCAAGAGAACTCAGGACTTCAGAAATTGATGGATCTCAGCAAAAGTTATCAGAAATGTGTAATACACAAAAACCTATATTAAAATATCCAAGCTGCTAAAATGAAAACATCTTTATAAAAGTCTATTCTGTCATGTATATTGGTTATTCTGAAGTGCCCATAAATGCTGCTGCTTTTAGGACAGACCCTGACTGGACCTTTCTTTTACTGCCTTACAGTTGTTTCCCCTCTATTACAGATTTTAGTTGTTGGCAGTTACACTGTTTTGTTTTCCTTCACAGAATAAACACAGAAGTTGTGACTTGTGTTTGTAAATAGTGGCATACATGCTTTTAGAGGTCAGCTAAAAGTTCAGAATCATATCCCTGAAGTTTCATGAGCAATGTAAGCCACAGAATTCATTCTGCTAATTAGTCATTAAATGTATCTGTGTGCTTGAAAAATAAGGAGATGAAAAAAGTGACTTCTACACTCCAGAAAATGGAATGGAAATGTCAAGATTATTAGGGAACTAATGGAAATACCAATAAAAACATTCACAGCACCATTATGCTAAACTTTCAGAACCCATGTCTAAAGGTCAGCAATTCCTATCTTTTCTCCACTATTATTGCCTTTAAGTTAAACCACATTTTCTCGCCTGATTGGAAGTAGTGCCAGAGTCCGTTCCTGTGAGCTGATTGCTAAAAATCCAGTTTGGGACTCATGCAGAGCACCTAGGTCTGCTGTTTGCAAAATGTGTCAGATCACTCCATAAAAAGAAACAGACTGAAGAGTTCTGGTAACTGCCTGACACATTAATTTATAAGATTTATGACTTTTATATAAAGGTAGGATTAGCACAATATATAAAAATTCCAATTGCTGACAGAACAGTTACAAAAGACAAAAAAGTAATGTTTTCAATAGCTCAAAAAAAGTTTGTAACATTTACCCCACCCTATGTATTTTTTTCCCCCCCTGAAATGCTCCATATCTTTCATCACAGCACCTTTACAAGCAAAGACTGCTCTCCTATGTATTACATACCTTCACTCTCCAAGGGAACACTAGTTACAAGAGTGAGTTCTGGAATAAAGTGGTGCAAGTTCAAATCAGAAACCAAAAATCATGTTCAGGTTTCCCAGCCTTCCAATTACTTTCTGGTCCTTAGCCCCTAGTTCTTGTGCAATGTCAGCTATTTGCACCAATTACAAAATATCTTTCAAAGAAAAGCTCAGGAACAGTTCAAGCCTACCAAGATGGACTAATCTGGTCTGACATGTATGAACCCATTCCATATCTAAGTGTAAGTAATCACAGACTCCAAACATTTTATACCTTGTTCTTCTCCTTACTTTTGCATTATTTTAAGTAGAAGTTGGTTCATATTCTCAGACACAAACCAAGCAAAGCCTTGAGACAGTCACATGCATGAAGACAAGAACAAAGTTGCGTGCTTAGGTGAATGTAGATTTCATAATTCTGCATTTCTCATTAGCAAAGATCTCCCAAAGCTTTATCAAAGGAAATAACGAGCCCACTACACCTCCAGCCCAACATGAGCACTGACAGAAGTCTACAGCAACTTCTGGTAGCCATGCAAAAGTCAATCTAACGAAACTACAACTGGTCTGTAAAACCCATGACATAAAGTATATTATAAAAGAATCAAGTTGATAACGTGAGCAAATGCTGGGCAAAGCTTGAATTGAAAATAGCCATCTGAGCATTAAACAGACTTGCATTAGCATTAGCCATGTTTACATAGTTCTTGTCCTCAAACAGTCATATTGATTCGTTGCTATTATAAATCCACTAAAAGAAAAATCCATTCCAAATAGCTTTGGCTATCAAATTGCACATGCAATTGCAATGGACACTTCTCCATTCTGTCACATGGCTTATCCAATCAAGACATAAAAATGGTTCTGTGACTTCAGTGAACAAATCTATCTTCCAACATTCCCTACTGCTGTAGCTCAGATCCTAGACTGTTACAACATTGACAATCTTCACACAGAAAAAAAAACACTGGCATTTTAAACACTCTCATTTAGATCTGCCCTGAACAGGTAGCTGATATGGAGAAGAATGGAGCAGTGGCCCACAATAGTCTGCCAATGCCATGGCATGCTATATTAAAATAATAAAGCCACCCACACAACCAAAAACCCAAACACAGCTTAAAATGCTGCTAGCAAAAGCATACAACTTGCAAAAATTGTCCTATTGTGGAGAAGTCCTTATACACAATTACAGAAACTGCCAAATGAGAAACAGTTTGCTGAACACACTTGACAGGTATTTTCAAAACACAAAGGTATGTGAGATACCTTGGCTTTTGTACAAAAGCCACGAAGTACAATGGAATTAATTGAACATTCATTACTAATTATCTTTGTTCTACTTCACACAGAGCATGATCAGCACTTTGAATTCTATTAGGAAGAAGACATATGGCCACAATATTCTGAAAAGCTCAATTTACACTTGATCACCTTCTGTGATAGTTCAAGTTTTGAATTCCTTTCAAAGTTACTCCTTACAGACCAGAACTGAAAGCACTCGCAGCTGAACAGCCATGGCCTGTTCCGAGTACACACAGAGCCTTGGCCAAGAGCTCGAGGGAAGAACACTGCAGAGCAAGTCATCTACACACACCCTGAACTGCTTCACAGTGCTGCATGAGACCATGACCTCCCTACCTCTGAGAAGACTTCAGCAAAGCTGATTGACTTTATTCTCAGTTGTCTTTCAGATACTTAAAAGCATAAGTGACTTTCATACCCATGTATAAACAGATAAAAATAAGGGAAGGATTCTGGACAACAGCATTGTCTTTAAGGGTAGGCAGCTGCCTATGGCTCAAGGCTGTTCAAGAAGCCAAACTCCCTCCTACAACATTTCATGGATATTACTTGGGATCTAAAACTCAGAATATTTCCTTCCCATTGTGCTACCCACAGCAAGGGCAGCAAGCAGGAACACAAAAGTACTTTCAAACTTTAAGTATCATATTTCTAAATGTCTAGAAAGTATACTTAGAAGACTAATAGCCTCCAGTCATAACAGCCTCAGAAGTTATTCTACCTCTAAAACATTTTATACTACAATGGTTATTTTTCCCCACCAAATAAACCACTGTAAGGAAAAGCTCTCATTTATGACAGACAGAATGCCTTTTTAAGTGGAAGAGGGGGGGTTGTCACACACAAATTAGCGTACTAGTGAAAGAAACACTAGTCAATGAAAAGGTGTTTACAGATTTTAGGTACTATCATATCACAGTCCCAAAATCATCACCTCTGACCAAAAGCAGCAGAGCTGTCATTCATGAAAAAAATTTCTCTCAAAATAGCCAATGCAGTACTGAAAGCAGTGATAGACCCTCAGTTTACAAATCTTCACTACCTCACTTTGAAGCAGCATTCTCCACTGCCCGAGATCACAGGTCACCAGTTTCTTTCTAGAAGTACTCTGCTGCCCTAAGCACACACTACTGCAAACATATTGCACATTACTGACACCAGCTCTGGATGTTCTGGTTGGAAATGTTTTAGTCTGTCATACACCATGAACAGAGGTCAAGGGAATGCACAAGGAGAATTCCCTTTTCTTGGCATTACTATTCCTATAATAATTTAAAAAAAAACCCTAATCTCTCTGGTATATTGTTATTTATAGCAAGCAAAACACATTGAACAGCAATCATATTGAAGGCTGGGTACACTAATGAAAACAGATAAAAACACAGAAAATCTCATCTGCCATCCAGACAGCCAAGATGAGAAAGATCCTTACATCTTCTAATGTATGTTCTAATGTAATGAGGTGCATAAACTATGTCAATATTAGAATACTTGAGCACTAGACATGTTTGAAAGAATCTGGCAGAGCAAGTAATCTAGGCACTTGTAGGATCTCCAAGAGGCCTTTTTTTTTTAATTAGGAAATTTTACAGGAAATGAAATAAAAATGTGTTTTTCTAACTAACTGGAAGTGCATAGTAGAAAAAGAAAAACCAGAATCTATAATTTAACACTAATATATGCCTGCTGTCCTTATGTCCTACCAGTTCATAAAACTAAGAGCTGCTCTGCATTCACAATGTGCTCACCAGCAATCCATAAAAGTGTAACATCTAGAAGGAAAACAAGTTTAAAACCTCAGTGCCACTCCTACCAGGCACACACTCTTTTGTGAATATTCTGGAAAGATGATGTTATTGCTGCCACAGACCTGTCACTCAGTTGCTCCTCCCCACCCAAGAAAGTCCAAGATTCCTCTTCTAAACTCCTACCTGAGGCACTGTGATGTATCATGAGATGTCAGGTAGCTAGTCCAAACTGAAGTACAGTATATTGGGACAGACTGTAGACTCCTTGGATGAGTACCAGAATTACTCAGAAAATCCCATGTCATCACTTCAGCAGTCCAGCAAAAACTAAACACTTGGCAAAGTACCAAGAGTTGTTACTGGAGCAGAAGATAGCTTGCAGATCTGGAAGGGCAAGTGATGGACACAGTGGTGAAGAAAGGTAGATTAAAGCCCTTGTTACAAAATGCAAGGATAAAAAGGAGGTTTTTGTGGACAGAAGAATGGTGAGGGGGACAGGGGAATTCTCCTTGCAATAAAGATGAATTCCAGCAAGTGACAGGATTTCCTAAGGCTTATATGAATGCAGACAAACAAAAATCTCTACCGCTGCACACCCTTACACACAGTACCAGATCTTCCCTTGTTTCAGCTATGCACTAGAAGATTGAGAGTTTAGACCAAAGCAGGCATATGGGCAATAAAGCAAGTGTATGGACCCAGGAACATGATTAGTGCTCTTCAGCTTAAAAGAGAAAAGTAGAGAAAATGGCATAACAAAATGTTTCTTAGAAAATGTTCATAAAGTAAGATAGCAGAAAATGGGAAAGCAAATTTAAGACCAGCTAAATCACAGAAGGGTTTCAACTTGGAAATCACCAACTTGCAGATTTTGTATTCTCATTTCACAGAAACTTGATTCCAAACTCTGCAGTTGTTACTGAAACTTAGCTAGCTGACAGATATAGGCAAGTTCCAGACATCTTGTTATAGTAAACCCCTGTACTTATATTTTGGTAACTGGCATACACAAACTCACCTGTAATTAAGTCTTAAAAGATATCTACCCAATTGCATTATTTTTCTGTTGTTTAAATACCATATAATTGTAACAAAGAAATGTAGCTACTATGTTTACCTGTACCCTCTATTCCAGTATTAAGTTAAATTAAACCTGAAGAAACATGCTTGCAATAAACTTCCATATTTAGCATATAGGAACCATGTTAGCAATCCTGAATTAAATCCCAATTTGTTAAATTCTCTTAAGTAAAAGACAAAATGCTCCAACTATCAGAGCTGCATACAATGAAATGCAGAAAATCCATAAGATAATTAACTACAAAAGGATGACACTAAAATCATTAAGACAATGCTTTTATTCTGTATTTCCTGTGAAAAATGCCTTCCACTGTTCCTAACATTTCCCACCCCACCCCCCAAGCATCCTGGGGGCAATTCATTTCCCATTTATACTTTGCACAAGCCACTACAACACAGCATGTAACAACATTTTCCTTTCTTTTCCATGGAGAACCAACACATTAATCCAGCTGGCCTTTCCTGAATTAAAAGGCACCCAGGAAGCCAGGCATTTATTTCCAGGAGCTCCTGGCATGGTCCGTGTCCCTGTAACTGGCACATCCCAGCCATCAGCTCTCTGTGGCTCCAGGAGCACAAACAGCAAGCTCAGCACAGGGAAACGCTGGCAGGAAGGAAATGCCACAAGGAAGCCTTCTCCAAATAAACTCCTCTTGTGAATAATGGTTGTCTCACTGCTTAAGGATGAATTACCAGGTTTAAAGATGACATCAGGATGGAATGGAAGACCATTTAACACGCTTAACCTTCTGCACTTGCAGCCAAGAAAAACTAAGCTCACAGAAGAGCTTTGATCAGATGTTGGATTCCCAGGTGTTTCAGTGCTGTGCTCTACCCCCCACCTTCTTTTTTTAAACCCATTTGAGAGGGGAAAAATCATTTTCCAAAGCATCAGATATGTGCTCCTCTGCTCCTTTGAATTAGATTGCAGGTGATGCTCTGGGCAAATGTGCCAGAATTAGCAAGCCAGATTATAACATGCAGATATTGCTGCTGTTCTTCTGTGGAGTGCAGTTATTCTGTGTGAATCAGTTATTTGTCGAGTGGCTTGCAAAACAGTAGCACAAAACTACACTGCTGAGCTAAGAGAGTCTTCTGATCAATATTACACTTTATCTTCCTGTAACTGAGCCAGTTATCTCTTCTCCTCTGGTAAGCACACTACATACTAACAGCCAATTCCAACCCTGGGTTTTCTTAATCATCACAGTAACTGAATTTGATAGTTTTCTCCAAATAACATCACTGCAGGTTTATACCATGCTCATTCTACTTAAGACAATGTATTAACTCATTAAGCAATGTGTAGGAAGCTCAAATGAAAATATACATTTCTTTCAAATACTATAGACAAGATTAACTGGAGAGAGGACTCTGAGACCCCAGAAAGCAAACTGATTAATCCAACACAAACTGCTCAAAATAGGCCACATGAAGTGACTTATCAAGCACATTTTGCACAAAGCTGAGAGAAGTCCTGGCTCCACAAATGCTATTATTTAAGGTCTCAGTTTCTAAAGCACTCAGAAATAGCTGAGCACATGCATAAGACCTTTGGCTAATTGTGGCCTATATGAACATAACCAGCATTACATAAATATCTATAAATCTACATAACTACCTCACTCTACCAAAGGTTGTACATGAACAATGCTCTCTATCACAGCTTCTAACCTAGAATCACCTGGCCACCAGCAGAGAGATGCTTCCCTAGCCTTTAGGCAACCTGAACTAGCAGGATGATATCTTTGACCTCTGTCTTAAGAACATGACTTACAAAGCCATACATAGGTCACAGTCCTTTATTTGTATGGATGTTTTTCCTGGACTGAGGAAAGTGCAGGTCGTTTCTTAACATAAAACACATCAGTGGCATCATCCTTTCTACAGCAGAAGTGCCACTGGAGCATTCATTAGCAACCTTGCTAAGCCAACTGAAATCACACCTACATCCTTCAGGTAGTATCTCCAACAACCAGGCACAGGCTAAATTGGAATATTATCTCCCTCTTTACTGAAACTGTTTCACTTTGCATAGAGTATTTGGGGCATGAAAGACATTCATAAAGTAGGATGTACATGTAAGAAGAGAGAAGGAGATTTTAATCAGCTGTCAGGGGAGAAAGAAATGGACAAGTTGTTTGAATCCCCATGGGAAAAGAGCAGAAGCTGTGTTTAGGAAGTCAAACTAATTCCATTTATGCAGCTTTAAATGGGAGACAAGTTGAAATCTAGACAAAACAAAGGAAAAGCAGATATGGATTTAGCAATCATGTAGCACAATAAAAATAGGATGAGATTCATCCCATGACCTGACCAGCTGAAATATGGCAATGTTCCTTTCTTCATGACAGTCCCATGACTGCCACAGAGTGAATAGGAAGAGGAAAAAGTCATATTTTCACACTTTGAAACTCTCCCTTCTGAAAAATAATCTTTGAACAAGTCAATTTCTTTTGTAGCTTAGTTTCTCTCATGTTCAACACTAAAATGACAATTCACCTTTAAAAATAAAGTTCCTCATACGCTATCTACATACAATTTGAAAAATATATTTGCCAATAGCAAAGTGAATCCCTCATGCTACTTTCAATTTCAACTATATCTGAGATCAACTATGGCTTATTAACAGTGTGTGCTATATACACAAAAATAAAAGTATTAAATTAATATAGAAGGAAAACCAAGATGAATGACAAAGTATTATTCTATTTTCCTTTGGAAATATCTACTTGAAATGAAAACACCTTTTGCACTTTACTTCAATAATTTAGTTTCCATAAAAATATTTCAATGTTATGTTAAGTTCTCAAATCCACTATTAGTGTATTCTTTCCATATCACAAAACCCACATATCTGGGTCTCATGGACAATGAAAGCACTGCCTGGGACTGTATGTTTGAGTACAAATGATATCATGGGAACTACTATTTATTAAACTAACCAGAAAAGAGGTTGTTAAATGTTTCACCCTCTGATCAAAAGCAATATAAATATTCCAAAAGACTCCTAATAAGGATTTCAAGAGGCTTTCAACCAACAACTTTTCAAAAGAAATCCAAGAAGTCAATATAATTCAGATAAAACTAACAAGATGCATGAAGTTTTGCACCAAGACTACACAGAACTATGCTGATTAATTGGAAACCTTATCCTGTCCCAAGTTTTTCTCAAAAGGAAGCCAACATACACAATTATGGGTTTGTTTGTTTTAAATCTATTATAATCTCTTCATTTTTGAAGAAAGATGATCTGAAGTTCACGAGCTGAGCCATATCTGAAAACAGCAGTGTCAAGATATAGTTCTGATGAGGAAAAAAAACCACAAAGCCTCATTTGCAGCTTTTTCAGCCCTTGTGGTAGCCCTGCCTTTTCCCCTTTCTCAGCTGTTGGACCAACACAAATTGAGGAGAACACCAGGTTGGCTGGCTGCCCACCAGCTGTCTGCCACTGCTGTACCACAGCCATGGCCTGGCCTTGCCTTGTTCTGGCTCGGCTTCAACTCACCTAGACCCATCACAGGCTTTTACCATTACCCACACCTTGCTATTCTCCCTGGGGATCCTCTGCACTCACAGCAGGGAATATCTTCAGCTACCTCATTAAGGTGGCTTCTGTCTGCTTTGCCCTGGCAGAGCTGGGGTAAAGCCAAGGAAATGGGAACAGCTATGGAATACAGACCCATACCTGAACTGGAAATAAATACACATATCAGAAGAGTCTGAAGAAATGAGAAAAATACTCTTCTGTCACTTCCCTCCAGAGATTTGTCCCAAGCACTTCTGTGGAGGGGAAGTACAATTAGTTGGAAGCATTATAGACTGCTGGTAATTGGCTATTCTTAAGATACAGTGACAGAGCCTCTCTGAAAGGGTTAACATTTCACACATGTTTGCATTATGTTTGTTCATTCATGCAAATGGAATAGTCACTAATTGCACTCTTCTGTATTGCCATGAAGAAAAATCCATTGCTTTCCTTGTTATTGCTATAACATATTATGTTTCCATTAAGAAACCCGCAGTTGGATCAGTCTCCCCATATGAAACACGAAAGGTTACAGACCACCACTAGCAGTTTCTTAAATCTGGCTGTTTGGTTTTTCTCCAGAAAGCACAAATAATTACACTGTGCTATAACATTTATTTAATCAGGTGGTAGCCAGTGTAAAGACCTTGTGCTTATCAACACTTCAAATACGCAGGCACGCAAGGTTTAAACATGCTCTCCCCAAAATTCCTTTATGACTTAAATGCAGAAAAGAATGAAAAAGAAGATATCAAGAACAACAAAAGTGTAGATTATAAAATTGTAACAGTAGGTTGGATGTACATTCCCATCAATTTATACTAAATGGTGAAACTGTCAAAGGGGAAGACTTCATATCAAAGACCATGCTTTATTTCTGTTCTAAAGTTTTTTCCTCATGCTTTCAATAAATTGCTTAGCTTGAGCAAAAAAAAAAAAGTGGCTGTTAATGTAACAGCCATATGTTATAATGTTAAAGAGGTTAGCTCAGCTTCCATAGATTCTTGTGTTCAGCTACAGCTTGTTTGCATCTGGTCTTTGTCTAGATTTATTAATAGCATGGCAAGAAATCCAAATTATGCAGCAGTGTCACAGAGACCACGCAGCATACATTCACTCCAAAGTAAAGTACAATATTCAGTTTAAACATTTTAATGGGCTTCTTTAAAATAAAACTGGACAAGACATCAGATAATACATTTGAGAACAATCCTTCTTTGAAAGGCTGATGAATTAGATGATCTAACCAGTATTTTCCAGTTCTATTTTCCACGCTCCATTTCATTTTCTGTTATCTCATTGTTCCAGTTCAGTATCCAGGCACTACTCAGAGATTATCTTTTAAACTCAGCAGTCCAGAAGTTTGATGTGCTGCCTCCTGGGCAGTTCAAAAAGCCATTTGGGAAATGTACAGCATCCTCCCCTTTGCCCTTCCCAGCACTGCACCTGCACAGCTCAGACAGTGCTAAGTTCCAGTCTCTGCAGAAGCACTCCTCTGTCCAAGCACAACCAGCCCACATACAGGTGCTGTTAAGAGAGACAGGAAGAGTTCCAACCTCCTTTTCCTTTGCTCTCCAGAGCTCATAAGCACGGGAGATGACGTTTCCCTTCCCATCCCTTAGGACACTTTCTGCAGTAACAGATGAAGGAGAGCTGGCAGCACAGTCCCTGTGTAACATGGCTGCAGGGATGTCTCAGCCTCAATGGCTTGATGGTTCTCACGCTCCCTCCACACATACAGATTCCTACCCTAGGACAAAAAAGATTCTTGATGGACCAAAAGACACTCCATGAGGCCAAGAGTCTACACTGTGGGCTCCCACGTCATGTTCAAAGCTCTATTCATACAGAGGACTTAATAGCTACATCCCCACAGTTTGATGAAGAGCAGCCTCAGGCACACAACTTGAGTCTTTGTGCTTCCTACCTATAATGGTAGCCAGGCATGTAACAATTCCAGCAAGGAACTGAATTGCTGCCCCATGTAGGGATCCAGCGGCCAAGAGGTAATCCATCCAGACCTATCATTATTACCAGGAGTATGCATTGGAGTATGTACTGCAGCACCTTGCGTCCAACATCTCTCCTGAGGCTGGATGAGGATGTCAAAAAAATGCTGCCCCAGTGACTTCCACAACTATACAAACAAACCCCTCATAAGAAAAAAAAAAAGTCTCTTGAGCATTTCTAGGTCATTTGTTGCAGTGCATGAAAAAGAAACTCAAACAGTATCAGATACTCTATTGCTGGTTTTCTCCATGTGCATCATACATAGCTTTTCTATACAGGTAAAAATCAAGATTAAACAATCTGGAATTCACACAACTTGAATTCAAGATGAGAGAAAAAGCCAGCATTTGCCAAAGGCCTGTAGGGCACAGAGGGGATGCTTTTATGAGAGAAGGAAGTAGCACAGCCTTCCTTCCAGCAGTAGGACAGGAAAGTGCACAGTGGGAGATGGAGGAGCAATGGTGCAGGGCCAAATAGCAGAGAAAAATGAAGTACCAAAAAAACAGCTAAGACTGCCTGGAATCTAGTTCTCCTATGCAAAGGACCTAGAACAGTTTCATGCCAATATTATGTGTTCCTCCTGATGTATCTACTGCACATGTCAAAGAAGTTCCAAGTTGGAGAATACCATACAAACCATCAAAAGACAGCCAAATGCTCCTGATCTTCCCTCTAATTCCCAATGGTAACAGTTACCCTATTTGGATGACTGCTTCAGACTCAATTGAACTGCAACAGGTACAAATGTAATAAATTTACACTGACTGACAGTTGTCAGTCAAGAGAATCAGTCTGTAATTACTGCCAGGTGCTCATGTGATTTCATGCAGTGTCATGTCCAAGGAGTTATCCATGGAGGGTAAGATGTCCAAGCCTGAAGAAATGCTCCCAGAAAAATCAGGAGGAAAACAATCAACTACTTACAAATATTAACTAAATCTAATAATAAACTTCCCCACCCCAAAAGAAAAAATGGTAGCCATGTATATATTTTCAGGAATTCCCTCCCTCAGACACTGCACATTTAACTAGAGTAATTGAAATTTGGCATTCTCCATCTCAGCATGTGAACAGGCTTAGAGCTCCAATTCCTAGAAACCATTAAATCTACAGAATTCAGGAATGCATTTTAAATTATATAACCTATTAATACTATTGGAAAACAGCCTTTAACTACCACTGATCCACTCTCCAGCAACAAAGAAAAAAAAAACCCAGGAGTTAGATGAGAGCACTGCACAGGAGCTGTTTATTTTCTCCCTCATCCCAAACTGTTAAAGACTGATCTTTTGTAGTTCTTTGACTTTACGTTTTTAACTCTCTCTTCTTTCCCATGAGACAACTTTCTCTGTTGTGGTGCTCTCCAGGATGAATTCCAGCAGTTATTCCCAGATCCTGTTTCAATAGCAAACCAATTCACATGGAATATGGCACTTCTGCACAGCACATTAACAGCAGTTGTTAGGGAGTTTTGTCTGTTCTGGTTCCCTCTGATGTTTAACAACATCCTGCCTATCCCA
Source organism: Galbula dea (assembly GCA_013399015.1). Classification (NCBI taxonomy): domain Eukaryota; kingdom Metazoa; phylum Chordata; class Aves; order Piciformes; family Galbulidae; genus Galbula; species Galbula dea. Next base: position 1,234,405 of record VWZX01002149.1, read on the forward strand.
AGACTTACATAGGTAAGAAATAGCAACAACCCTTTTTCTATTATCCTAGAGTACTTTTGGCATGCTAGCTCCTTGCCCCTAACCAAACATAAAACTGTTACACCTATTTTAAGGGCCCTGACTAAGATAGCAAACGAGATCTGCCTCGTTCCAAAATTCAGATAGCAATGCCTAAGCCCTCTAGAGAAGGTTTTGCTGCTAAGCACAGACATCATCTGCTTCGAGTAAGAGAAGGCAATATAATTGTTTGAAATGTTCAAGCCTCACAGGTATCACATTTGCATATATATAAACAACCAGTTAGCTTGCTCTATCAAATGCTCCTCTGAGATCAGCAGAGTTCTCAACTTGCCTCTGTGTAACTTTACTGATAAAATGCAGTGAACATCCCCCTCTTCAGGAAAAAGCCATTTTACTGAGATTTTTATTGTAAGTATTTATAAAAACCCCTTCCCATCTCAGCAACCAGCTATGCTGGCAGCCTCTCAAGTCTCAAGTGCTAAAGAGGAGAAAACAATTAAGTTAAAAATATTAGACATTTACTCCTATGAAAACGTGGTGTTGGTGGGAATTTCAGAAGCCTGATGTCAATTTACCTTACATGTTTATGCTACTATTTTTTCCCTGGGATAGTTTATTACAGAGAATAAATGTTTGGAGGAGAGAGCTTTTTCCACAGTAACAAATTACAGTTCTTCTGGTTGTTTACACTGGAAGGTCAAGACCCAACGCTCTGTTTGGAACAACAGACATACTAATGACAACTCTGCTCCTGAAGTACCTACATTTTTGGCAGTCCATTCATATCTTGGGAGGTAATCCCCAGAAAACATTACATTCAGTAATCCCTACACCTCCTCCACTCAATACATTGAAAAATATCCTGTTGAACAAAAAAATCCCCAATGAGTCAGTGATGATGCAAATATAAACACAGTAAAAGACAGAATAGACACAGCAGTAATATCAGCCTAGAGTTACATATTAAAAAACCCACAAACACTCAAGACCTCAACTTGTCCTACGACTTAGGTCACCAAGTCCAGTCTAGACAATCTCATGCAACTCAAATGAAGCACACAAAATCTAGCCTAAAAACTAATAATTTTGACAGAAAAATATATGTGTGATGATTGTAAATCTCCTGGGTTTTATTTTAAGTTTATTTATGGACAAAAACCCCCTTGTTTTGTCATAGAAAAAGTAGGTTTTTAGCTTCAATATCAAGAATTTATGTTTTCCTTCAGCCACTGCTTGTCATGGCAAACAAGTCAAGCCCTGTAGTCATTGCAAACTGACTTTCCGTTTCCCCTAACATTTCTCTTTCCTATTGCTGCATGTCTTTCAATTCACAAACAGAGACTAGACTTGCATGTGGTAGTGCACTATACACAGCCTTACATGTCAGGACTCATGTATTTGGGGAGTTAAAATTACTCCCTATTTCTACTGGAAGTACTGCACTTCATAAGTTAGGATGATGTTTACTCTTTCTATAACCGCATTGAATAAATAACTTAAAACTTTCAGAAGCAGTCTCTACCTCCATGATATGCAATCTGTATTGCTGGGTCTCTAAAGAGCCTAGCTGTGTGACCAAGCAAGTCTTTCTGTGTGTTATTTTCCTTGTCCTTCACATGTCTCTCCAAGCTTTGTTTTAAAAAGTATGCCCCAAAAGTGACTGCACAAATAGCTCTAAAAGTTAAATTCCTCCCAATTTTGCACTTTCTTTCCCAAAGTCCAACAGTTTATTATCTGTCACTCCAAACACACAAGATCTAGAACACCATTTATAGAATAGGTTGGTTCATCAAAGACAGCTATCCACAAGAAACCAGAAAGGCTTCCTTTCTGTTCAAAATCTACAGGCAGAAGAGTATAGCTCTATCTACTACGGAGAGCAAAGTAAGACTTGAATAATTATTTTGACTTTCTTTAGGGAAGACACTGAAGTCGTAACCAATGAAATACATGAACCCTTTTGATTTGTGAGATTTAAGGAAAATTCTGGGAACTTGGACCTGAGACTTCATTTACCTGAGATTTCCCTCACTATCCTGGCTGAAAGATTTCTAGGCCTCATCTTTCTGAGCTCTGCATTTTGCCCCCATCTCCACTATGACATCAATTTTTTAATAGCCTCTGCTAGTTGCTACCCTTTCATCAAGCTACAATACCTGCCTTACGAGTAACAGAGATCGTACTTCTCCATGTATGCATTGTTAATCATACTCTGGCCAATCTCTATTCCACTAGCTCTTCATACTTTATCTTCTTGATACTGCTATATTTACATGGTTGAACAAAATTTTCTAACTGATTCCATTTTTATTCTCAAGATCTCAAAAAGCATAGCTTCTGGTAATTCTTTCCCATGCAGACAGTCTCAGGATTTGAAAAGCTTTCTTGTTCTTCAGAGCAGGCAATAGTTTTATACTATCCCATTAATAAATCTACCCAGCACCCAAGATTTAGCTCTTCTAAGCTCATTAATTCCTTTGTTAGCTTCTTGTGGAGTCTTGAATTACTGTTTCTAATACCTTTATTGAAAAGTTTATTCACCAATCCCAATAGTGGTGTTCTCCCTCAAAGTACTTGTGTGTGTCTAACTTTTCCAATCAGTTGAGAAGATTTCTTTCACTTGCACTAATTACTCATCTGTTTCAGGGAATCCTTACACTGAAATCAACCTGAACCACCTCTAAATGACTTAGACCCAAGTTATCTTCCATGATCAGCTCTTCCATGGTTGCCTCGCTACTTAAAATAAACAACTGCAACTTTTGACTCAGTGACTGTCTATTGAAGGAATGTGTAAAACTTGGCTTTGAAATTAGTACTGTTATGTTTTGAGGAGATGCAGAAACCTTGGGGACAGCAATGTCTCTTGGTTAAATGCAACTATGAAACACACTTTTTTCTCCTCAAAATTCTTTCACTACTGCTTAGTAGGCATCCAGAGGTCAGGCTGGAAATGCTGACGCTTTAAGGCCAGAATACTTCTGATTTCATCTATAGAAGAGCAGAAGTTGGAATGCTATATGACATGTATGCTTTTCATGTTTAAATGCTGCAGTATGTTTCTCAAAATATTTAAACAAGTAGGGAAATAAATCTCAGAAGTGGAAAGCTAATAAACATTCACATATGCATTTTGCTCATCTCTAAATGTGGTGGCAGTTCAGTTATTCCCTTATTTATGCAACGGGACAAAGAGCAGGAAAGATCATCAGCAAAAACTATTTGGCTGTCTGTTAACTTTCTTTACTCCTGGTTGTTTAACATTTATTTTTAACATTATAACAAATGTTTCTTTTCTGTTTGGTAGGAAAGTAGGATGACAGGTTGTGGGAAGGAAAGCCTGAGCTGTACGGAAAGAGAACGAGACCAAGAAAAGGAGGGTGACTAATGCAACCAATCTGTTAATAGCAAGGGGAGAACAGAAAATGAAAAATGCCCTTTCCTAGGCCACATCACCACATTACAGTACTGAAGTCCTAGGTAGAACTAAGTTCTGAGAAAATAGTACAACAGGACAGAAACTGAGTTTCAAACAAATTGTTCGAAGAGTTTATAACATGAATGAAACATCAAAGATTAATCTAGAAGGAGAAAATAAGCAACGTTTCCTAGAGCTAAGCACAAGAATATTGAAGGAATCAACACAAGACTCTTGGGATATGCCATAAGAGAACAAAAAGTAACCTACCTGGCTCTTCTATCATCAATGACACACAAGGAGAAGACATACAACCCCCGTTGAAAAATAACAACAAACCTTATGCATCTCAAAGAACCACCACACTGAAGCAAGAACAAAATTATGAGGCAATCTTTTGGGAAAATGATCGAAATAGTTTCAGTCTGTGTCTATTCATCACTGATTTTTTTCCTCCATAGGCTAGGAGTCAGCCATCTGGAAACAGAGGAAGCAGTTACCTGGGTGCAGTTAGGTTAGGACACAGACAAGGTAAAAGAAGGTTTGAGATCCTGCAGTTCTGCTGGAGTAAGAAAGCCAAAATTAACATGACTGCATGGCAGTCAAGACAATGACTCCCAAATTAGATTGTAAAAGATGCCTTCACTCTAAACACTGGACCTGAATAAGCCACCAGTGTCCTATAATCACTAAAAGCAGGGAGTAAAAATAGCTTTTAAAAAAATTGTCAAGGATGCTTTACCAAAGAGGAGAGTGTGACACTGTCACCACAGTTAATATGACAAAACACCTTTATTCTCTCCTTTATTCACAGTTTGGTTTCCATATAAGCACCTTATAGTTTCTTATCAGCCTTTAAAGTTTAATAAAGACAGACACCTAAGGCCTTGAAGGTCAGGATAGGAAACTGCATTATACCCAACCACTCCTGCTATGCTACCAAGTTCACCTCATCCAAGATCTGGTGCTTATGTCACTTCCATCATTGTACATAACACTTGCTTCTCACTAAGCCTAACATAGTGAAATAAGAATGTGTTTACCTAGCAAACAAACTGCAGTACTTTCTTCCCCTGTAACTAAAATTAAATAGACTTTTAAATGCATTTTTCTCCCACTTGAAGTTCCTGACTTCTTGCCTGCATTTACTGCTCAGTGCCTGAAAATGACTGGTGTGGTTTTTAGATTAGATACCCAGTACCTATCTGCACTAAGCCAAATCCTGCCCTAATTTAAACCCCAGGCAACTCTACGTGAAAAAAAATACACTGAGTTCCTTTAAAACTGCTCCAAGACATACCCTTCTATGTGGTTAGTGGCCCTTGCCCCCAAACCCAAACTATACTATACCATAAGTGTGAAAATGTTTGCCTGGCATATCCCCAGAATACACTACACCATTTTCTGGTTTTCTCCCATCAGCCTATTTCCTTCAGAGAATATTTGCTCCCACCCATTGAACACCACCATCTGATACCACATTTTCTGTTTGACTGTTCTGCAACTTTCATTTGATCTGAAAAGAGATGAGGTGAAACGTTTGCTACTAAAAGATTTCACTTAGAGTAAAATCATATGTTTCCCCTCGTCGCTTATATCCATGTATGGTGCATTAAAATTGAGTCCCATAAGTCTTCATTATTCAAGCATTTAATCATATGGAAAATGTGGTAATTTAATTAAAACAAGCAACATCAGTTAGATATCCCAAGGGATACAGACTGAGGAAAAATGATCTAATTCATTGAGTTTCCATTTTGAAAATGTATTAATATTAGACCACAAGACCACAGCAAAAAAAAAAAATAATATAAAAAAACCCACCACACCACACTGCTCATTTGCAAAGCAGTAATCCAACACTGAGACAACTTCAGCTTAGGAAGCCAAAACTCACCCTGCTCTGTCTCGTGTCTGCAGCCAGTGTTTGTCAGAACATAGCACGACCAGCAATCACTTGCTGTACTGCAGCAAAGCTGGGAATCTTATTTTGCTTTTGTGTGAAACAGGACAGGTATAAAGCACTGCTAGTTTAGACATCACTGCTAAAGATGGCACTTGTCAGACATTCATGAAAGGCTTTCAGTCTTCTTTGCAGTTACATGCAATGTCTAATTCTTCCCAAAACTTATGTCATGTACCTGGCACTTGACTTCAAAATGATTTATCAGCCCACTATAAGGAGGAGGTGTAAGGGGTGGGGGGTGCAGATTCAAGCACACAGATGGTTGCCATTCTCCCTAATGTCCACTAAGCCAACCTTTTGTCTTCACATATTACCAAATAGTTGCTTCTCTTTGAACAGTTTTTTCCTTTCCCTCCCTCTCACAAATCCCTCAAACCACAATCCTAATTCCAAAACTTTTATTAGAAGAATTTGTCCAAAACACCCTTCAGGAAAACTTCCCTAAGGTATCAAGTATCCTAGAAGGCCTCAGAGGTGTGCAAGAAGGACTACTAGGTTTCTTTCCAGATTTATTTTATATAACAAAAACAGTTAACATATGCATTCTCAACACCTATGTAGCTGCTTTCTCTTCTCTAATTCTGCCTTTTATTTTTTAAAAATGGGCTTGATCCTACATTTTCTCTCTCTCCAAAACTTCCACAATACAGAATATATCTGCAATACAGAAGGTGAGCTCACTTTTCTATACATGACAGAAAAGGCAGGAAAGCATAGACACACTGTTCAGCTGGCCTGTGTCTGCATACAATCAATGACTTCCCATACCTTATATGTGGTAATGTAGAATATATCAACACACTACATACAAAAAACTCAGCTTCCCTTACATTTTCTGCAAACATTAAGCACTATTTTATGCTAGTTTTAAGAGTCTCTTCAATAGTTTACATCTCTTCTTTCCCAGAATGTTCACCTTCTCCCACCTTTTTAATTTGGGCAGAACACATGAAGAAAATGACCAGAAAGGTAAAAAAAACCCAAAAGGTTTCACAGTAAGTTTTATCTTTTTAAGAACACATTACAATATATTCTTTGCCCCAGTGCTGCTGCTTAGTTTTGGTTTTTTTTCATAGCTTAACCATCAGTAATGGCTTCACTGTTAACACAAGACTGCACATCTCAATTTGCTGAGGAAAAATAAAAAATGTACAATACCTTTCAGCATTTGTAAGGAAAACAGACACCCAGAGTTTGCAGAAGCCTTGCCAGACTCTTGTGGCAGCCCACACAGAAGCTCAAAATGTCTGAACAGCTACAAGTAGAAGTAATTAATTATGGTAATCAAGTCTGCACACCTGAAACTTGTTAAGTAACTGAGTTTTAAGGAACTCCTTCAGTTTTAATTTGACCAGAATAAGGAAAAATGGGAACATTTCTAAAATTCATTTGCATTTCATGCTTTCGTTTTAATAATCCTTTTAATACTCTTTACATGAGCTACATACTGCTGTGGGGTTTGAATCTTTCAAAACACAATCAAGGGAAAGCAGCTAATGAACAATGAACATAAGCAACAGCAAACTTACAGATAGTGAAAAAATGTAAGAAGCTTACTTCCCCCATTTCTTCTTTAGGGAAAAAAAAGCAAACAAGTTTATTATTCATTACTCGTTGCTGCATGAAAAACCAAATCAAAACAGCACTTTGTACTTAATTCTGTTCAAGTGAGAGAACTTTGTAGAAATATGCCACTTACAGAAAGATTCCTAACTTCAGGTCTCACACACACCACCTTCTGCAGTTAGCAGTGGCAGAACCCAGCTAAGGCTGCAGGATAATAGGCTGCAAGCAGCCTAATCATAGTTAGATATGTTTATTTTCTCAGAGCATTTATCATCAGACAGCCAGCACTAGACAGATGTGCTTTGCCTACCAGTAATCTTTCTCTTTAATTTAACATAGTATGAATTACTCTGGCAGGTGTTCAAACCATCAGGACAGCAAACTTCACTCAGCTGGCCACAATAATGGAATTCACCTGACCTGGTGGTCATGGCTTAGAGGAGCATTACATGGTGCAAATGACCATGTAACCCAGGCTAACACTTACTTACACTAAGAGACTGGTGCAGATTTTTGCCAAGTTTAAGGATATGCAAGTTGGAGCTACATAAGATATTCCCCTATAGGCTTTGATTCTTTATTATTTCTGGTTTAGGGTTTTTCCCCCTTCAAGTCTTCAGAATTTATGCAATGGAAAAGGTTACCCCACATATATTCTCCATTACACTGCACAATTCCCAGCCACCTGATCATCACCAGAGAGCTGTTACTCATCACTGACAGCTCTGACAATCAGCTCAGCATGATTTGCTACAAAGGCATGGTAGACTTGTTGTGTGTTCAACTACAACAATTTTTAAGATAACAAATACAGAAAAATTTTCACTTTTTTCATCAAGAATACAACACCTTTTGCCAAAGGCAAACTCCTACTAAGTAGTCACCCGGAGGAATGCCACATACCCTAACTTTTAAGTTCTGAAAGCTACTTAACGCTCAAGAGTGTTGAAGATGAATCATACCACATAGTACCACAAATAACACCACCTCATTTAAACCATCCCATTGACCAAACATTCTTAAACACTATTAAGCTAATCTCTCAACAGGTTTGAGTTGGGGTTTTTTTTAACCTGCTACATTGGAAATACTGCAATTACTATATTAAAAATCCCACTGGTTTCACAAGAAAGTCTGTGGAAGGTAACTATCTAGCTTTCTCTCTTCTCAGAAAGGTTCCCATTTTCATTAATTGTTCACATTCCAGTGAGCTTTCCACATGAAAGTTGCAGACACACTGAAGACACAGCACCTAACCAAGTGGATTGCTAGAAACAAAGACAGTGACACCTTATTTCATGACAATGTAGGACAACAGCAGAAGATCATGTGTATAGTAGTCACTGTAAAATCTTCATTTCTGATACACCTTCAGTCATTCTTAGCAGCACTTCAGCAGTCACATCATAAATCTGTGTTATACGAAACCACAGATACCACATATCTGGGTAGGGAAAACCATTTCAGAGTGTGGCCCACAGTGATTTACAGGCCAAGTTCAAAATATTTCAAGCAGGGGCAGGTAATGAAAGTTGAAAGTTTTCAAGAGGAAAAAAAAACAACTTTAAAAGGATTTTCTTAGCACTTGAGAGGACTTACGATATTGGCTATTCAGAATTTTTATTCTTAAATTGCTAAGTATGTAAATTACACTCTCTTTACACCTTTCAGACCACATCACAACTTGTTTTACCTAAATATCAGGGAGGTAAAAGAGAATCAAAGCTGTGGGCAATACAGCTTTCTTTACCCAGCTGGGGGTGGAAAAAAAGGGGAACATTAACACAGGGCATAATTCAGAGGCAGAGACCAATCACAAGGTTATGAAAATGTGACAATTATGGAGCAATCAACCATAAAACACTTCAGAAATGCAGAATATTTCTGAAAGAACTGCATTTTTATGGGAATACACCCAGCATCCAGTAAAAACATTTTTCTAGAAAAATGATTGTGTTGTGGCATAAAAATAACAACAAAAAACAATAAAGTAACAGAAGTTCCCTGCTTCCTTTTCTCTGTCTTCCACAAACACAATGACTTTAAAGCTTCATTTCCCTTTCTTTCTGGAAGGGCATCTGCCACCAAGTCCTCTTGCTTCTCCAAGCCTAAGGGTAGACTTGCAGGTTTCTGTTCCAGAGCCTGCAGTGCTGGTACAGAGCTGCTGAACAGCCTCAACTGATTTCACCAGCGCACAGCAGCTGGGGATTGGCCCATGCCCTCTTTACTTCCCATCCCTCACCCTACTCCTCTGGACCTTTTACTAAGTTCTCCCTCATCTCCACACAATGCACACACTGTGTATATACAGAGGGAGGAAATTTGCAGGATAAACACAGACACTGTTTACACTCTTCAATCATGTAAATGCCCACTGCCACCGAGCTCTGCCGAGCATTCCTTTCATTCTTCCACACCGGTTCTACTGTAACACAAAGTGGCCATCACACATTTAAAGTCATTTTTTCAAATAATCTCTTCTATGCCTTCCAGTTCTGAGAGGGTTATGATCACTATTACTGGAAGCATTTTTAAAATGTCATATCCTCCATAACGAAATTTTCTTCCTGGAACAGGCAGTCATTTCTAGTAATTAGTAAGGAGTAACTGAGAACCAAATTGTGAGCTGTATGCATCCTAAGGAGATCAGCTTAGAATGCTTGATAGGGAAGGTGTGCACACAAGAATGTGAACACAGTGTACACCACTACCTCTTCTTTATTTTCATTCACATTTTCCAGTAGTTTTGGACTCCTGCTGAGGTTTTCCCTTCCTGAGTTACGCTCAGAGGTGGATCACATGAACAAACTCTGCCATTACAGAGCTCTAACATATTAAATGAAAAGTAATCTCATTAGTAAATAAACAGTATGTGCCTGTGGCATTACAAGACAGTATCTTTCAATATAGCATATTCTAACCTCAGCTGTTTAGACATAGTTATAAAATGAGAGAAAGAATGTGAAAGTTAAATACAGCACTAAGTGAATTCCCAAGGAAGAGTGCTTTCTCTGCTGCAACTGTGGAAATTTGAGAGAGAGAAAGACAAAATGACTATGATACAGCAGGTCTGTTCTGGACAGCAGCAAAGTTCTCCTGTCAGTATCACTCTAGAAAATAAGCCCACACCATCTTGTTGAGGAGAGTCTGGAATTGTTCCCAAAGAAGCAATAACAATACTTCCTAATCTCCAAGAAGTTTTTACTCCTGCTGTGACATCCTCAGGGCAGTTTTCTCTGCCCTCTTTGGGAGACGAAGGAGCAAATGCCTCCAAAAGGCACAAAGCACACCTGGTTCAGAGACTCAAGTACTACAACAGCTCCTGGATTAACTTTTCTGAACAAAGCAGTAGACCACAGTCTGCATAAAGGAGAGCTTAAAATGCAATCAGACTTTGCAAAATGAGAAATAATAAAGATAATAAACTACCAGCATAATTCATCATAGTGTACTACCTAAGCTTGCTGAGAGAAAAATGTAACCCAACAGCACAGAAGAGAAAAATAGTCGTCCAAAAATCCATGCTGACCTACACCTTTAACTGGCCTGTCAACCACGGGGGGATTATGTGGGGTGGGGATCAACATAAAAACTGGCTGTCTCTGCCTACATGCTTTTCCATGAGTTGGCTTCATCTCATCTGGATCATTTGGGACATGGTCTGGAAAGCAAAGGCAGTTACATTTCACTTGTCAAAGCAGGAGCCATAAAAAGGAATGAATAGCATTCGAGCACGCAAAAGCTCTAGGTACAAAGTCCCTCGTCACTTTTATTTTAGCCCAATCCATTGCATAAGTTTATCACCTGGACAAAAACTGTGAGAAATCACCAGTGCAAACTAAATATGGAAATTTGATCTGATAAAGACATTGAAAATATAAGTTAACCCTCTCTACAGAAAGCAATAAACAGGCTTCAGAAAGAGCTTAAAGACTGAAAACGAGACAACCTTTTCCTGCGTGTGAATCTCACCATTTTATAAGAGATTATATGGACTGACTGACACACTCAGCTCTTCACTATCCCCTAGTATTTAATGAATCAAACTAACACAGATGGATTCCTAGTCTTCCCAGTGTATTTAGTCCCAGTACCCATAATCTACAAAATTAACCCCATATACCCCCATAGAAACTTTTTCAAACAGTATCACAGCAATGCCAAATGGTTCAGGTAACCAGAACAATTTACTTTTACAAAATAAACTTCAGTTGTCTAAAAGATTGTTGTGATCTACTGCTTTGCTTCTCTCATGTACATCAAGAGCAGTTCCCTTGCTTCCAAGTCTAACAGACTATTTAACCATGATCATGTGACTCGTGTACCAGTTCACCAACGACCACATTCAATGACAAAGTTAGAAGATGAAAACTTAGGTTTAAGTGAGATTCAAGAAGTTTTTTTTCCTTTACTGTAAAAAATGTGCTGAATAAGTAATTTTAGAGTTAATCAGATAAAAAAGGAAACCTAGCACAAACTCTGATTCATGGGATACTCTTCAACCAGCTCTTTTTTGAGATGATTTATACTTTATACTTGCCCCAAGTATAGCATCATTGTACAAATGATTCATGATCTGCAGATAGTAATGCTTTTTGGGTTGGTTTTGGATGGTGGTTTTGGGGGTTTTGTTGTTTTTTCTTGGGGGGGGGGAAGAGGGGGAGGGTGTCTGGCTTTTTCTAAAAAGAAGCTTATGTTTTGAGACATGTAGACTCTTTCCCAGAAAGATCTGCTACAAGTTAAATCACAGCTGGTAGTTTTGTCCCTGGTTTCCACCTGGCATTTACTAAGAAAGGCAACACAGCTTAGACAAACTGGTAAGTAAGAAAAAAAAAGCTTTTATAATAATCACATCTTGTAAAAGTAAACACACATCCTGTGTCCAAGCCATTCAATGAAGTACAGTATCTTCAGAAACAAATCCCACTGTACTTCACACACTAACCTACTTCATTCCTGTGGTGTCATTAAGTAGCATATCTCACCGTTTAGAAAAGCTAACTCCATACCAGCCCCACTGAAGTCTCCCAAGTACAGAGTGCCAGCACATGTGGTTGAACAGTTCAAATTGCACAGGATCTATATTTTACAGTTGCAGCAACAATACCCTCTGGAATTCCTTCTTCATGGCCCTCCTCTGGACACACTCTAATAACTTAATACCCTCCTGTATTGTGGTGCCCAAAACTGCACACGGTACTCAAGGTGAGGCCACATCAGCACAGAGTAGAGTGGGACTATCATCTCCCTTGACCAACTAACAATAAAGTGCTTGATGCACCCCAGGACACAGTTGGCCCTTCTGGCTGCCAGGGCACACTGCTGACTCAATGTGTTTATTCTACTTATATTGGCAACATATCTAGCTTATTTTAAAAAAAGAAAAGGAAGGAGCCAGCATGGTTCAGGTAGGTCTCCATACAGCAACAATTTACAACCTGTACATATAGAGTTCTTCCCTGAGAACAATTTTCCAGTTAGCCCTTGAATACTGCATTCCTCCTACTGTTCAGAAAGAGTTACACATCTTTTGAGTCCAGATTCCTGCAAAACAGATTTGAGTGCCTCTTTAGTGTATTGTACGAAGCCCAAAGCACCTTCACTTTTCAATAGAGGGGAAAGTAATGACTGTTACTTGGAAGTAGTTTAACACTTCATTTTATCATACACATCTGAAACAGATCACACTTCTGCTTCAGAAGCATAAACACATTTGTCCTCATGCTCTTTTATTAGAGAAGGCTGAAGATGGAATGTGATGACCTCCTGCGCTTGGACTACTGCCATGTTCATTACCAGAAGAACCAAAAAGGTTAGTATTAAATTGTAGTATACATATGCTCACATCAAACTATGAGGTGAATTTTAAAATTAACTATGTAATAAATTCAATATATATGTGCAACAATGAAGATATTTAGCATGAAACTAAACTTTTGGGAGGCAGAAGAAGGGGTTTTGGCTACTGGAATTTTCTTCTGATGTTAGCTAAATCACTAAATTCAAACCTTCCTCTGATTATTGCAAAGGAAACAGAAAGCTGTAGGAACCCATACAGTAAACGAAAAAAAAAGCCTCCTGATATGAGTTATTTAATGTATGACATATGGAGAGTTTCACATTTACTGTTTATAGGTGCTGCATCTTTCCGTCCTTTCTCACTTTCTGAAATTAATCTCTTTCCAAAACAAAAATTGCATTAAAAAGCACTGCAAATATCAAGTTAATTAAAAAGACATTTGCTTGCCCATATCATTCAAAACCTTACCCTATAAGGTGGTTTCATTCCACCAAGTCTGTCCAACACAAACTGAAGAGAACAGCACTAACTTTAACACCGAGCACTGTCTCTGCTGTGAATGAAGAGTCATTATATATAGTTGCAGCAATTATCCCTATTAAGACACTCTACTGAAGCCTGTCATTAGCACGCTGAGTCAATTCAGTAGCCTAGCACTTCTTTTTGGTTTCAGTTTGTTATTTGGCACGTAATTTGCATTTCTATAAACCCCTAGAAGCTAAAAGCCTGCTGGGCTAGCAAGTCTCTGCTCTGCTCCTGGGGGAAACTCGGGTGTACTGCAGCTCCCACAGTAACCTTTCAGGTCGGATACTCCAAATACGTAAATTAGCCACATTCAAGAGAAGCCATAGAAGCAAAAAGTTTATCTTTGAATTTTACATTAGTAATAATACTTCAAAGGCTGTTAAGAACTGTTAGCTTTGGGCTAACAAAAGCTGGTCATGATTTTTGTTCTACATTGCATTTCTGCATATGACACCTGTCACCTTCCACCCCACACACACACCCTTCACCTGGACCTCAGAGCACAGTAGCACCACTGGACAAACGAACACAATCAATGTGACATTTCTATTCAGACCAAGCAAATGCCAATATGGAGGTCACTTCTGGAACTTACCTGAAGGAGTTACATCTACATCTTACTGGCTGTGTGTGAGCTAATTTGTCCTCTCCTGGGTAAATAGAGAGTTGTGTTCAAGCTTTAAACATATTTTATGCCTAGACATTACTGCGTGTCCCTCACACCTCAGTATTCTCTCTCATAAGATAAAAAAAGCCAACCTATTTATTTTTAAAACTACCTTCTCCCTATTGAAGAACACAGAATCATGTCTCAGATCTTTTGGCCATTTTGAAGTGGGAAACTGTCCTTTAAATTGAATTAGGCAACCAATCACTTCAGAATTGATCTGAAAAGGCCAATGTTTAATGCACAGCTTACTGCAGAACACTATCTAACCTTTTACCTCCCCAGCTGCTATCATCTATTCAGCATGGCTATGAAAGGGGAGAAAATTTTAAGGAACATCAGCCCCAGACAATGACATTGGTATTTTGAGATGCAATTGCTTTTCTCCTGAAACCATCTGAATGAGAGCTTTGAGTTCATGTGGATTTACATAATTACAAATGCATCTAAGATTTAGTCTTGTTAATCTAGGTAGAAAGAATGTCCAAACATATCCTGTGAACTGCCAGCTGGGCTTGTTTAACTTGTATTTTATTAAAAGATGCTGAAAACACTGAAATAACACTTGAAGGACACTATGCTCTTGATTCTGCATTGCAAAACCCAAGAAAAGCAAGCTAAAGAATATGTTAAGGCAAACGTGTTTATGAACTACTTGAAAATACAAGCTAAAGATGTGCCTGTGAGACAACACATGAAATCCTGCATGTGTTGACTATGTGAGGATTAGCATAGATGATGGATAGAAGATGGCATACATGGAAATTAAAGCAACTTTGATTTAAAACAGATGTCTAGAAGGTCTGTCACTACTCCTTTATTTTAAAGCAACCAGCACACCACTCAGGCAAAACCAACAGGGCCATTCAAAGCAAACAGTAACAAGAGAAGGAACGGAATATGAACAGTTGATGGCTTTTACTGGGAGAGATCTGTTTTCCAATCAATGGTACATCCCTATCTATATACACACATATAACACACAAAAACCTTGTGAGCCATTCTAAAAGCTGTTAGAAAAACACAAAAAAATAGCAACATTGCAAATACCAAAAGGCTAGTGTAAAAGAAATAAAACACAGCTTGGGAAGTATCATCTTTAGCTTTTCCCATATATTCTAAAACCGATTCTGGAATTTTCACGTGATTTGGAATCACATTTTCTCACTGCTAGGACAAATGACCAGGACAGACTCAGAAAGTGCTCAGTTGTGAAATGCAAATCATCCCTCAGCCAAAATACTTTGTTTTTAATCCACCCTGTAAAAGTAATTAAGATACCTTACACTCAAATGGTTTGCACACTGTATTCCTGAAAAATCTATTTATCAAAACTGCTTGTTGCTCTTCTGTTGGAAAGGTACCATACTGCAAAGCTAAAGGACACATGGGTCTGTATGCAGAAAAACAAATCATATCTACAAAATTCTTACAAGTACACATGGAAAATTGCAGAACTATGTAACAAGATTAATTTTATTATGCACCTTTGACCTGTATTTTGTTTGCCCACTAATTTGGCTATCGGGATTACTTTTAACTTTCCAGCTCCTGAAGTAACACTGAACTGCAGCCATTTGTTTCTTACATCAGATTCTGAAATGATTCTTCAGTTTCCCCTCACTTTTGGACTTTCCATTAGGATAGCACCTGTCTATGGATCCAGAGAGGAAAAGTTGTCCTAGCCAGCATTTATTTCTTGTCAAGGTTATGTTTTATGGTTCATTATTATTTGTGTGAATGTCCTTCTAAAACCCAGGTAAGTGTCTCATTCTGCTGGATACTACATCAGTGCCTTTTTTAAAAGTTTATGAGGCAGAAGTAACCACAAATGAAGGAAAAGTTCTGGAGGTATTTCAGAGAGGGCAGCCACCTCCAGCAATGACCTATCCATACCCACATTAAACACGTGAGCTTCAAGTCTTGCTGTGAATTGGATGCTCACAGGAATCATAGAGTCATGGAATTCTTTGGGTTGGAAGGGACCTTTAAAGGTCATCTAGTCTAACCCCTAAGCTATTAGAAGGCTGCTTCGAAGGAGGGACTTGCAGACACTGCAATACCATCTGTGCTATTCTGTAATGCAGCATGCCTTGATCCAAACAGAGAGAGAAAATTTCCCCAAAATTGCACAACTGTAAGGGAGAAGCTATTTTGTTTTCCTAGAGTAGCTGGGGTAGAAGTACCATAGTTCAACTACCTTCAACAACTCAAAGTCCTGATTACCATATATATAAATGATAGCTTGAGCAGTGAAGAGCCTTAGTCAATGGTCCATGAGGACAAGATGCTGCTGGGCTGCTGAAAGCCAAGAGAATCAGACGAGTCAGCTCCAAGCAGTTTTCATTCTACCTTGCTACTTAGGTACAAATCAGATTATCAGCATTGCTACAAAGAAAAAACAGTCACACCATGTAAAGTAAAGAAAATAATTCACACTTGAGGCACAGGAAAAGTTCCATACTTAAAAAACTTTATGTGAACTTGGGTCTTTAAGTTAATTAAAAAGCCCCAGCCATAGCGCAGGGAGCTGCAAATATTCCTAGTGACAGCCTCTCAACTACAAGAATATATTTCGGAATGGCTACAACAGTGACAGCATCCACACAGCCCAAACACCATATTCTTTTTTTTAAACTAACTTTTCAGAGATGAAAAGAGACAAAAAACCACCACTAATTGTCTACTTCAGGATCAGAACAAACCAGAACAGCAGCTCAATTGCTATTTAGTCACATTCACAAAGAAAGGTGGTCAACAAGAAGTGGGGGGGGGCAGAAGGAAACAACAAGAAGAAAAACACACAGAAAAAACCACAACAACAACAAAACAACCCACCAAACAAATAGCCCCAGTAAATACAACCAACACCAAACAGTGCCATAGAAAAGTAACCAGAAGCCCAGAACTGCCTCCATGACTTAATCCTTCCCAAAACCTCTAGCCACCCAGGGAACATTCAAGTCCAAATCTTTACTAAAACTTCAGTCCAGCTTGATTCTAATTGAAACACATATCACTCTTATGGCACCCAAAGTGCTTGGCAAAAACATACAACTACACAAGTAACTTAACCATCTAAATTAAATAGGAGCACAGTTCCACTGAAATAAAGGGCAAGAAAAGGACAGGAAAAGTTGACAATTAAAGCAGTGTAAGGGAAGTTTCCCGTTCCGGAAAGTAGAGACAACACAGGCTCACAGCTCTTTTGATCTTCAAACCACTATTTAAAAGGAAATGCTGAATTATAAGTGTATGAAGTGTCTGAGTCTCTAATTTCACACAGAACCAGTCCATAAGAAAAATCAAGATATGAATCAAAGTAGCTCAAAAGTTTAGAAGAAAGAACTACAGAGTGAAATGTAACTAAGCAATGTTATAATCTCTTGAATTTACACATTAAAAATCTACTTCTTCTAACTGGGAATGGATTTGTGCTAGAGCTGTCATACATGCCAAAACACTCTCTACGCTTCTACAGTAAGCATACAGTGAGGGTTACCAGTGAGAAAAATGCCAACATCTCGCTTTCCAATTCCGTGCTTAGCTTGAAAGGCTGACATGGCAAACCCAAGTTTTTGCTCACAAATTAATTGTGTTTTATCTTGAAGTCATCAAGTGCAACTCTACAATGCAAATTATCCAGAGTCATTACTAGCAAAAGAAAAAGAAATGCGTTTTGAGACAGTGCAAAGCATTGTGCAAAGCACAGTGCAAGGCATTCCACTCACTTCAATTCTTCCAAAGTGTAATGCTGCCAAAAGGACAGACCGCAGCTTGCCCAAAGACTGGCCCAAAAAAGCAAAGTGCACTGTGTACATGAGGACTCCATGTCCTCACTATTCCTTTAGACAAATTATTATATATGTTGCAGAGAAGCATGAGAGAAGAGAATGGAAAAAGCAAAGAGAAGCAGGCATTGTGAGGTTGCTACCCTCCTATTTAGGTAGTCAAAGGCTTGGATGGATCTTTAATTTCACCCACCCTCAAACACAACCAACACATGCCACTACATATTAAACTGTAGCAGCTTAACCCTCAGCATGAAGGATAGAACCTGAGGTGGTTTTGTGACATCTGAAATTGCAGTCTGTCTCCCAGGGGGCTTGGGAACAATTCAAGCTACACTTGGCATGGCTGCAAACTGATGATACAGCTGCTGAAAATGGCCATGAATTAATGGATAAATCCTTCTCACAAGTTCGCTGCAACTTGAATCATTTAAGTCAAACTTACAGTCTCTACAGCAGGCTAGAGACTTCAGTTCACATTTAAATAGCTTTTAATGTTTAAACCAAGCAGAAGTCTAAGCAATTAGACTGAACTGCTCTGGAGCAGAGCCAACATAGCTCAGAAGGCGGCACTGCAAGACACCTTCATTATGGTGTGACATTAGCCAAGGCACCATCTGCCTTTCCCAATACAAGTGAAGGCACCATAAGTGCCAAAGGCTGCCAGCACGTCTCACACCTTGTTTACCTGACAACCATCAGATGGAACTGAAACAAAACCAGTAGTAGTCAGGTACTGCAAATACACATGCACCCAATTTAACCACTTGGCAGAGATCTTCAAAACTAGCAGGAACAGAGGAAATACCAGCGCAAGCTCTGAAACAGAACTTTATCATCATTCAGTAGTTAAAGGGAGCAGAAAACCTGAGCACAAAGACTGTTTGCTCTATTTCTGTAGGAGAGAGACATAAACAAACGTCAAACAATACGAGAGGAAACTGGATATTTGTGGCTCAGCCACCAGAACAAAGCACGAAAGTTTAACTTTCAGCTCCATCTCCACAGAGGAAATTCCCTGAAGGATGAAAGAACAGCTTAACAAAGTGAGATGCTGAACCCAGCAGCCCCACTTTGTCATTCTCATCCTTGCAGCTCACAGAAAGTAGGGACTTCCGTGCCAGCCCTTGGCACAGCGACCAGGAACCAAGCACAGAGGAGTCAGGCAGACTGAGGACAAAAGTAAGAGTCTTTAAAGGCAGCAGCCAGCTCTGCAGAAACAAAGTGGTTGGCAGGAGACAGGGACATGGAAGAGGCCTGTGTCTATCTGCTGAGTTGAATGGCAACAGCCTCATCATAAACTGCAAGAGATAAGGAAAGGGACAGTTGTACACAAAAGGTGAAAAAAGGATTCCTCATGCTGCTTTCAGCAGCCCTATTAATGCTCAGAAGCACTCCCGACAAGACGACTCTTCAATTTTCACTCCATGTGTTCCATCTAATGGGAGCTGTATTATGTTTCACACTGAGGGTAATTACCTCTTGAAAATTTTGTGTATAAGTGGGGGTAAAGGCTTTAATTTTCTACAGGTGTCTTGGACACATTTCTTGCAAATGCTGTGACCTAAAATGAGGTGCACATTCCTGTTTTACAAGGCTGGTCTCAAATTAGGATGGTTTATGTTTGCAGGCCAAGCCGAAGCCATTTACCCCATCCATTAAATGGAAACACAACACAATACATTCTACCATCTCTACAACATAAACAACTGCTCCAGTGAAACTGAATTAATACAAAAACCTTCTAATGCTGTAAACACTAATGGCTCAGAATTTTACAGCATGAGAACAGGAGGCTCCTTCCTCACCCCTTCAATGAGGTGTTCTTGCAAAATTTCCTGAAAACAATTCAGCTCATCATGACTACTGAAGAGTTGTTTAAAAAAACAACTATGTTTTGTTCTTGCACATGTTGGAGAATTGTGAAAGATAATTCAATTAATGAAGTAAGACCAGAACTAGAGCTAGTGAAAAGAGATGTACCATGCAACAAACCAAATTTCAATGTGTGTATTTCCTCATTATACAATGAATGAGCAACCCTTCTAGTCTTTCCACACATCTTCATAAGTGGTCTGTTTCTCAAGTCACTCCTCAAAAGGCTTTTGATGCAGCCACCACTGCTCTTCCACAAGCAAGCTGATCATCTTCAAGTGATTCACTATGCTGAAACCAAATTTCAGTTACTTCTGTTGGAGCTACTCTACTTACTAGGACAACAATGACATATTCTTTAGGAAAACGATTGGAATTTGGTCTCTATACACTACAAATCCATGCCTGGAATGGGATAGTAGGGGACAGATCTCATCTGTTTTCCTCCATATGTAATTCTTCCTGCAAGTGAAACATTTCCAACTGGAATATGCTTCAACTCAAAAACATTTTGAAAGCTTCAGCTTTGACAATCCTTTGTGTTCTGACCAAGGAAAAAACCCCACATCCTTGTGTTTATTGCTCCCTGCACCTTTCTTAAGTAATGAATTGCTTTGCTGAAGGATGTAACATGAGGAGCATCTCCTTCACCAAGTCATAGCTTTATTAAAGATTAGGAAAATATCCAGAAAAACTTGGAGCTATTCTGTTCAGTCTCTCTCCACAGGTGCATTTTCCAGGTTTGCCTGGATTTGGCTTATAATTTAACCAGAAATAACCCCCTCTAAATCATATACTCAGGCACTTCTTTTTAGAGTAAAATACTTCCTTATAAAACTAGCTTTCCAACCTCAGTTGCTCTAAACACTGGACTTGAATTTTCCTCACTCTCATACAAGTGATTGAACTGATTTTGCTCAAGCCTTCCAAAAAAAAAAAAAAAAAAGAAAACCAACCAAAACAACCCCAAAACCATATATTCGGCCACAATCCAAAACACAGAACAATTCATCTGCAAAGCTGAATGTTTCACAAGCCATCTGCAAATAGGGCTTCCAAAGTGGAACCATTTTGTTAAGTTAGCCATACAGCAAAAGCAATAGCTATAATATAACATTCAGAAGGAAGGATTACAGCTGTAAAAAGTGTTCACAATGAAGTCATAAACTACACAATGTGCCCCTTTTGAATTTCTTCACAAATACAAAACTTTGCATAAAAGGTTAGGCTAAGACACACATCTTTAGAGAGAATATGGGCCAGTTTATGGAACTGATGTAAAACCCTGTGAAACGTTGCTTTTTCTTTTTTTCCTTCCCTCCTGAACCTGAAACTCAAACTAAAAATCATGGGGTGCAGCCCCATGTGGACTGAAAGCAGAGTTGTTGTGCATGAAGCCTCAAGAACAAAACGCACCATGTTTTTGCACAGCTCGTTAGGATGACATTATTAGAGCTGGGACCACTTAGGAAAACTCATCTAGGAGCCAAGAATGTTCTTAAGCAGGGGATGGGAATATATGCTCCAGTTCGCCTGCAAGACTAAAACAAGCTTAATTAAAAGTTTCAGAAATGTTAAATAATGTTAATTTGCTGCTCTGGCAAACTGCCTGCTAGAGCTCTACAGACTCTATAAATGAGAGTCTGCAGCAACATTAGTCTAAGTAGCTCAGGAAGGGGTTTCAATAATCAAGCTTTTTGTGGTTCTGGATTTTTTTGGGGACTTTTTAAAAGCCTGTGAAGTAAAGCTGTAGACAGAGACAGCACTATCTCAGGTTTGCAAGGAAGAAAGGCCCAGACTCCTTCCTGACAGCATTTCTGATACAAAACTTTGTCAAGAAACAATGCATCCTGCCTCCCTACAGCACTATCAAATCCAGATGGCTTTATAAAAAGTACACAAAATCCTACATGATATGGATGCCTATTCAAGAATTATTTTCAGTTTAATGCACATGACAGGACAAGAGGGCATACATGAATATTATAAGAAAAAAATTCATTTGAAACAGATGTCAGGAAGCCCTGTTGCATGCAAAAAAAATCATGAATACTTGCAGAAGCCAAAGAAGCAGATCTCTGCAGGTACAAACACTGGACTCATTCACAAGCAATTTGGGGTGCAGTATGGCCAATAGGCAAAGGCTAACTGAGAAGTCCTTTAACTATGTTCAGTGTAGCAGTACACTTTATTTAAGAGTATGTTTCTCTGGATCTCATACCTACTACCAGCTACAGATAACAGCACTTTCAAACATTTCCTTTAGTATTTATATTTAGTGCTTCCCTAAAATAAATATGAAATTCAGCACATACCTCTGAGACGGCAAAAATCATACTTCAGGGAACACTATTTATAAAAGATTTCTCTTCTAGTTAGCCTTTTTATATTATTAATAAAGCACTGGAACCCATGAGTCACATTTTTAATCAACCACTCACAAATATTTTTCCCAAGTAGCCTACCACTACTTAAGCATGACTTAGCTTATTATTCAGTCATATGATCTTCTGGTTTTTACCTAGTCAGATTGTTTGAAGCACATTAGTATAGAGGTGAAATAAAAATATCATTACCTGAGATTTCCTTATTTGTTACTCTGTTCTTCTACTACCTGTACTTTCCACTGTGTCTGCAGTTTAAAGCATAACTTAACTCTGGTCAAGCAACAGAATTAGGTTTTGTGCTATTTTAGGCCACAATCTTTATGTTCTGGCTTTTGCCCAGGTTACAAGCTAAATCCTGTGAGGAGGCTACATAACGCCTATCCTGAGTTACAGGTTATGTGGTAACAATCCTTAGCACCATGTTAGACCTATCAGAAATATGCCTGCTCTATTAACCTAACAAAACTGTGCTTAAGACCATCCCTTTGTCTGCCTTCAACTACCTGCATGGCTAGATCAGTGCTTTCTTGTCAATGACCCACTGTTGTATTTCTCACTCCCTAATATCATGCGGTTTTAGTTTCATCCTATATTTGTCTCCGCTTCTACGCACATCTTTGCTTCTCCCTTACACACTGCCTTCAGAAGCAAAACCATTTCTCAAGAACTCTGGTGGAAGGCATGAAGGGTTAGATTTCAGTGTGATGACAAGAATGGGAGTTCTCTGCATGCTGGAGTTTTTCCAGATAAAAATGTAAACAAAATAAATAGGAAAGTGCATTTTGTATGACAACAAGGAAACAGCAGAGATCTGAAGACAGTAACTAGAATATATTCCAGTGAAGAAGAGGCTAGGCTGAGGTACTGTGGTATACAGGATCACTGTATAGAGTCAAACAGAGAATATTAATAGTTTCAACAGGAGTGATATGGTTCCAGCTAATGAACTTCAGATCTACACAAATAGCATGAAGAACACCCCTAAGACAGAGAAAGGAATCTGGATGTATTCTGAGATGCCAAGATCAAAATGAAATTGTTTCTCTTTGAGTCATAAAAAAAGCAAAGAAATATAGTACTAGGCTCCATGTGGAGACCAGGTGGTTTTGTCAGCAAAATCAGTAACAACAAAAAATGGGGTTTTTAAACACAGCTTATGACATGCACTTAACTTACTGACAATTAGTAACTAGTTACTACACACTGGCTAAAACTTCCAACATTCTTTGGGAGGGAATATCATAAGTAACATAGCAGTACATTTGAATACCCTGAAGTCAGGTGGAATGAGGCATAATTTTCTGCTATGGGTCTAGCATCATCTGATCTCCTTCAGAACACTGACTTACATGTCTCCCATCTCATGTTAGACAAGAAATGGCAACGTAGAAACACTGGCTAAATAATTGCACACTTCCTAGCTTTAAGTACGTTCCTGAGGGAAGCTTAGACCCAATGCCCAAGAGCAACCAAAAACAGCAGAGCTAGTCCACATGGGATGCAGCTATTGCATTTCCAAACTGGCTGGCTCACAGGGCTGACCCCTAATTCAGAACCTCCCTTAGTAGGAATGTTTCATAGTTTCTATGAACTGCACATCCTGAATTTTGTTCATCTCTGATGCTAGGTTCAAATTGATTAAAGCTCAATCCATCCATGCTCTTCAGACACATTTAAGCTTCTATAGGAGCATCTCCAAGCCCTGTAAACAAATGGCAAAACAACCCAAAAGAGCNTCTCAATATAACATCATGCTATTTGCAAATTAGATTATGTTACACAGGATATATGAAATGTTATTGCTAGTCACACCTTTCTTGACTCAGTTGTTTTCTCATCCATACATGATTTTACATAGAATCATATCATAGAATATTAGGAGTTTGAAGGGACCTCGAAAGATCATCNCACAGAAGCACCTGGGAAAAGCCCATAAGAGCCCAAAACAGGAGCGGAACACCCCAAACTATCCAACAAACACTCAAAACCACCCTATTGTGAGCAGGAGGCCGGGNTCATCTAGTCCAACCCCCCCCGCCGCAGCAGGATTCCCTAGACCAGGTCACACAGAAGTGCGTCCAGACAGCTTTTGAATATCTCCAGAGATGGAGATTCCACAGCCTCTCTGGGCAGTCTGTTCCAGTGCATAAGAGGAACTCTAAATCCAGGTTTCAGTGTCCCAAGTAAATTACTGAATTCTACTTGCTGATGAAGGATTCTGGAGACAGTTCTGAAACAAACTAGCTTGCTAAATCCAGTATGGTAAACAGAGCCATAGGCATGAAGTTGCATTCAAGCTAGAATAATATGGCTGAGCCTGGATTTACGTTTCTGGAGTGGAAATAAAATACAGTTTAGAAGTGGTATTTAAAAAAAAAAAATCTTCAACCAAGGCCCTCCTGTGCCCTTGAGCACTTGCAGAGAACTGTAATGAAATATCACTTAGTTCCCACATGCATAAAAAGAAGATAGATGCCACAGAAAGATCTAAACAAAACAAGAAAAACATTCATATTTAAGCAAACAAGCTGTTCTTTACAAACACAGTAATAGGCTCTCACGTTTAGAGAGGAAATTGCTACTGGGTTCACTTAACTACAAGTTTGAAACTAACTGCTTATTTCCAAATGCCAATCAAAAGTTTAGAACTGCAGCCACTGACATGTTATTTGCCTCTTAACGCAACAGACAATGTGTCTGTGGTTCCTGTACAACCGGCAGGGCATCCTGGCATCCTAGTGAGATTCCTACGGAAGGAGAGGAGTTGAAGGAATACAGCTGTTGTCACAGGGGAAAAAGTCACTGATTAGGATTTCAGTGCTCTTTTGTTTCATGCTGTATTTTTGAATGGAAATCACACACATTTAAAGCAGACCAAAGCATTCACTCCCAAACCACTATCACTGCCACTTCCAAAAGCCACGTTTTGGGATATCCGGAGAGCTGAAATAATACTGGATTGCACCTTTGTCCTAAGCAAAAGCATCAAAGCTTTCTGAGCTACAGCAGCTTACAAATGAGAGAAGTTTGAATTCCAGGCCAAGTACAGTTATCAGAAACAACTGTTTACTTCCCTCTGAAATTACAGCATGATGAATTTTTTCTCTCTGCATAATGTGCTGTAACTGATTATTCTCATATAATGTTCAAGTCTGTTGGCGAACAGAAAGAATAAGTAAACTGGAAAATAGATCAAAATTCTTATTAAGATAATAGCTCTATTTGGAATCCTAACAATCTAAAATATTTGAGGAATAGGGGGAAAAACACACACAAAAAGGTTAAGACAGGGAAAATAATTATCTTACTCTTATTACTGTTCATTTGAAATAGCGTGCAAGTATTTCCATGGCTCAGTTGTTCCTGCAAAATGGAAAAGTAATTCCCTTTTACTTAAAATGAGATCTACTTTTGCACTGCATTTGTATTTGTGATGGAGTAATCAGATGTTCAAGAGAAGCAGCAAAAGATAAGCAAGGATAGCTCTACACATCACTCTGACAACAGGTGCTTGAATCATTTGGCCTCACTTCCAAACAAGCTTCACACTACATAATGCTGTCTTTCCAGAGGTGAAGTTCCCCATCTTTTCCTCCCATCAAGAAGGACATAATACATACATATATATACATATTAGTATTCTAAACAGAAGTGGCAGCCACTAATCTTAGTAACAAAATTGGTCACTAACGTGTAAAATATCAATAGCTTCTAAACTGTTCTGAACTATCAGAGCACTTCTTAGCACACACAAGTTCCAAGTAGCCCCTACAAAATTTACTTTTTCTACCTTTAAGATAGGTACATTTCAGGCCTGAACTCAGGTTACCTGAGAGCTGTAACAGAAGACCTAATCATGCTCTACAGTCACTGCACAGAAGTGAAAATCTGTTTGAAGAGGTATTCATGATTTATTAAAACACATTATACATTATTCAAAAGAACATAAGTTATGGTAAGAAAGATATGTTTAGAAGACAATAGCTTTAAGACTGTAAAGAAGCTTTCCAGCAGATAGAGATGTTTTACAGAATTCTCCCATATTCTCCCTCTTTCACAAAGAGCTCCCAAGAAGAACTTGCTTTCTTTGTGTTTATAAGCTTTTATTTGTTGTGGTCACAAGGGATCTGTCTCTATGAAAAGTCTAAACTCTCTACCTTCATCTCTGACAGAGCTTGAGAAAGCCTGAAGCCCTGACTGAACTTCACATACAGAAATTATTACAAACACAAACCATGACCAAGTTCAATGGACCATCTAGAGACAGGCTTCACATTTTTGTGTCAAATGAGAAAATGATTATGCAGTTTACAATGGGATGTACCACAAACAAGAAATAAAATACAGCATAGCATGCACTGGCTTCAAAAGACACTGGAGGTACTCAAACCAAATTTCAGAGCATTTTCTGAATTTAATAAATTTGGAGCCTGAGGAAGAACACTCAACCAATTACAAAACCCCCTCATTTTATGGAATTCAATCACTGTGACCAAGACAAAGTTAATTGTTGTAACTTTCTGGAGTAAAAAGGCTTTCCAAGAGATGCCTGACTTTTTCATTTTTATATTTAAAAATGTAAATTTTTGTTTGTTTTCAGTTTGGTTTTTAGCATCAATGATCCTAAAATACTATATATACCTTATTTCTATAATGTAAGAGAAAACACAATGCTATGATTTAATAATGACAGTATTAACAATCAGCCTAACCTCATGAGATTTTATAATGGATTTCACATCACATTACTAGTATCCTCAAGATCACAGTAGTTTGGCTCCAGGCATCATTCAAGTCTGCAATAAATTCATCTCTGAACCATATTCCTTGCTGTAACACCCAAGCCCTGAACTTTCTATAGCATTCCTTAAATACCACAAAAATATTATCAAGAAACTCAAACAATACAGTCAGTTCCAGAATAAGCCCAAGTTGCTCATTGCATAAAATCATAAGGCTCACCAGCAAAGTTACTGGTCTGGAATTCAGAAAGATCAGACTGTTTTCTTAAGAGTGGTCCTTAACAGGCAACACAGTTTGATGAGGCTGACCACCTAGGCTGTCTACACACCACAGTGTTCTGCTAATAATGGCACTTTCTCTCCTTTACAGAAAGCCAAAAACCAGGCTGGTCTTCCATTACCTTGTGAACAAAAGGTCACCATTTTGCAAAATATAAGTAAAACAATGTATGAAGGATCTACATTCTACTGCTTCCCTAACAGCATCTAGGAAGTGAAGCAAGCTATTTTCCATTAAATAACACTTTCTTTGCCAAGAACATCTCAACAACTATGCCAGGCTCCACTAATCTCACTGTCACTTTATAAGTAACCTCAGCATGCTTTTGGGACAGAAGCTGTGGCACACGTACTGGAGACAAAACAAAGCCAATGCAGGAAGGAGGGATGCTAGAAGTGGAGCCCTGGGGTTTGTGCACTCTGCTCTCTGGAATACAGCTTTGCATCCACTGCCGTATTTTCAGCACTGCTTTGAGGAAAGACAAACCTAAGCTATAAAAGTTCTAATCTCATGCCTTTTAAAAAAAAAAAAAAAAAAAAAGGACCAAACCAAAGCTTTATTCTAAGAACTGACATCCAAGTTAGGCAGAAAGGTATTTTCTTCAAAGGTCAAGACTCTACCTAGAGACCTTTCCCTAAAAGTTTCAAGATTTGAAAAGGCACTGAAATTTTTGCATGATACTGCCCCAAAAAAATAAAACATACTTAAGACTGATTTTCTTCCTTCTTCCTCATCACCACCCATTTCTTTAGAAAATGGACTATGTAGTGAATTAAAAGAAACTTCAGAGGTCACAGACTGCCTTCTCCAAGTGCAAGAGGGTAAGAAGAATATTCCCTCCTACAGAACAGAGAACAAGGCAGCCTGGCTACAGCACACCTCTATCTCGCTTGGGCCGATGCATAATGCCACTGGGTCTGTTGAATTTCCTACAGTTTCCTTCCCATGTCAGAGACACAAATGGTAAAGTACTGATTTCATTCTAAAGCTTAAAGAAATACATTAGCATGTGTTAATCTTGTGTTTTCTTTCTGTGACCAACAACAAAACCATCACCTTCTCAAACGGTAGCAAAAGAGTGAGCTAGCTAGCCTGCAGCCTCTGCCACAGGCTGGGCAGGGACCGGGGGCTCCTCACTTTCAGTCCCCTGTCATGAGAGGGCCCAGTCAGGCTGCTCACCAGGCTTGGCTCCAGGTCCCACTTGCTGGTCACAGCTCCTTTCATCACAAGGCAGTTCTGCAAACACTGAGCTGCGGCTCTGGCTGTGGTCTGAGGCTTCCCAGCTGCTCATCACAAAGGGCACAGCCAGGGCAGTTATAATGGCAGAGATACAATTTAGAGTATTCTCAATCTGCCAGATATCAAACTCCCAGCAACTGGTAAGGGTGATCACACTGTCACTTATTTTAAGAATCTGCTCTTCCATTTCATTCATTGCTGACAAGAGTAAAGTATTAATCAATGCTGATTAAGAGTATTAATCAATGTTGATTAAATGTTGTTCTCAGTATATAAGTCCTCAATGCCTGTAAGCACAGGGGCTCAGCCCCAGGCAGCCTCCGGGCTGCAGGCTCCAAACCACTGCAGATGGTATAGGGTATTCAAAGGTGTAGAGGTGAACTGCAAACAACAACAGGTTCCCTTTTGGCATCAGGAAGAACTGGGGCAGCAGTGTTCAAAGAAATTACTTGCTTGTCATAAATAGCTGGGAAGGAAGCTGCTTTGGAGGCTACTACTTAAAAACTCCTCAGCTGTCAGTCTGCCCAGGGTGAAGCAAACAAGTGTCCAAGAACAGGACCTGAACAGGAAGTTTTACTGAAATCCAATGAAAACTCAACAGGAATTCAGTCACAGCTAGATCTGAAACAG
Source organism: Galbula dea (assembly GCA_013399015.1). Classification (NCBI taxonomy): domain Eukaryota; kingdom Metazoa; phylum Chordata; class Aves; order Piciformes; family Galbulidae; genus Galbula; species Galbula dea. Next base: position 1,263,312 of record VWZX01002149.1, read on the forward strand.
AAGCCACGTGTTAAGTATAGATTGTACCTCTCAGGTGTGGATCAGTCAGAATATTTGTTTAAAGCCACTCACAACTACACACCAGTTTAAAGTGTGAATCCTCTGCATTCTCACTATGTATTTATGAAGTTTTGTTTTTCAAAAAAAAAAAAATAGAGAAAATACTTTACTAGGAAGAGTAAGGTTAATTCTAACTATCTTTACGGTAGCTGTAGTTGCCAAAGGCTTTAGTGTAGTCCACATAGAGTCCCTAGCTGCTCATGCCTGACTGCCAGATGTATGGCAGCAAGAAAATGGAAGAGATCATAAAAAACAATTCTACCACAACTTCTGAAACCAAAGCACTAAATGCTATTTTCTTTCTATGAAATTAGGGAGAAAAATGCAAGCTGGCTGCTGCAGAAGCAAGAAAATATAACACAGTATTATCTATACTCATTTTTATAGTTCATCCGGTTGTGGCAGCAAATTAATACTCTTTTCCAAGAGTCATTCACAGCTATAACATCTCTTGGGAAGGGAAAAGCTTTGTCTACCCCTGTAACATACTAGCTACCACTTCAGCAGAGAACACATGGATCTGTTTTAAATTAGCATATTTTTCTTTGTGGCCACACAGGCCACTAAACATAGAAATATTTGAATATTTCCAAACTCCACTGCCAAGTGTTGAAAGGTCTGCTTGATTGCTCTCAAAATAATAATGAACTACATTAGCAGAATTTGAAAAGTGAAGTATGTATTAGAATCAAGTGTGTTGTGTGACTTGATAACTTTTTAGGTGATATTTTTTAGTTCCCTTATCCCCCAGGAAGCTGAGGCCTGATCAGTCTAACTCCAGGTCACACAGTGACTGCCATGCCAGCAGACTCAGACAAACACATATACCAAAAAGAAAAAGTCATAAGGATTTTATTTTCAGTCTAATCTAATTTAGTATTCTTGCATGCCCTTTGTCTTGTATACTTGGTGTCTGAATCCTTCTGTTTATTCTTTTATACCACAGCTGCCTTCTTAAGGCACTACAAGAAGCAATGGTTACCAGCAACATCTATTCTCTCCTTCTGTCAACACTGGCATGGAAAGGACTTAAACCAGTGCCAGAAGTCCCTCTGCATTATAAAACACATTGCAACTAGTTTACTTCACATGATACAGGTCACTGAACAGTAGGCAGTCTTATGAAGTTGTGTCTGAGTAAATGACCTACAGATTAAGAGAATCATCATGGTACCAACCCATGTGTATGGAATATATTTTTCAATACAACTAAATGATTTGATGTTCTGTATTTCTTTGATCATTCACTTCTGGTACTGTTGCTTACAGAAGGATGGTAGATAAACTGGCCCTAGCACTGTTAGTTCTTAACTTCCAGGAAAAGCAAACTGCAGGTGAAGAAGTCATCTCCCAAACAGATAACATTCAATATTCAGCCAGAAGTTTGTTTTACTACAAATGTCTACTAAATTTCCTATTAAGAAAGAAAATTAAGAAAATTCCCTATTAAGACTTGAATGCACAGACTCATTCATTCCAAAATATCATAAAAAAGCCACTACCACTAACCACAACCAAAACCAAACCTCAGAGTTAATCTACACTTGGGAATAAAATTGCCTTGAAAGGCAGATTGAGTCCATGACTTAAATAACTGCCATTTGTAATTTTTGTGACTCTGATCTCCAAAATGTCTGGTTTATGTTTAAAGGGGTGGAGTAGAAGACAAGCCTGTGGTGTATTGCATCATGTACATGGGAGGGTAAACACTATCTGAAGTGGATGAACTGAATTTTTAAGACCTAAGTCATAGACAGTTTAGGAAGTCTGTTCCTGTCTCTTAAGCAGTCTGTTTAGAATACTTTTTCATCCCTAGTCATGACATTGTTTCTAAGAAAGTTTACAACTGAAGGCAACTGAGAAAATACAATATAAACAACTCTATGATTCTGTATCTGTTTGCTATTTGTCAGTGTTTCTGGACAGTGAGAAGAGACAGTTATGTTGTCATAGGAAACATGCAAAAATACACAGAAGGGGAGCTGTCACATCGCTTGAAATCCCTATCAGCCTGGTCTTCTCTAGTCTGCCTACACAGCTGCTAAGTGAACCAAAGTCACAGAAATTGTGAGACATACTCCAAATTTCCAGAATCTAAAAAGGTGCACTCCCCACCTACACCTCCCCCTTTTCACAGGAGTAAGACAGTAAAGTCACTGACTATTATATAATTAGCCACATTAGGTACATAACCATGTAGAATTCAAAGGGGAAGAATTAGTATTAGTGTAACATCCTCTACTGCTAAAGGCTACCTGTTTACATTTCTTCTGCTCTTTCCAAAATCCTAACATTTTGGACACTTTAATGTCACTAAATATCAGCAGGTGCCCCTTCTCGTTATCAACTGCCAAAAAATATCTGGTCTATCTTAAGAGAGATCACTTCTCCTTCTCTTGGCTTGATGTTTTATCCAGAATACACTCAGCAATACAAGTTCAACCAACTGAACAAGCTTCATGCCTACAGGATATAGGACTTGACACAGCTATTTTGGAGAAGTGAAGGGAAGCAATAGAAAATAAAAAGGGAAATACTCCACTTAGTTGGACAGGGAGAATTTGCATCTACAAAATTCGGCTGAAATATTTCAGTATAACAAAAAATTTCAAAACTCACATATTCATTCTGGGCTGTGCTGTTTGCATTCACACACATCAAAAACTATGCAGTGCTCCAAGCTTACAGTCTAATAAAGAAAGCAAAACGTAATAGCAAAATCACCACAGCCTAGATCTTAAAAGTATTTTGCATGTAAAGATATTAGTTGCACTGTAGTAGGGCTTGGCAATACACTACCCACCATGTTTAATGGAGACAGTGCAGTTCTCAGAAGTGGAGTTTAATGGAGCCTGTCTGTAGAGAATCCTACAGAGACACATACACAGTTCAATGAATGATTGATCCCCTTGGAGATTAGATACATTCTCTGCTTCATCCAACATCACCCTGCCCATTTCCATCCTCATCTCCATGACTTCCTAGTCTGCACTGAGTACATCTGCATGCTAGAGGGATGTAAATAACTTTCAGTAAAGGTAACAGTAATAAATACTAACAGTATAATAAAGAACAGCATAAACACAAAAATAAGCAGCTGGTTGAACCTGCTCAAATTACTTTCTTGTGATTCATGTGGTGGATTTTTAGTCTTTCACTGCATCTGTATTTCTAATCCTTCCTTATACCCACTAGACAGATACCAATAGCTAAATACACAGCTAAAGCATACTGTTGATGTAACAGTATTTATGCACTAAGTTAGTCAGTCAGCTCCTGTAGGGCAGACATGATGTTTATGGGCATTGTCAGGTGCTGAGCTGCCTGACACAGCCTCACAGAGCACAATATTGAAGATGTGAGATACATGCATAGACATTGCCTCTGAATCATTTCTTTCCTGCATTTCCTGTTCACGCAATGCAGACATTTAACAATGACCAGAACTTTATATTAAAGTGCTTGTGGCTAGCAACACAAAAAAACTGACATATTCAGACTCAGATGCCTTTAAATGTCTTCATGAGGTAGACCAGAATCAGATTCAGAAATCACACTTCTCATGAGAACTTGAAATGCTGTTATTCAACTCCTAGAAAGGCAGAAGTAGTATTGTGGAAGTACTTATTTACAGAGTAGTCACAGTAAGAAAAACACTCTAGTGTACTGATGATGATGAAAGCCCTAGATTACATCAGTGAACACATTAAGATTTACTGTACCTTAGCCTACCCAAGACATCTTCCTCATTATCTGTCTCCAATAGGAATGATTTTGATCTAAATGCAGATTAAGATTGATGTGAACTAAATTAAGAGATCTAGTAAAGGTTAAGCATGTTCTAATAGGATCATACATTAATTCTACAACAGGTTTGTCTGTGACTGAGCCCTCTGCTCATTTTGTTTTTATAAAACCAAATGGATTGAACAGAACCTTCTGACAAAGAACACAGCAGCATCAGCTCTCTCCTGAGCCAGCTCAGCACCACAGCTAAAGCCACTCAGGCTGAGGCTGCAGATCCTCCAAGGCAGTCTCTAGGGTTAGCAATGCAGCTATGCTTTATTACATGTCAGGTCTGTAATGAAATGTCTGAGAGTTAGGCTTTGGGTTTTTGAGATGGTATTTTGTTGTGGGTTTGTTTTTTTCTTTTCCTAAATCTTCATAAATCCTCAAAAATCTTTAAATAGGGTTAAGTGGGAAATTAAGTAGTTACTAGAGATAAATCTTATCTTGCTTGTATAATCCTGGTTTAGTTTAGGGAAAAAAAAAGCACTATTGGTGAATTTCTTTTCCTTGAGCATCTGTCACAACAGACTTACAGGTTCTTATGCCTTAGCAAGCAAACTGACTCCAGACAAAGTCGTATTTATTACATTTTTGCCCTTTTTTTTTTTTCAGTTGTGGGTTGTTATTTCTTTTTTAGACTATGTATTTACATAATAAGTAGTGGATGGTTGAGTATTCTAACTTTCCTAACTAGTCTTTACTCCATATTGCAAGGGGATGGTTTTAATGAAAACGTTTTCATTGTGTGTCAGGTCAACGACTGGACTAACCAGTAGTATTGCCATACCTTCATCACTGGACTAACCAATAGCATTGCCATAGCCTCATCACAAACCAGGGCAAATAAACAGAAATTATCAGGGCACGCCTGATGCCTCTGCTACCCATATAGCCAAAATCTACACAAGTGAATTTCAATTTATTGCATTCAATCCAGAAATGCACAGGCAGGCTAACTTCCTGGTGATTTCAGACATGACCTACAGTTTTAGATAGGACTGCTCTTCTTGATTAGTCAGATTTACAAGAGTTTAATTCCTTTAAACTAATCAAACACTGGAGTCTGGCTGAAGACTAATAAATCCTAATTAACAATTAAACCCAAATGTCTATTAAAGACTAATCTAAGTTATCTTTTGGCCACAAAAGCTGATTTGTCAGTAAAAGCAGTTTTAAATAATGAGATCAAAAATTTGTAGGATTTGTAAGGAAATCCTCTTTAAAAGTTAACTCTTTCACCTTCAACATCAAGCTGGCTAAAGATAAAATATGACTCACCAGGCACATGGTCTAACACTGTCTAAACAACCCCTGAAGATTTCAAAGAAATTACTCAGTTCTGAAATGTTTCCAAACTCAAGGCCTGCCACTAGCTTCAGTGAGACTAGATTAACAAACATTTACATATCTTTTTTAAAACCCCAGTCAAAATATTTAAGAACTCAGAGCAGTTGAAAAACCTCAAGGCATATATTTTTTAATATAGTTTATATATAGGCACATGACTGGAATATGCACTTAATATTTATGTATTTATATATTCAAGTTTTTGTATCAGAGTTTTAGCTCAGCACAAGAGAAGAGTGTGCTTGTTCTCTCATTTTCAATGCTGCCAACTGCACTGCAGAGCTTTCCTCCATCTAGAAGAGGATGAACCTTCTCTCTTGAAAAGAGAAACATCTGTTTTCTCAAGACATCTGCTAAAGAAGCGAGGAGAGCAGGATGTAAACTGCTTAGTCAAATAGTTTAAAGATAATGAAGAAATAATTAATTACAAGAAAAAAATAAGATTAAGATCTGCATGTAATTAGCTGTACTCAAAATGCCAAAACACTATGCTCAGAAAAATATAATTAATGAGTTCTTGAGAGCTCCTGATGATTCTCACTGCCACAGTGACAAAGGGTGCTGCAATCTGCTCCAAATGTTTACTGGGCAGGACCTGTGGAGCTAGGCTTCCTGCTTACAAGCAGGCATATGCTGCAGCAGTATGTTCACATGCTGTGCCCAAGTCCCATTAGACCTGGCAGAGCCAGAACCTCAGGCTCATGCTCAGCCAAAGGCAGCTTTACTGGCACAGCTTAACTTGCTCCAAGTGCAGCAGCATGAAAACATGTTTTGGGACAGTTGTGGAGATTTCATTGATGAAGACTACATTGGATCTGATACTTCACGAGCTAGTAGTTTATTAGAGGGCCAAGGAAGTCAAAGAAACATGGAGTTTACATTGATTTAACAAGCAAGGAGAAAGGTTATGTCCAGTTATTGTTCTTCCTGTGCTGGGTATTTTTTAAACACACAACAACCAAAACTGATAAATAAAAATACTAAAAGTATAAACATGTTTTTCTGACAGATTTAAGAGTCATTTAACTATTTCTATTAGTTCACATTGTACTGCTATTCATGATGGATCCAAAAGTTTAACCTACTTTTTAACCTCCTGGTTTTAGAAATTGTCACTTCTTACCATCTTCATATTTTCTAACCTTACAAATAAAAGCTCTTTAATGTCTTATTACCTTTTATCTTCCATCAGGAGATCAAAAGTGATCTGCAACACTACCACTAGCAGTGAGAAACTACAGGTTGGCCTCATCACACAGGAGGAATCAGGAGCCAAATGCCAGTTCCAAGGTATCTCCATTGGCAGAAATAAGCAATGTCACAGCCCTATCACACAGAAGAGGTCAGGAAGAGGCAGGACTGAACTGCCCATTTCCACCATTTTTAAACTGCGTACCTGGACACTAAGGAACACTCTTCTACCTACACATCTTTTTCTAAAGGCAGAGCTGTTCCCTTCCCAGCAGCACTGACTCTTTGCCTATATGCCAATAGATAGTAAGGGGGGGAAATAAAAAAAAATAGAAAAAGAAAAAAGAAAAAGAAAATTCACAGCAGGGTCAACTATTTCACAACTTCACAGAGGAAAACTTGCCAGGACCAATACTATACACAGCAGTTGGTGACCTGAGTGAGCAAAAGGGAACCCATTCACCTCTTCGTATTCCTTTTGGGGTTTTTTGTTTGGTTGCTTGGTTTTTGTTGTGGTTTTCTTTTTTTCCCCTACTGCAATATATTCTACTACCCTGAAGCAAAGATAGGAAGGCACTTCTCTACAAAGTCATGGGCTGGTCAAAACAAATCAGCTTGCAGGCAGCACTAGGCTTACAGCCTGCCAGTTGGACCATTCAGACACAAGCTATTCTCCTACTGTAGATTTGGAGGACATTGCCAGGTGAGGTCATAGAATTCCTCAGTTGCCCTTCTGTGTTTGTTTTTCATTAAAGATAGTCAGAAATTTTAGAAAGAAACTTTTCCTTCCTGTGGAAAAATGATGATTTGTAGAAACTAATTTCTACAGGAACTGACAGTGTCAAAAATCTCAATGAAAACCAGATACAGAAGACTAGCCAGCCCACCCACAGGCAAGCTCCCGAGGGGGCAGTTCTCTTGGCAGACATCCTGGGCTCAGATTTGCAAAGAAAAACAAGATGGAAACATGAAAATTTCCACAATATGGATGTTCCAGTTCCCACACAGCTTCCATGTTAATTGATTGGTTTTCAAAAAAACTAGTACCTAAGATGTAAGCTCATCCTCTCAGGAAATGAATGAAAACCAACAGTCAGCAGCAGTCTTCACCAGTTATCAGGATACATTCTGCTATTAGCTAAATTAAATGCAGGAGGAAAGACTCCACCATCACAACCAGAGGGAAAGGAGTAGTACAGGAGCACTGATTCCAGGGAAGGGAGGAAAAAAAATTTGTATCCACTCTTAACAGGGAGTGAAGAACGTGCACAGAGTTTATGTGGTTCTCCTTCCACTGAGCTCAAGCCCAAAAAAGGAAAAAGGAATTCAGTGTAGGATTAAGTTTTCATAACCAGCTTACCCACCTCAACACACAGAATGAAAAGTCATGGAATTGTTACTTAAGATTGGCATAAATCCTCTAGACATGAATTAATTTTTCCTGTGATTTTTACACAGCCACTTTGAACACAATTGTTAAAACAATCCCCCTTCAGTGAAAATAAATACAACCTAGATGAAAAAGTCAAAGATCATTACTATATACAACCACACAACAGCAGGCCACAGCTCCCCCTTCTTTTTAAATTAAAAGCTGAAATTTTAATGTAATCAGAACTTCATGACAGAATTCAGATTTTTTTTGCTACACTCAAAAACACAGGATAGGGATGCTTCCAAACTGACAGTAATTATGCAAGTCAATTGCTGCTAATTCAAAATGGATTTTGAAAATGGAGGTAATTTTGATACATTTGCTCCCTGAAATCTGTTCCATGAAAGACTAGAAGTGGGAACCCCGCTCCCTACTTTCTTCACTGGCAGCTAACACACGTATCACATCCATATGTACATAGACATGCTCTGACGTACGTATGTGCTTATCCTTCCAGTCAGCTGCAAAAGTGTTCATCTTGGCTAGGCAATCCCCCTCCAGAGATCTGAGCAGTGCTCTCCTCCATGAACAGATGAGATCCAAAACTAAGGCCACGCTGGTTTTAGGCAGAAAATCATTAGGTACTATGACTAGCCATGTTGAGAGTATTAATTTTAACCACTCCAGGATTTCCAGCTGAAAGCCTTCAACAGGGATCCAGCCAAGAGGAATGAGAGCAGGTTGTTCCTCCCTAGGAAGCTGGCTAGACTAACAAGGGAAGCAGAGCAGGATACCTCAGGAAGACAATACCCTCAGGGGTACCCAATAATGGGACCTACTCAAATTTGATTCAAATGTTGGTGACATTTTTTGTTCTAAATGGACTGCTTTGTTTTCCTTCTGTTGATTCAAACTACACTCCCCACCAGGACGATAAATCTTTGTTTGCTAACCCAGAAAGTCAAGACATGGTTGCAGATGGATTTTAGAATTCCTACCCCTCCTGCAGTATGGCCAGAGACATTACAAAGGGTGCCCTCTAAAAAATACCACTACTTTCAAGAACAGGAGGAAACACAAACCCACCAAGACCTACATGAGATAGAATAATAGTAGTCTTCTTAAATAGCAGTAATAGCACAAAAATTAGGACAATTTTTGCATTTCTGCACAATTTCATGTGAATAAACAAAACATTCTCACAGTACAGATGTCACAGTACTCTCTACCTGATAGAACTGAAAATAAGTTTGGACTTGACAGGTTCTAAGTATACACAGCTATTTTGGAGGACTCACCAAATTAAGACACCAAGAAAACAAGAAAGAAAAACCTCCTAAGTTTTCTTCTGAGATATTTAGTTACTGTACCAGGGGGAGAAAAAAATTCATACTGTTCTAATCTGATGATCCAAAAAAGATGCATCCTACAACATGTTAGAGGGTTCAGGACTGTCTTGCCTATCTCCAAGGTCTCTACGTTTTCAGACAGAAAACATGAATGGAAGACAAATACCAATCTTTTCTACTGCATATTGAGCAAATGCCAGAAGCACTTTTGTTGTCACAGCAACAGCTCAAGGGATTTTTTTAAATTTTGTTTTGGTTCTTTGATTAGAGTCTCTTTAATAGAGAAATAATTCTTTCCTCTTTCTTAGAGAGTCAGCTCTTGAAAGTCAAGCCTGTTATGCTTAAATCCTTCTGCACTTCCACACCCATTAGTAAATATTTTTAATTGCACAACTTCTGTTATGTGCTGACAGGGATAAGGTTCCAGAACAGAAACTTGATGAACTCATTACAAAGCTGGAATAAAACTTTCTCATTATATGTGAATATAAGGACAAAGAGAAAGAGCAAGGATAGCCAAGAAAAAGAGTTGACTAGCATCTGACTGAAGCAAATGTCTTGGCTATAGCCAGCGCAATAAACAGCCGTACTGCAATTTACACATGACAGAACTTCTTGTTCCCCCATGCCTGCACTCACCCTTGCCAGAATCACTTCACTCCTTTGCCTCCAAAAACACTCAAAAGCAAAGCACTCTGCATATTCGTAGCACCTCTGGATAATACCCCTAATGGCTGCCTCTGATTTGGCATCCAAATAAGAACTTAATTTGTCTATACATACAAAACCAGAACTATTTCTTTCAAATACTGCTATGTGCTAGAGAAAGGAAGTCACACAAAAAACAACTCATCATGTCACCACTGTCAGTTTCTGAAGCCATATGACAGTATGTTGCTGTCTTCTTCATAGTAGGGAAATATTCTTTCCGCCATCCAGTGAGTGTTATTTGATGAAAGAAAAGCTTTACTAGCTATTGATGGATAATGAAGCGTTTTCAGCATGCCTCTCATCTACAGCCAAATGGAGCACAATCAAAAGCAAACTGCTTCTTCTGTTAAAAAAATAGTAATTTGTTTTCATGTGCTCAAGTTCTATCATCATCCCTGGTATTTTCCATTCTTATGATGATGTGAGCAGATACAATAGTGTAATTTCCTAGCTTATTCAAAAATCATCCCACTAAAAAAAGAGTATTACTTTCATTTCAAGTTATTCCAAGAACCACCTTTATTTTTGGGCTCTCTAACCAAAGAGCACATCAAGTCCCTCTGTACCACAACAGTTTTCACGTAGTTAATAGCAACAGCTCTGGTGAAACAGCTTCACAGTTCTAATACTCCTGTTTTTCATGAAAGTCAATATAAAGTTTGGTACTGAATGCTACACAGGAAGACTGAAAAAAACAAGATGGACCTTTGAGACAATACCCACTTTTCCACCACTTCAAAGACAAAGTATATTAATCAGGTAGACTGGGGTTTGCTTTTTCAAGGTCTGTGTCTTACAGGTCAAAAAACAAAGGTCATTGATCATCAGGAAAAAGGCTATCTACTTCAATATCAGAGACATTATAATATACAGGCTAGCAAGTCTGACTCCCATACTGTATTTATAGCAATTGTAATAAAGAATAAAACACAATTAATAAGTGTGACACATTGTGGTCTATGCAAGATAAAATCTAGAGGTTTTTCAAGGTACATGAGAATGTGTGCAAGGGTGAATGTGTGCAGTAGATACAACTTTTAGTTTCCACAAAGTTCCTTTGTTTACTTCAAGTAGTACAAAAAGCATAAAAAAACTGTAGCCTTGTGAATCAGAGGTAGGAAATGGCTTTCCCATCAGAGGAGAAGCAATAAAAGATAAGGACCCATCAGTATGGAATAGAGACAGCTCCTGCTGGATCATGATACAAGTCTGTCAAAATGGTGTGGAGAAAGACTGCAATTACTCACTTTCTCCTCAAAGTGAGAACTAGGAGGCACTTCATGCAACGGAAGGAAAACAAACAACCACAAAAGAAAGGACTTTTCAGACAATACACTGCAAAACTCTCTGCCACAGGGATGGTGAAAAAGCCAAGCAGATTAAAAGAATCAAAAGAGAGAAAAAATTCACAGAGTATCAGTCAGTTAGCAGAATCAGATAATCAGATGTTCTGCAGAAATTTGCAACTTGCCTTAAAGTTTGCTGATGAAGAGAGCTGTAGGGACAAAACACAATAGGCTATCTCCCTTTACAGCTAATAGCTCAAGCCAATCTGAATTTTCCAAATTCTGATCCTAGACTATTAATTGTTACGTGGGCATTACAGTAAAAGGGAATAAATGTAACCTGCAGGGAAGCAGAGGAGTAATTGCTAAGCATATGAAAGCAGGAGTGGCTCTTAGAGGACTCTCTCTTACTAGATTAGTTCATGACAACACTTGCTCAGCATTAAAGCTACTAGACACAAGAGAAAAATCAATTTATAATAGACTATAGGCATGCAAGAAGAGGCTACAGTCACAGCACTTTGCCTGGAAATGTTTAAAATGCCACACTTTTAACTTCGCTACACTTCCAAGGGACTGTTTTAAATGACTGAACTTAGCCAAGTATCTCCCCTTAGTCTTGGTGAAATAACACAAGAGAAACAAACAAACAAAAATACGTTAATCTCTTTCAGGAATTCGATTCCCTCTCTTGTTTCTTAATACTCAAACATGACTAAAATAAAAGTCTGAGGGTTATTCTTGCCCAGTTTTTTTCACCCAGTATCAGAAAAATCAGAAGACTTAGAAAAAAGTCTCAGCCAACTATATAAAGCTTACTCTAAAAGGCTTTTTAACATAATATGCCTGATCACTTGATGCTACAAATGCAATTGTATAGAAAACAGCATATCACAGCATATCAACTGCTATTACTGTTTTGACATAATCAAAACATCCACCATGTTTGATTGCAACTATTTTTTCAACCCAATACAGCAATATGCTTAAGGTTCACAGTTCAAAAGCACGAGCCATAAAGAAGAAAGACAATATGCAAGGAAGCAAGGAAACCAGACTGGTCTCTGCTAACACTGAGTAGGTGATTACTTCTACTACAAGGCAGACAGGCTCCCTCAGATAGGACAGCTCTTTCAGTCTCCCACCAAGAAGAATTTCATTCTAATTTCACCAATATTGCCATTTAAAGTGGCATTCTAAAAACCACCTACAATATTGGAATTGCTATGTAGTCTTTAATTAGTTTCTGCTGCAAGAGATTATTTGCTCTTATACAGTATTTCAGGACATTCTTTTCCATCACTGTTTACATTTTTAATACTGATGCCCTACCCCGTTGCTAATTGTTTACTTTCCCCTCCTCCCCCATGGAATTTTGTTTGGCTGAGAGCATCTTATTTGTCATGGAAGTCCTAGTGGGAGGTAGGAATCACAGAGCCACAGCAATTAATGATAAACAGATGCTATTTACAGATTAGTCTGAGTACCCCACCGACAGAAGAAAACAGAGCTCATTTTAAACCTTTGTAAAATCTGGAAATATCTTCCCATCTCCTCTACATTCCCTCTACTAGCCTTTGGTGGGGTAGGAATGGATGTTTTGGTTTGTTTGGGGAGGGATTTTTTTAAGGTTTCTTTTCCTTACATGAGAAATTTGAAATGCTGTGCATTGTTTCTGTATTCCCTTGCAGTCACAAAACATCTTTTTATGCTGTAAACATCTGAAGAATTTAAGCTAAGGCCTTTTGTTTCTCTTATGGTATAAAAGCATTGATACCTGTTTGACTTTAAAAGCCCAGTGAGATGAGGAAACCTCTTCCATTCTCAGGGGGCTTTTTAACTTAGTTTGTGCCTTCGGTGAACCTTTAACCTGCTGCCTCTGTTAGATAAAACAAACTTTCAAAAATTCTAGGACTACATGAACTTAAGAGCATTTTATTTAGATGTATAATTAAGCTCCAATCTTCAATTAAGGGAAAGAATGTGGCACAATGATGTATGTTTAGGATTTTGGTACTAGTGTGAACAGAGACTAATGAAGTCACACAAAAAATATCTTGGTGAGTGAACTGTGCCTCAGTAAAGGCAAAATAAGTCAGAGAAGAGTCATGGTCAAATTGGACAACTAGAAATCATTTAAGTAACACGGAGGTGATACTAGAGGGTGTTTCTGAGACATAAAACTGAAACAAAGCAGAAACAACAAACCACCTCTTGACTTTTTACCTAGTCCCTGAATCTGAGAGATTCTGTGGGAGCTCAAAGAAGTTCACAGTCTATAGTGAAACCCAGACTCAATAAAAAACCTCTCAGAAATGTCAAGTAGGAAATTATTACTTTCTTAGGTCACCCGGTGACCTCCTCAGGAGCTCAGAGTAGCCAACAAGCCCACAGCTCTGGCTGCTTGTTTGTAGGGATACAAAGATTTTCATTTAATAGCCTCTCCCAGCCCACAGCAGAATGCTAGAACACATGTTGGTTTGGAAAGCACTGAATTACAAGGTATCAGTAATAGCTCTGAGCATCTCTTTTGGCAGCAGTGGGCAAAGGATGTTATCTATAGGTACTGTCACTGAGCATACCCCATGACTTCTCTGGGCATAGGACAGGCTCACTGCTACCCAGCTGCCTGTGTTAAGATAAGCAATCTCTGCAATAAGCACTGGCAGCATCATTTATACAAGGTAATTCAATGCAAAGTTTTATTTTGAAGTTAGGTTTTTCTTCACTTTAACTCATACCATACTGCCAAAGCTCTGTGGTTGATTCACTGTCCAGTACAATTCCCACTGCAGAATCAAGCTGAACATGTGTCTTTGTGGTTTAGGCTGAAAAATTCCCTCTTTCTTCATTCTAGTAAGCATGTGTTGCTTTTTGTAATTACATCAGCCAAAGAAACACAGAGCTACCAAGGTGTATATTGTGCCTGTGGAAACACAGAATAATGGAAGTCTAATCTGTTTCTCATTTATCATGGGATAACTTATCTGAAGACAGGGTAAACAATTAAGTGAAACAAAAAGTCAACATTTTTTTTTTCAGTCTACTAAAGCTGCACCAACAGTAGCAAGAAATCATACCCATGAGATGTAAATGAAAAAAGCAAACAGGAACTGAGTCTTCTCTTCACTTTTGCAACACAGTGAATGAACAGAAGAGGGTATGAAATCAGAACAGCAGCATTTTACACTGTTTGGAATGACATAGCAAAAGGCAAGGAATGAAGCCCAGAGAGGAAATGTGGCTTGCCCAAGGTCACACACCAAGTCAATAGCTGAAGTGAGATGAGTTCCCTGTTCCTGACCCTTCAAACTGAGAGAGCATGCTCCCTTGTGGCCTCTCCCTTCCAGGACCTTCCATATGCAGTTCTTCCCCTTGTACAAATGAAAAGGCAAAACATAAATTTACTGTAAGAAACAGACAGAGGCACCTCTGTGATAATTGGCCCAGTACCTGAAGCCTTGGGTACACTGAAACTTTTCACTCTTCAAAGGAAATAAGTATTTTAGTTTTTAGCAAATACCTAATAACTTCCTGTGACACAGATTATACAGCCCATGAACTGAGAAAAGCTTCTGATCCTTGTCTTGGAAGTTAAAAAGCACAAAGTAGTGTTAAGTTTATGCTCATGAGATTTGTTTCCTGACACAACAGCTACAAGAATTCAGCATCTGTTCACCAGGAAAACCATGAAAGGTGGAAACTGCATAAACACGACTCCTATAACTTTTATCACATGCATATACAGTCTCTATTTTTCATTTACTAGACAGTACAATATAAAGAGAAAACTCATTTTCTCAAAGCCCCACCATGAAAAGGTATTCTAATTACAACTCAAAGCCTTCAGTTAATCTAGGATAAAAGATCAAGTTAATAAGCATAACAGCCACTCTACATGCTAGATACAAACCTTCCTAATTTAGTTATTTGTATTCTTAAACCGTTTAAAGATACAGGCAGAAATAGGTAGAAGAGGCTGTTCTCAGTTCATTCTTATCTCTCCTCTGCCATCTACTGCTTACAAGTTGTTACTGACACTGTAACAATTGGTTCAAGATTCTGCTGACTATTTATTCCTTCGTTGCTCGTTTAAAGTTGGACAAGAGAAGATAAGCTTTCAAGTTGGAACTTCAGCGAGATTCGGACTAAAGGTGAAGGAAAAGATACAGACAAATGGATTTAAGAAAAGGTTTACACTCCAATGCGGGATTGTAGCACATGCTTGTGGAAACACTGCATTAAAAAACCCCAGCACTGTCTCCTAGCAGTCATGTGCAAGTGTAATGCAAGTAGCACACAAATTCCTGTCAAAGCATCTGGGAAGGGGAAAAGAGGGGGAGCCAAGCAGAATCATCTTTTCAAATGCAGTTCTTCATTTCTACCCACTTTGTGGTTTGGCCCCTGCATAGTATCTTGTCAGAAGAGCCACTAATAGCAGGGCTTGCAACAGCTACTACATACCTTTTTCCCTCCAACCTTAAAGCTTGGCTCTGCTGTGGCCTCTGCTCCCATTTTTTGAGCTGCAATCATGGCACTGTCTCTACAGTATACAGCTATACAGCACTGCCTCCTGTCAAGTGAAAAGTTGCTTAAGGCATCACAGTGCGGAAACTGACTGCTGATTTTGTGGTTGGAAGTGCTGACCCCAAAAAATGGACCTACAGCTGTGTCCTACATGCTAGACTTCCTGGCAAATATAGCTACCCTTTCTGGAAGGTCCAGTATTGTTCAAATATGCCACAAAACTGTTTGTCTTCACGGTGATGACAGAGTAGAAGGTCTTTCAAATACTATAAAAGCATGGAGAGGAAATACTTGCTAAGTTAACTGCCTCTTGACTAAAATTCAGGAACCCTTTAATGTTCACAAGCTATCAGTGAATTCTGGAAGAGAAAAGAAAGAATTCACCAGCTGGGAACAGAAACACCGATAACGTGCTGCCAAATCCTCACTGTGTCCCTGTGAAAGAAGCACAGCAACAGTTGGAATTCTCACTTCAAGAGAGATCTTTTGACCTGTCTGGTCAAATTGCAGTTGAAGGACCCCATGTCTATATTCTCCTTTGTGGTCCCCAAACTCTCAGGAGAAAGATGGCTGGGGCAAGTTCCTAACTACAGATCCTCTAGGCACTGAATTTATGTCAAAGCAAGCCAAACCAACACATTTTTACTGGTGCAAACTAGTTTTTTCATTCTTATTCAAGTTGTAGGCTACAATAAAATACTTGTTTTTCAACTAAAAGTCAGGGGAAAACCACAACTTTTTAAATGGAAAATATTTAGCTTTCAGAATTTAAAAAAAAAAAAAGACCAAGTAAGCCTGTTTAATTTCTTCAACTTGATATGTGCACAAAAGAATGTGCAATTTGAAAAGTTTTAAGCAGACATATGTAAGATAAATCAGGAAAATAAGATGGCCTACAGGATCAGAGAAAAATTCCCAGTACACAGAAGCATCACATGAAAAGAGCAGAGTATTCTAAGAGAAGTAACAAAGGAGGCATGAAATGTGAAGATTACCTATGCTTGAAGGTGAGTGGGCCAATGACTGTCAGTCATCATTGCTTCGAATTGCCCAACTCTGCCAGATTGGGCTCAGAAAGACAAGGGAGATCAAGACACTCAAGGGTCTCTACTAACATTAGAGTGGGAATTAACAGCAGAACTGCTATTAAAAAGACTTTTTCACACCTGTGTGTGAAATCAGGTGGTAATATAGCAACAGAGAGGTGATACAAGACTGGAACAAAGACACTGTAATAGACAATGTTACATGACTACATGTGTTCTTTCCAAAGGGAACAGTTTAATTTGGGGAAGAGGAAGAAAGTATTTCTTCCAAAGTACAGTCCTCCTGTAGCCATTATAATTGACTTCACACCACTGCCTTCCACTGTCACATAGTCAACCCAACTCTACTGTTCTTGGTTGTGAAGGCTGTCCAGCCCCAAGTGCAACATCCTCTTATTAAGAACAAAAATTCTCTAAACCAATGGTGATAGTAACAGCACATTTTCTAACTGCCTGTTGCCTGTAGGAGGAGTTCCTGAGACGACAGAAGTGAGAATAAGGGCAAGCTCCAGCAGGCATTACTAAGGTACAAGTGTCTTTAGTGCTCGGACACCTGCAGCATGAATATGGATGCAGACAAGCCACCAAAGCAGGAATGCAGAAGCCCTCCACAGAGAGTCCAGATCACAGTACTGGTTTTCATAAAACACTGCTGACAAATTTTGCAGCAGAAGCAAAGAAACCACAAATAAAAACTAACCATCTTATAACAACACAAGATTTAAAAAAAAAAAAACAAAAAAAACAAAACACCCAAACTCAACAATCACCACCACCATAAAGGCAAAAATAGTCTCTCCCTCAAAAAAAAAAAGGCAGAAAAAAGCAAGAGACCAGTCAGCTTAGTCAGGAAAAAACAATGGGCTGACAAGAAATCACCAATGCCAATAAGCTCACAGTGTTATTTTTTTAAAGTGAGGCCTGGCAAATCAAGAAAAGCTGAAGTTCAAATGTTTTAGCAGATCTCTGAAAGAATACCAAAGGGATTAAAATGCACATTCAAAGCTAAAAACAAGAACACAAATATGAAACTGCAATTCTTTTTTTGGCATTATTTGGGAAGCTTGGCTTCATCACAGGTAAAATCCTACCAGAGCACCTAAGTTGCACCTCACTGTAAACACCTAAAGCATGCATGTAACCCAGCTAGCCTGAGTGTATCTGTTTAGCTTGAGTTTATGGGGGTTTTCTACATTCAATTCAAAGGGGAATCCAGTGTAAGGAGATAATCTCCAGGGAGATAAGTGCAAAGCAAGAGTTTCTCAAATTATATGGATTCAATTAAATCAAAATGTCACTTGCCGAGATTTGTCAGTTATCTAGGCAAGCTCCAAGGCTGGCTCTCCTTTAACTTTCTTAAATTACAACTTTCAAGCCAAAAATAATTTCTAATGTGATCCAGGGTTAAGTTTACCTTGATTTCCACTTCTGAAATCCTTTTTGTTTTCCCCCAGTGAACATCATTTTTCTATAACCTAGCTAATATGAAATTAACCAAGTTATTTTGGAAAATACTATATAATCTATTTACAATACAGCCTCTAAAAAACAAAACTCCTGCATGAAGAGCTTTCCTTGATGCAAATACATCATTAAAGCACCCATTAATATGACTGGTATCCATAAAAGCACATCATCAGGACTGGACTACTTAAGTTACAATGAGGCCTTAAAATGGGGTTTGGCTATTCAGCTATAGACCACAAATCTTACAATTTGTGCTAAAAGCTAACTTTCAGCTGAGATCATTAACTTTTATATCTAGTGCTGGTGCTAGACAAAAGGCTGATTCTTTTTAAATCACTGATCATCTATAACATGATGACCAGAAGCTTGGGCAGAAACAGGAAAAGAAGTTGTCTGACGCTGCTTCCCTGTGGTGCTATGAAGACCTCTTAAGAGAGTGAGGCTCCACTGACTCAGGTTCTGTGCATGAAACTAAAAATAGAGAAGACTAATCACTGCTCTAAAGATCTTACAGAAAAGGTTTATGACAAGTGACAACATGAAGGAACATGCCTGAAGTAGCACAAGAGTAAGATCAGCACAGACCATGTAACTGAAAAAGGAAGGCGATACATAGAGTATCCAGTATGTAACAGAGCAAGCACGGTTCTGTGATAGCACAGAGCTGCCAGGGCTCCAGGGAAAGTAGGGATATGAGCTTTATCCTTCCACTAATTCACTTCCCATGCTCTCCTTTTGCTTCCTCCTGAATACCTCTTCTTTTTCTACCACTCCATTCAGATCAGCTGCACAAAGGAACAAAGACAATCTCCAGTGTTTTCAAGAGAAGTGTTACATCTAAACATTTTCACAGATCTAGCTCTTTAGACCAAAACTAAATTCCACAGTAATAACAGTCCACTGCCATTTATAATGGTTATGCTAAGTTCTCCACAAAAAACTGTCAGTACAGCAAACTACCACCTTCCAAAAATCTCATTCCAAATGAAGGTTTTCACCTAGCTAGTTAAAAACAACAGCACTATGTTTCTATGCAAGTACTCAACTCTCAAGAGAAAGTAAGTTAGTCATGTAACAGCAACCCTCAGCATAATGGTTGTAACAACAGTGGTGGGTGGAATTTCTCCTGCAAGAATGAATTATCAAATAATTTTCTATCCAAGAGCATCTACATAGATTCCATGTGCCAGTGTTACAATATATACAGCCCTAAATGTCATATGTTACATTTATGAGGTTATGGTCAACATGTTCCTGAAAAGAAAACTGATGCATCTTACATGCCCACTTCACAAACTTTTTAATTATCACATTAAATTTATATAAATTTGAAGTCACAATGGTAGCAGTTTTCTCTTTTTTTTTTTCTTTCTCTCTTTTTTTCTTCTTTTAAGAGTAAGGGAGAAATGCTTCCATACCAGATATTGGCAATCATCTGGATCTATGTGTGTATACATACATATACACACACACACAGAGTAGTAACTTTTGTATAGGTATGTTTATATTTCTTCATTCCTGATAAAAAGGTTTTTCATCCCTTATCTTAGTTTTCTGTATTTCACCCTGCTAATTCAAACCAAGAGAGCACTGCAACCTGTGCTTCCTCAGCATGTCTCTATTTCAACTTCCTTTTTAAAGAACAGTATCTTTTAATAACTTTAATATCTAAGCAGACACAGAAATAAAAAAAAGCTTGCTGAGGATATGAAGGTTGACATCTAGTTATTTGTAGATCAGCAGCATAATACCACACATCAGTACCGTTGCTAAAATCATTTCACTGACAAGTGTGACATATTATGACAACATCTGGCATTTTCCTAAAAATAATGGAATTCATTTTCTTATCCCCTAAGCAGACTTGATGAAATGTAGCAGTTCCTGGTGTATCACTAAGAGACATTCAAAATCATAGCATCTCCAGTTTCTTCAATATCACTTGTAAACCTCTTGCCAGCTTGGAAGTAAATGGCCACACTGATGTGGCTTACAATGGAAGCATCCTGACTGAAGTCAATGGGATTCTACCCAGTGCAAGTCAAAGCAGAACTCATCCCAAAAGGTTCTGACAGGAAAAAATTATGTCAGGCTTCCAGGCCTCACAGAAGCTTATTTTTCATGGCTTGCTCCCCTGCTCCTGTGGATGTTTAACGTATTCTTTGGCTGAAAGTAATCAAAAAATCTTGGGTCCTTTTTTGTTCAACTGAAACCACACAAGTTTGGAGAATCTCACATAAACAGACACAAGAGCCTTTGGTAAAACTGCAGACAACAGTTCTAATTTTTTTGTTACATTGGAAAAATAAGCTTAGCTTGTTTTCCTAACTGTTCCCTCTTCTCTTATAAACTCAGCCACCCAAGGTCTTTACAAATAAAGGAGAGGTTAATAGTTTAAAGCATGGGGATATATTTTTCCCATTGGGATGCTGAAGGGGGAACACACAGACATTCACCTGATGATAGAATTTTTATCCCTAGGGCAAAATCTCCAAAGTCACTAATTCCCTGTATATTCCTCAGATTGCTTTTCCACAGAGTTATGCCAAGAGAAGTTAACCTCAATGGTTGGTTAAGTTAATTACAACTTGCCCTGATGACTTCAGAAAGTGCTGTTCTGCACTGCAATTAGAAAAGCCTGCATGTTTCTTCTGCAGGGATGTCTGTGACCTACATGAAGCAGAAGCAACACTGTGATTTGAATTATTATAGCATGGGTAACAGAATGCTATTTCCATGTAATGAGCACACAGAAAACTAAAACAAGAATTACCAAATTTATTAGGAAGGAGAACTGCAGTTATTCTAACATAATAAGGTTAAAGGATTTAGGGTCAAGACTTCAAATTCAGTAAGCGTTAATCCATTTACTTTCTCTCTGGTACATACCAGCAGTCTCTGATCCTCAGATTGCACTAAGTGATGAATGATGCTTTTGCAAACAGAGAGGCTTCATCCTCACATGCTACTCTAAAAAACCTCTTATTAACTCCAGTGGAAATATTACTTGGCTTAGGGGAAGCAGGATCAAGTCATTCATTTCTTTTTAATGAACAGAAAACTCTTCAGACTACTTCATCTCCTTGAAGGGGAAAAAATGCTTGAGCAGAATAACCACAATAGAAAGTCTGAAACTACTGCTCACTGTAACCCCAAACCAGGCTTACATCTTGTGAAGTACAAAATCTAACTCAAAGGGTAATTGCAGGGAGCTCACTCCAAAGAGGTGAAGGTTACACTTTGTAGGAAGTCTGCAAGCACAGACTTGAGTGCAGTAACCAGCAGTTCACAGTAACACTTGATCCAAACTGCAGACAGAAATCATGGGCAATGGGATTAGAACCCATGAGATGGAAAATTTAAAAAAAAAAATATATATATATATATATAGATAAGAAAAAAAAAAACCAGTAAGCTCAACCTCCTGAGACACCAAAAAGCCCCAAACCCTCCTGCTGTATCAGAACTCAATAACAGCAGTACCACATGCAAGGCATGTAAAACTGTCCTATTCTGCTCAGCTTCCCAGTGTTCTTACTTCATTTATCCCTCTACATATTACATTTTAGCTTCATTCAGTGCAATCAAGACAAAAAAATTCAAACTACAAGAAAACAGGCATCCCACATGCAGCACAACAAGGCAGTTTATTTGTTGAAAGCTCCCAGTGTGCCTGTTTTACACAATGCACATTTCTGCTGTTGGAATCAAAGCATTACAGCGGATCAGCATTAGGATTTCATACTGCAATGAACAGCAAAAGTACAGATGAAGGAGAGTTGCATTCAGACCTTTAATCCCTTCCTCTGCCCTTGCATTCCCAATCATCATCCCACCTTCAGTCAGCTCTGAGTAGAAGTATATCAGGGTAGAGGACAAGAACAATCCTACCCCATAAAGTGTACAAGCAGTAGCTTTCTGGATTAAAAGTTCTGAAAGAAGATGCCACTTCCTGGTGCCTGAAAAGGGATTACAGCCCCTTGGAATGAGCTGCCCTTCCAATTTCCTACAGAAGGTTTGAGGAGTTGCCATACTGAGCTCATACGGCAGCTGCTAGCAACTGCTGCCACGATGCCTTTCAAAGCATAAGGATGGGAACTAACATTATACTACAGTCAGAACTGTCCTATCAGATGCACTTTCAGGTGTAAGACCTACACCTATCCCAGCACTCACAGGAACAATGTTATGCTGTGTGCTTCTGCTTAAGATCTATAAGCATCTCTCTTGTAGAAATCCTCCTACACTTCAGAAACAATTCTCTCACAGATCCTTTAGGCAATCAACTGATTGCCCTGTGGTGTCTGTGTGATTTTATGCTACTAACCTGTAACAAGAGCTCATGATAGACTTGAGACCTCTGAGCAGCCACTAAGCCATAGAGCCTCTTCTTCCTCACACCCACAGCCACTCTTGCAATGTAATGTAATTTATTCTCATACTTATGCTACTCCAGAGATTGGAGCCTCAAGCAGTCACTTCAGTTTCTGACTGCTACTCCCATTGATAAGTGTGATAAGGTCTCCTGTCCTGCAACACAATGCAGGCCAAGCACCACCACAAGGGAAGAAAGTGAGCTGCTCCCAGCTTTATCCCAAAAACCCAGGACAAGTTTCAGTACATAATTTCACCTTCTTTCTCTGTTTGTTTTTTTTTTTTTTTCCCCCATTCTTCATTTCAGGTGGAGAGCTCTGTGGGCAGGGACCTTCTTAACCGCTGTTCACTGCTGTGTTCACAGCTCAAGCTGAGGCCTTGCCCAATCCTACCAACAGTAGCTGTATTTTCTACCTGTGATAGAAGGCAGGGGAGATGATGGTGTTGTCACAGTGTCATCACTAGGGACCAGATCCTTTTTTCAGTAGGATGCTCTTCTGGAAAGCATTTGAATGCCAGGTCCTTAAGCCAGTGTACAGACCTCTTGGCTATTCTGTGAGGTACAAGTCCTGGGCTCAGCATCTCGCAGCTCCTTCCTCTTCCCTCTACTTTTATATTCCTCAGAGACTGATCCTCAACTTCTCCCAACAGTCTCCTAAAACTTCCAAGAAATGTCATACCTTTTTGATGTTTCTCTGTTCTTTTAGCCCTGTCTTAATATATCAGGGGAAGCACATACATGTGCAGCAGAGGGGAGATCTCATGAGCAAGACCACCCATTTATTTAGGTGGGAGATTCCTGACCTCTGCTATGCAGCTATGCATTTTCCTTGAAATAAAATTATTTGAGGTATAAATCTCACCAAATAAAGTGTGGTTTCTGAAATGTATACCTTAAAATTGATAAATCAGAGGGGGGAAAAAAAAGTCTGGTTCTGAGTATTTGACTCTGTTTTCCACCAAAGTATAGCTCAATTTTTCCATTTTTTCTGCCAACATGCTGACTGCTCACTTTTCATCCATCCCACACAACTACACTAAAATATTTCTTTATTTATCAATATTTTTGTATTCAAGAAATTACTGTTCACAGAGGGACAGCATGAAAAGAAAAATTATGCACTGGTCCTAGTCACACCATAACAGCCTTTAAATCACCTAACTGTTCTTCAGCTGGAATCCTTTCCTTCCACCACTGAAGTCTCTGAGCATCTTCCAACAAAACTCTACACATCATGGCAAGCACCTGCTATGTCCAATCTCATTCCCTATATCCAAACAATCCTCTTTGTTCCTAATGCATTGTCTTATTTGTCTTAGGGCAAGGACCTAATCCAAGAAGTGGATCAGCTGGAGAACTTCACAAGTCTTGGCCCTGGGAAACAGTCCTCCATTTCCTACATTAAAAGCATTTGCCCTTGTACAAGACAGTTCCACCAGACCACTGAAGCAGAGATGAGAAACAGCTGTCAGCAAAACAGGAGTATAGATCTTGAAACAAAGGGCAGGACTGCCTCCTTCTCCATGTTCTTCCCAAGACCACTCCACCCACCTGCTCCAATGCTATATGAAACAGAAGATATTTGTGGTATTGGTCATCATTAATTCATTCTGGATTAAATCACAGACTAGCTCTATTACAATAACAATGCATCCCTCTACATAGCAAGAAAGATTACAGAATTCCAAGCCACTGGCCACAGCTGTTAATAACTTCAGTTTTATGCTAAGTAAATGTGACCAATACATTCTGATGAAAATAAAACTGAAGTTAGGATTTTGTTTTCAAAGGGATGAGTGGCAGATCATGACATCAAGCTGTAACATTTGCCCTTAGAATTTCACAGATTTTTCTAAGATATGCACCCTCTAGGTAAGCATTAACAAAGATAAAATGAAATTATTCCAAAAGTTCTGAAAGTTCAAACCAAACCAAATTTTGCTCAAGTAATTTTCTTCTTTCAGCTAATCTGCTCTGCTAATTTTCTTCTTTGTTACAGCAAGTTTCAGGAACCACAGGTTGATAGGAGGGGAATTTACACAGAACAGAGCTATCAAAGATGAAACCACACAACAGCAGAAGCAACACTGTTACCCAGGAGGTGCTATTGGATCACAGCCCCCAGACTTAACATCAAAGAGTCTAGGATTCACAAACCCAAAGGTCCATGAGGCAGAGAAGCATTTTGGATGCAAACAATTTTCTACAGAAGAGTACTGCCACAGAGATCACAGAGCTCTTGAAGGACAGCTTGCCGAAAACATAAAACATCTATGCCATATTTTATTTAATAAAGAGGATTTACCAAAATCTAGTCTGGCACCAGCTCACATCCCTCCTTGAAATAGTATCCTGAAATAACAGAACAACAGCAAAGCATCTCACCACATGCTTTCCTTTTAAGGTAAGGACTGATAGGATAGTCTGTCAATGCACATTACAAGCTAACCAGACAAGATTTTTTTTCTAAGTGTAGCTTTGAGTATAATAATTATTACATGACACACTATGCATTGCCAATGTCAAGTTGGCTTCAGCATGTATCCTTCTTTTCCACTGAACAAAAGTAGAATCTCAGTTTACACAGTTCTTAATTTACCAATCCTGTTAGTGGTATGTGTGTCTAATGGGGATTTTGACAGTAGAACAGTCTTGTTAATAGCTCATGATTTATTACATTATTCACCACTTCCTTACATCTTTGTGAAATAAAAAATAGGTATTTTAGAGTCAAGTTGTATTTTCCTAGGCTCTCCACCAGCATTACTACACTACACCTAACCATCTTCAGTGATAACTCTAAATATAAGGAAAGTCTGATGAGGCACCTATAAAGCAAAATATCTGAGTGACATAAGACAGGCAAAATACGAGTAATAGTGAGGCTAGGATAGACAAAAAAAAGAATGAAACCATTACACAAGATGCTTCTTAGTACAGCTAAACTCCAAGTCTGCAACAAGCATTAAGAGTTACCCCTGCAGAAGGTGGCACTGCAACACTCACAAGCATCTAGCAGCTACTGTAGATAAACAACTCAAAATTTTACTGACATGTCAAAAGGAATTAACAAGATGTCTAACAAGAAAAAAGATATGGAAAAGGGAAGATAATATGTACATGGCACTAATAGGCAAGCACATTAAGCACACATCCTCATCAATGTTACAACTATATCCATCCACATCAAACTCCAATGTATTTAGGGAAAACCACAAAAAGCTATAGCATCAGATCCTGACCACTGCCCCAAAACAGGGCCCTGAAAAGGAAAGGAAACACCACAAAAAAACACCACACAAGATTTCTGAAGTGATTCACTTCAAACATCACTGTCCATGGTTTTGTATGCATTCTTCTCCCACACAAAATAGACAGCTCCACTTTCAACATGCCAGTTTCATACCCTACACCATATATTGTCATCACTGTTTCTATGCAGTAAGGATCTCAATTTCGCCTTGAAGGTACTTGTTCCAGAAGAGTCTGTGAACAATTTGATGTTTGTTTGGGTTTTTTTCTCCTTTCTTCAGTTCCCCCTTTTCTTCCATCCTCTTCATCTCCAAGGTCTGTTTCTTACATCCCTCCCAAAATATCTGCCAGATCTCACCTTTGATTTTCTTTTCATAATTTCCTTCTTTATTCCCTTCTAGTTCTTTATAAGTTATCCCTGCTCACATATACCTTGGATCATCAATCAAAATGCTCCCACCTAAAGTCTTCTCATCCTAAATTTAAAGCAAGTGGGTCATCAGATCATCTTTAAAGGCATACTTTTTACTGTAGCCCAGCTCAGATTTTGTTTACATGGCTTTTTTGGTGTTTAAAGAAAATATTTTGAGACAAAAGAGAAATGTAGAATCCCTGCAGCAAAAACACCACTCTGGGCCCAATTCTTCATGGCCTCAAGTGTGGGCAGACTGCCTGCCTGTGGAGAGTGCATTCCAGTTCCCTGGAACTGCTGGGAATTTATAATAGCAAAAGCAGGGCTGGTCTCATATATCACTGTGTCATCTACCCATAAGATACAACGGAGAGCTGAGATTCTTCCTCCTTTTTTTCTTCTCCAGAGGAAGTGACTGATTCCTAGAAAATACTTTGGAGCTCTTAATTCCCAAGGACTTCATGCGAGTGAGGCAGCCTGACTGCTCAGTTACACCTTACACAATTAGGATCTATAACTTTCAGTTACTACATTTCAGTTTGGAGTCTACCTTTTCCTATGTAATGCTGGTAACAGACCTAGAATTAAAAGCCCAGAGACTCAAGTCTTCCTTTTACCCACATTCAGCAAACTGCTGTTCCAGCTTCCCACTAGTGCAGCAAGTTTTAAGCCACATTCCACCT
The DNA here is from genome assembly GCA_013399015.1 of Galbula dea. Classification (NCBI taxonomy): domain Eukaryota; kingdom Metazoa; phylum Chordata; class Aves; order Piciformes; family Galbulidae; genus Galbula; species Galbula dea. The sequence continues at coordinate 1,290,182 of VWZX01002149.1, forward strand.
TGGCAAAGAGTTTTGAGCACTTCTCTTCCCTCAAAAGGCAGTGGCACTGGATGGGCCAGTGCTACAGGATTTTGATGTTAGCTGACAACACTGGAAGTAACAATATCTAAAACAAACAAAGAAATGACTTAACAGGAGTTCAATTTCCTCTTTGCCAGTCTTAATAGCAGTCTTAATACCTGTGATGACAGGTACTTGGTAGTTTGAAAGGTAATTAGGGTGACTTTACTGATGGACACTTGAGTACCTGCGTCTCCTTGTAAAGTGGTGCTGGAGGACCATATGGTGAGCCACACAGGCACTGTAACAGGCTTCTTGTAAACTGCCTTACATACCACCTGTATGACCCTGAACACAAAAAGCATCATGATGGGTTGCAAAGACCAGGCATGCATTCTTGGCAACTCTGCTGCAAAGTTTCTATTGGCAGATAAGGCAATACTGGCCAAGTTTGCAGGCATTCAATCGCTAGCCTGTAACTTCTCCCTTTGAACTTAATGCACTAATAAAGTCCTGTCTTTTTCTTTCCCCAAAAAGAAAGCAAAATGGATGCATTAAATCACATCATGCAAGTTCCAAAAAGTAAATGGTCTGTACAAACTTTCCCTTTCAGTTTCATATTTAGTAAAATACTCTAGGTATAGCCTAACTAGAATTGCTTTGTTTAGTATTATTTCATCTCCTACAAAATAGTAGCTAGAAGTCTCCTGACAGTGACTTTAATGCTTAACTTTACTTTGGTGTCTTTTGCTTTTCTATTATTAATATTTTTTTTAATCATTTCCCACAGCAGTCACAAGAACAGTAACAGTAATCAGTAGCACATGCCCATCAGGTTGAGAACACACATATGCATTTGATTAAGGATGCATTTTTTTTTCTGCACATCATGGGTAGAATGCAGTAATTCTGAATGTGTACCTCCATCATACAGCTGTTACTGCCTTACATGTAGGAAACACCCAAGACCAGAGCTCTTCTCCATAAACCTGTTTACACATGCTATTTTTCAAGATCATCCAGTGTATTTGGAGCAGGAAGAGAGGGGAAAAAAAATCTTCACTGTAATGAGACCTGCAGTGTATGAGACAAGGGTTTGAATCTCTGATACCAGCAACTTCTGTGCTTGATTATCACACATTTTCCTGAGTTAGACAAAACAAGTAAATAAAAATAATCCCTTAGAAATAAGTAGAAACTATTTTTAAAAAAATGTTCTACAAGTGCTTATATAGTTAATTGTAAGAATAATCCTATAAAAGCTGAGAATCATAGAAGAGATAACTTTGCCATACCAAGTTCTCGGTTAATTTGCAATCAAATCTTAAAGCTGTTTCAGTGAGGTTTGTGGAATTTTATGATAAATAAGGATTCACCTGTAGCACAAGAAAGCCTACAGAACAAATTTCTACAGCAAAAGTGAAGTTTTTCCTCACTGTCCCCACAAACATTTCTGCTTGACAGGTGTTATTTTGTTCTGTCTCCTTATATCCCTGGCACTGGAACTTCAATTTCAGGTTTGTGATTTTTTTCTTTTCCTTCATCACTTCACAAAACCAGGCACTCTTAACTCTACTACACTGGACAGGAACTCCAACAAGAGTCTGGCATGACAGGGCTCCTGTGCATTAAGGAGACTACAATCCCTAAGACTGTTTAGGAAATTTTGCTTCTGAAGAGCATTGCAAGATAGCTGAGCATTTATCAAATCTTCAGGTGCTCTCCCCCATCCACAGACTGAGAATTTTGCCTTCCAAGTAATCAAAGTTATTTTCCTTAATAAAACCAATCTGCCTTCTAAAAGTTTCTTTTATGTTTAGAATTAGGAGTTTACAACAGCATTTTTTTTCAGACAGTATGCATTAAAAAATGTTCCTAGGGAGCAACTGTGTACACAAAGTATTAGTGAGGAACTAACACACTGTTTGAAGTTATACAAATAAAAGTCCTCATTAGTGGAAAAGATTAAAAATAAAGCCTAAGTTTGAATTTGTTACACTCCCTGGAGAAAGTAAGCCAATTTTCATTAACATGCAAGCTGCTTATATGTGTCTACTTGCCAAAATCAAGTACTTGAGACAAGCAAAAAAAGGGGGAAAAAATTAGGAAACCATATAAGGACCCACCCATCTTGGGTCACAATGATTAATGAAAGGGAAATGGTAATGCAGCTCAGAAGTGGCCATATCAACATGGAAATTTCAGAAAACAAATATCAAGTTGTTTCCAAGAAATTGTACCCATTAATAATCTTAGACCTCACTTGAAATAGAAGAGGCATAAGGAAAGTATCCTGACACTGATGGTATTGATTAGACTATGCTGCTGCAACCTTCACACACCAACCACGATTCAGCTAAGAAAAATCACTGAACTGAATTCCAGTAAGGACAAAATTCTTTTGAAATCAATGTGTGATTTTTGCAATAGCTCTTGCCAACACCCCTGTAGATCCAATGAAATCATTTGTTTCTCAGCCCCTCATGTCACACGTGACATTCTTTATATTTCAAGATTCCTGAACATTCTTAATAGTACTAATTCTCATTACTAGCAATAGCTTTTCCTAGTGCACAGCCCAATTACCTTTGTTATAGAATGGTATATCAAAAGTAGATAAAAATAACATACTGAATATTTAATTATCCAAAGGTATTCAGGATGTTTTTTGAAGGCTAGAAGGGCAAATTAAGATTGTAACAGCAATTATTCCACTGAAAAACATTTGAATATATCACAGTTGGCTTCTATAAAGGCAGGCAAAATTGTCCCACATACAGAAATAATTTGAAATATGATAAAAAGAGCTCAATTCCCCACTGATCTGTTCTGGAGATAAACTATTATTCTCATTAGTGTACATTAGTGGAAACAAAGGTAAATGGCTAAGTGAAACTCAAAAGAAACATGAAATTAGAACCAAGAAAAAGAGCAAGAACTGCTGAATGTTAGAGGAATTAAGTAGGAGTCAGGTTGGGAAATAAGAAGCAGCTTGTACTGCTGTAAGCCTCACCATAAAATGCTTCCAAAGCTTGAGGGAAAAGGGAAACCTAGGGGAGTTTTGAGGCTCTGCCTAGGAGCTCTCCTTAATCCACTGCCTGGATGTCAGCCTCCTAACCTAGTAAAACACTATGATTAAGAAGTAGATATAAATGCTATGGCCTGTCATGTTTTACTCCCATCTCTTTAATCTCAGTTTCTTCGCTACAAGCATGAAAAGACTAAAACACAGGTTTGCTCCATTACTTCAACAGTCTTTCCCATGCAACCATCTCATTATTGTGCCTTAAGCTTGTCAAGGAAAATCCAAATGTACTGCAACTGGCACATTCTTTGTTGTCAGCAAAGTAAAAGTTTCGCTACATGGGTCTTGCATTTCATAATTGTGATATTGTTGCTGTTAGCTACAGGTCCAAGGCACAGCCACGATACCCTGCCAGCAGAAAATCTGGCACTGCCATATTGATTTTTAGGTCTCATTGTGCAAGATGTACAGTTCCAGGCTTTACCAAAATGCTGTATGGTTATTTTAATTGTTAATATTTTTGTTTTCAAAGCTATTTCTAAACAGCCAGCTGCAAAGCACTGAGGCATTTCAGGTATGCATGCCCAGGCTGGGGGAAAGGATACTGGAAGAGGGCTTAGAACAAGATAGGCAAAGTTGGATCAACTCAGGATGATTCAGAGGGGCCTCAGTCTCCACATGTGTTTCACCAAGCATAATTGCTTTATTCTGGAGTAATTTTTGTAAATGAGTGTAAGATTGCCTGCGAGACAGTAGGTCAGAGAAAGCAATTTTATGGTTCTTGTTTTCATTGGCAATTGTAGAAGGTTTAAAGCACTTTATGACTTCATTCTGAATTTGCTATCATAACAAGTTATTTTTATATGGCTACCTTGGAAGCATACCTTAGAAGAAAGCATTTTCCTCACAGTTCAGAGATTTCATAAAACCACATAACTTGCTACCTACTTAACAAAAAGCACATGAGAACTTACATTAAGCAGTCTTCCTCTGCTTGCTGTGGATGAGATTCAAAGAGATGCTGCAAAACTGATCATTGCTCTTTTGGTTATTTAAACACTCTCCAGTAGCTGTTCTACTTTTGTAAGAATGTTTTGGGGGGTTTTTTGAGTAAGAACTTCAGGAACTACCAGCCAAGCAGTTAATACTCTCCTCAACAGAAGGTCTTGTCCTTACCAGCAGAGATAGAAGCAATTCTTAAAGTAAGGAAGCCATATCTGAGCTATTTTGAGCCTGTGTGTCCTGGTCTGAGTTCGAACAGAACTAATTCTGTTCAGTGATCCTACTTTCCAGTTAAGTCTCTAAGTAATTCCACTTTCTGAAGTTAAACAGCATATTTCTGCAGTGTCTGCCTGCTTCCAGAAGTGATAACACTTGATGTTTACAGTTACTACCAAGCATTGGTATGCAGAAAGGCTCTTGCTTATATTTGCTGCTATGGGAACCAAGGTCATTGCTAAGCTTTGTGGACCACATTGAAGGTTTAGAAAATAAAAGGCCACACCTGCAGGGAGAATCAGACAGGAGAGGCGACCCTAAACTGACCAACAAGGTATCCCATTCCATATACATCATATTTGGTATGAAGCTGAAGGATCACAAGTGAAAAACCACCACTGTGTTCTCTGCAGACTGGCAAGATCCGAAGCCTCCCACTCAGTGACATCTCCCAGTAGTACTACTCTGCCCTGTAAACCCAACAGAAGGGGAAAAAAACCTGTAACAGCTCCCTCAGGAAAAATTAGGGTCTTCTGTGCAATGCTCTCTCATAGTTCAGCTAACAAGTTCCACAGGGATGCTGATTTTCAGTTGGGAAGAAAAAGTATTTCCCCAAAAGAAAGTATTAGGAGGCAGCGTTCTTACGTCATTCTGCATTGGTCAGTCTGTCAGGACAGCTGGTTTCCTGACAATCAGCTCAGTACAGACTTTTCCTTAAATCATGAGGCTCTCAAATTAGGAATCTGGTAGTGATTTGAGTCTCTTTTCCTATTTTGCTTTTTAACCCTGCACACTCATGTGGTAGATTCACACTGTTTTCCAGCTAATGCAGACCCTTGTCAGTGACAGATATCCAGGGACCCAGCAGCTTGTGCTAATGACAGGCATGAGTTTCAAATCAAGGCATCAAAAGAACAATTTTCTCAGAACATTATCCTGTAAGGGGTCTCTAAAGCAGCTTTCCCTCTGGGTTTCAATAACCTCCACTAAAGCAAAATTCCTACAATTCAGCTTGAGATGGGAGAAACACCACTATTTTGTACGAGTTTTTTAGATAAAACATGCAAGTGAAACTCATCTGACTCTAGATCAGGACTTCCTATTGACCAAGAGCTCTGTTCCATCACGTTCAATTTCCATGATCCTACCTAGAAAAATTTAGAGGGTATTTGTGGCTTGACTGTAGCTTAACCCTCAAGTCTGACTCAGAAGCCAAGAATTTCTCTTCTCCACTTCCATTTCCTGTTTGATTTTGGCAGGCCAGCATGGAGTCTTTATAGAACAAGGTCCACATATATCATGTGCTTCTATCCTGACCACTTAAAATTTTCCTTTTCCTTCAGGGTTTCTTCTGCCCTCTCTTCAGAGCAAATTCTATTGAATAACTATGGTTCAGGAAGGAAGGGCTGTCTGCTTTTTAAAAACTAAAAAGGAATTCTATACATCTATGATCATCAGCCAGCTGAAAAGCTGAAAGAAAATTCTGTTGTTCACAAGCAGAATGGGCTCGGTTTTACTAGCATACCCACTCAACATACACTGCTTATAGAGAGAAGGAGAATTACTGAATCAGCTTGGAAAAAAAAAAATCCATTCTAACCATCATCTACTTACAGCAAAGCCTGCCAATGGACTCTTACTTCAATTAGCAATGATAAAGGCCATAATCATAATGTGGCATAATAATTGGCCCAAATCAGTGAAAGCAACATCAAGCCTCCTATGTCCACTAAGCATGTCACCAGTGAGAAGGACATACCTAGACTATGTATACATACTTAAAATACTATAATAAAGTCATCAGCAACAGGTAGTGACCATTTGTTCTATCACTTGCACAAAGCTTCGTCTCTGTGAGCTCACCTTTGACTATGACCAGAGGTAGAAGTACTTCCAATTTAGAGTCAGCATGTGCAGGTCATTATCTTCCACTTGGAAAGATGTCACAAGCACAATTATTATTCAAAGCCTACTACTCTGAATCTTCCCACTTGTTCTTCATAAATGGGATCAGAGAGAAAATTAAGTTGCTCTAGCTTTTTGATGCAGATGCACAGCAATGCTTTGGGAATAAAACATCTGACCTGCCAAACTCCCACCCATTAATAAGCAAAATAATAATGAATTAATACCAAACTGAAGACTTAAGCATTATTTATTTCCTCTGCTGACTTAGGGCATGATTCTCCAATAGAAATGAATGGTAAACTCCCATTGAGTTCAGCAAAAGCTAAATTAAATCCCTGGTTTCTTTCCTCCCACCGGTTTCTCTAGACAAACTGAAAAATCATGAGTCTAATGACTATCTTCCACTCTAAAATAATAGTGAAAAAAAAGCACACAATAGTCACTGCATATTTCTTTTCCCATTCCTTGGGAATCAGGCTTCTGATTTTCAGTGGGAAAGCTCAACAGGAAAAAAAACCACACAAAAAACCCAAACAAGATACAATAGAAGTCTGACTAACACATAAAGCCTGTCTTGGACTTAATTTTACAAAGCAGACACTTTTGTATACAGGATACTTTTAAAATCACATTAACCAAACGGGAAATTGCTTCCCTCCCTCATTGTCCCTCCCTTTTCCCCACACACACCTTTTTCAGGCTAATCTATGCATATACTGTAGGGACTCCCAGTATGGAACATCCCACTGACCTTGGCAATTGGCAGCTGTGATCAATCACTTCATGAAATCCTATGTGTCAGCTAGAAATCCATTGTGTTTCTCAAGCAAGTCAATCTGCTAAACAGTTTAAGTCATTAATCCATCCAAAACACTAGAAAAAAAACCAACTCATTTAAATGAAATCTTACTTTATGCCTGATTTTCCTTTTTAATGGCTACAAGAGTAGAAACTCTTCACTCTTATGTGAAGCTGCTTGCAGACTCTTCAGTTTACTGATTAATAGAGGGCAATTCTTCACTTAACTGTCGAAGGTTACAACAGGTACCCCTAGTCACTAAACCCACATTAGTAACATGCATACAACATAGAGCTCCCAACTTTCTTCAGATAATTAATCTGATCTAAATATCAAGTCAATAACTGCTGACAGGTGATACTCATTTAATTGTTGGCCTTAAAAGCAACAATCACAGACTTCAACTCACTCTTGCAATTCGTTCATCTTTTCCAGAGTATGAACACAGCATTGAACTGAGACACCAAGATGCCAGCTCTACTCTGCACATGAGTTCTCTTGGCACAGTTACAATGCACACAGAGTACACTGGGGAAACCATTCCTACCAAACAAAATGGAAGTAAACATCTCTGTTGAAACTGAGTTATCAGACTGAACTGGTACTACCAAACACACCACTAAACACTTTTTAACCGCAGGCTGAACTGTGACAGAATGAGATCAGCATAAAGTCATTCTTTCTGTAATTATTTCCTCTTTAAAAATAATGTGTCAATTGATTTCTTTGGCCAATTTGCTGGGTATTGAGATTGTATAGTCTACTCTGCCTCCAGGTAGTCCTATGAGCATAATTTAAGTGATTTGTTAACATTTGTAAACTTAATCTGTCCCATGAAACTAAGTGTTTTTCCACTCCACCCTCTGGATAAATCAAAACAAAACAATTTTTAAATATGCAGCTCAAACACAAGAGTCAAAAATAAGGACTAAGAAACACCAAGAAGGTACACTGAAAAGACAAAGAAAGAAACTGAAGAAAGATGGAAGGCAACTGAGAACAAAGAAGCAAAACAAAGACATGACTCCCTGGAGTCAGGAGCCTCAAATGAGTAGAGAGGTCTATGCAGGTGATCTACAGAAACAATCTGATCACAAAAGGATTTTTACTATGTTGAGTACATTGCAACACCTTTTAGAAGTAAAGGATAAAGCAGAAGATTGTCTCTTAAAACTTCATTTGACTCCTAAAGCAGTATATGGGAACTAACTCAGAACAGAACCACTACAAAGTACAGTAATAAAAGAAGTTTCCATTCACAGACTGAGGGAAGAGGATATGGAATTTTGCACATTTTTACAGTAAAATGAGATAACTATGAAAAGTACCACTTCAGTGTATAACAAGACTTTTCTGTTCTCACCTAGACTAATAAAAACCTGTGATGTAGTCAAGGCATCATACCTCACAGGTTCTATGCACCAAACAACTCACACAGCACAATCCTATTTATGTTAGTCCAGAAATCACTTTACATTATTCAAGTCATTCTTTACACTGCTTGTGGGTAGCTGGAAGATATTTTTTCCAGCAAAAAATCTTTCAAGATAAAAATTAGCCCTTCAAAAACTTTTGAAAAATCTGAATTTTACTGGACTCACAAATTTTATCATGTGAATGTGGCTTTTAAAAAACAAAGAACAAGAAAACTTATAGAAACAGGGCTGCCCCAGAACCAGTTACCATCTCATAGAAGCACAGCCTTCCCAACAGACAAATCCAGCATTTCCAACTCAAGTTCACTGAATCTACTGCCAAACTCACACAAGGCTCACTCCAGAGAAATCAAAACAGATAGATGACAAGGTGGTAGGGACTAGGCTCCCTTTCATTCCCTCAAGTGTCTTCAAGGCTTCTAGTTGAAGACAGCATAGAATCAGTACCTCAGAATCACCCTGAAGTTCCTGTCCAACTCACAATCTGGTGCTTTCCTGAAAATCTGGATAATAAACTGATGTAGCCATTGTGGTTCAGGAGAGTTTGAAGCATGAGGGTTTAATTTGCAAAAGACCAGAACATCTTCCACCTCAGCAGCTCTTCTGTTATTAAAATTACATTAGAGTCCCAACTTCTACCAATTAGCTTTCATGATTAAAAAAAAGAAAGACATATTGCAGTTTGTTTGGTTCTTTTTCATGGACCACCAACATAAAGGTCTAAAGAACAAATGAAACTATTAGAAACCATTTAATACTCTCATCTTTTTACTTTGTTTTCTGTAAACTGGGTTCACCATTGTAATTGCTCACTGTAACCTGATAGCTAGAAAACACTCAACTCCATCTTTATTAAATTTAAAATCTGGCTAAGAATAAGCTTCCTCCAAGCACTGCTGAGGAGTGGAACTAATGTCCTGCTGCACTACACACAAGGAAGAAGAGTGCCTGCCAGGCCCTGTGTAACACCACTGTGGAAATGCAGCACTGCACACAACAGACACTACAGTGGCTGGCAGCAGAGCCTGGACCTTGCTAATGACTGCTCCATTGAGCACCTCCACCCACAACTCTGAAGTCTCTGCAGAAGGAGGGTAAGTCACCTGCGATTACAAGCGCACCATTGTGCAAAAGTATAAGAAAAATAAAGTCACAGTAAGTCCAAGGCAAAATATCCAGCTTTCCTTCATGATGAGCTGAAGAATGCACAGCACTTCAAGGGTGTTCAGTCAGAAGCTGATGTCTAATCAAGCTCTTTGTAGTGCCATAGAAAGCCTCTCCTTAAAGAAATCAATAGGCATAGGACAAATGGCTGCCAGCCATCAGCACCTGCATCTTCATTTAGAAACAATACAGCACACAGGTTTTTTTGTATTCCAGAGAATGAATTAATATCTTCATAAAAAAAGCCTAGGAAATAAGTTCTAATGTTGAAATTGTTTATGGACTGTGTATAATTAAGATCAGATCTGTTTAAAGCAGGAAAAAAAAAAAGTCAAGCTTATAGACTTGGGGTGGAGTGGTGTTTCAAGGAAAATCATAGAATCAGTTCTTTGTTTTCTTTTAAATCAAATTTGAATGGGTGGTTGCCTACTTTTTCCAGAGGATTTCCCTCTTACTCCCAAAAATGAAATTTCCTCATTTCTCAGCAACACAGAAAACATACTGGCATTTCAATGGTGCTGAAGTGATTGACTTTGGACTCCTTCGTTATTGGACTCCACATAAAAATAATCTGAACTGTTTAATCTGAGCCCCAAATCAAATTTACAGGCTCACTTGCACTGCACTGTTTCCAGTCCACACATCCAAGAACTGCCCAGCCTGCCCATCAGACCATGGACACTGAGACCCACAACCCTTTTCAGAACCAAGCTGAAACTAATCTGGCTCCATGAATAGCTCACATGCCATCATCAATAAAGTCTGGGAAAGACTGGGTTGAACAGGTACCTCTACCTAAGCTTTCACAGGCTTTTCCTAATTGCAGCCAATTACACAATAGTGGTTTTGGGTCTTTGTTGGCAAGCATAGGTATTCATTAGCAACAGCAGGAATGCTGTTAGGAATTAACTTTTGATGGCTAAATCAGCACTGTGCATCACTGAAATAGGTGCACTTCCTTCAGAACCATTTAAGCTAGGTCTAAAAGTTTTCCTCAGCAAACACAACACAGCTATATAATCATCCTGTCTTCATCAGACCACAAACTAAGTACCTCCTTCCTGCACAGTCCTCTGAAAAACTCTACAGCTAGAGCTTTATTTTCTGCCATAGAAAGCAATTCACGGCAATGCCATCACACTTGGCCTTCTGCCCTGGTGCCACCAAGCACATTTGAAAGTTTTATGAATAAAATGAATGAAATGTATGCATACAAAATGAGTCATCTAGCTTATTTTGTTGCTGATTCATTTGCCTTACTCTATATAAAATATTACACACATTATTCTTTTCAATTTCTTCTGTATACACATCTACCCCAGATGACCATTTATACCTTTCTTGCCATGTGCCAAAGACCTCCTTCCTTGCTCTTCTCCCATTTATGGAATGAAGTGATCTTTACCTCCATTCTCCTTCTGAAGCAGTTCAAAAGGAACTCTCCCCCTTTCCCTCTCCCACTTCCAACAGCTACTAGTAAGAGACTTCTTCAACACTTAAAATTATTACCATCAACTAGTACATCATGACCAAACCTAAAGTGCAGGGAGTTAGAAGCCAAGAATGTTAATTCTCTGCCCATCTATGTTTGCCTGCAGAACAAGTATGGCAAGGAAAACAGTAAGACTACCAACTCCTAGAATTGAGGGGAAGGGAGGGGGGAAGCATTTGAATTGCAAACCAAAAAGGCAGATCCTATATCCCATCAAAAAGGTAAGCCAAATGTTGTCAGGTACTAACTTCTCCACTTCAGGGTAATTGCTTGTGCACCTTGGAGGTCACAGCTTGGCTCACAGCATTTTCACCATCACCACCATAAAAGAAGTTCAGTGTAAAGTTTGCCTGATTATTTTAAGATTGGAATTGGTTCTCATTAGAAAGCTAGGGATCATGTTCTGAAGAGAAAGATGTATTTTACAAGACCATTTGACAAACTCATGAGAACAGAGAAGTTTTCAGGCACACATGAAAAGACTTGTCATGACCTCTCATAATTGTCTGCTTTGTCTAGTTTTATCACACAAACTATTACCTCTTCCTGCAAACCTGCCTTCCTGACCTACACATCTAGGCTTATTTTACATTCACTTAAACCTGCATAGACTGAATAGAGTCATATAATGAATGAGGATTACACCAAGCATGTAATGTAGCCACCAATTTCATCATTTCTAAAGCTGGCCTTGCTCTAGCTTAAGCATAAGAAGCAACTAATAGGTAATAATTGCTTCATAAATAACAACTGCACCTCACTTTTCAGGTATCAGTCTACATAACATTTAAAGGCAGTAGAGCCACAAAAGCTCACACATTAAAAAAATACATAAAAATTATTTCACACATAAAAAAAGGAGATAAAAAAAATAAAACCTGCAGTTTAGACTTAGGTGTACAAGGTACCTGCCTTGTATTTTGTCCCTTCATCAATCTCTAACAACACACAAACTTGAACCATACTGTAAATACTTCACAAATCCTTCAGGCAACATATATTTAGTAGAAATCATTCTAACCACTGGCAGAAAGCTAATTTGCAGAACAAGGCCTAAAAGAGTCAAGTAAATGAGCCTAAACCAACACTATAGGAGATACATCTTAAAAACAGAGTATTTGGATGCTGTAACAATGTCCAGGGAAAGAAAACATCCCACATCACTAGCTCATGCAAAGCCCACATCACAAGGAAAACTGGAACAGTATTTGTCATCATTTGTTTTACAGAACTGATTTACCATATGTGCCTGTACAAACAACTTATTTCAACAGTTGTAACTTAGCATTTGTTTCAAGTTTCAGCTGCTGGAGTTCAAATTCTTGCCCTTGGTGGTTATTTAAACTATGGCATGTTCTTTATCAGAGATAATTTTTGTTACCTAAGAAATAGAATTGTAATTCAAAAGTTTGATAGCAAAAGCATGATTTCCTGTAATCCAACACACAAATTAACCATTAACACACAAGTAAAAATACCTAAATCATTTGGATGTGGTGTCATGAAAGGAATAGATTTGTTCTTGGCTCCTCAACCAAGTGCTAATAACTTTCTTGCCAAATAAGCAGTCATCAATTTGTCAAAATCAGTTGTTCTCAGAATGCAGTGACACCATCAATACTTTTAACTTACTTCCAGTGGGCAGTGACATTTTGCATCTTAAACCAAATGCTACAGCAGATCTACAAAGCATATTTTCCCTGCAAAAGTGCACTCCAAACACCTGCTATTAGACTACATGCCATTCACTAATAGCCAAGGCCTTCATGCAGTCCTACCTCACCTTGTTTCCTTCTAATATTTACAAAACAGAACTTGTTTATAGTAAGTTTCCCAGAAACAGACATTAAAGTAAATATACAACAAGGGTTCCACAGCAGTACAATGATCCCTTGTAGGTTTTAAACTATTCCTGTGCTAGAGCCCTGTGTTCAGCAAACTGGGTTACCTTCTTAAGGACTGAGATGCTGAAAAAGTGCCAAGCAGCACAACTAGTGCTGTCCTTTGCTAGCCATGGGTGCTATTCCATAGCGAAGTTCAGGAACAGTTACAGGCAAAGTTGGCAACCTATCATAAATATTGCTGTATTACAAGCTAGAAGATGATAAATTCCTTCTCAGTGGCATATCCCTATGGGAAAGGGCATGCAAGCTTCCATACAGGGGTGATAGATCATGTGATTTTTTTTTTTTTAAGGCATTACCGTAACTCAGACTTATTTACTGTTCTCTCTCTTCCTATCTGTAAACAAAGAAAAGCTTAAAAGGTTACATTCTTTCCTACTCCTTCCTATGTTATTTAAACCAAACTGAAAGTTTAGCCACATAAATGTCTGTCATCTGTACTTAATTCTTGGTACTTTCTTCTTCAGAAAATTAAATACCCAGATGTGTCCGACTAAATAAAAGGGGTGCTGAATCATCTCATTTTTCTGCCAGAGTAGCAGAAATAATGATAGCTAAGAGGAAAGGGAGAATCTTAAAAACAAAAGAAAACTACAAAAAAAGTTAGGCATGCTGAACACTGACCATGTCCTAAATAGGCTTCCTCTATCTGCCATCCCACATAACAAAGCACAAAATAAGATACCATTTACTTTTGATTTAATCTGTAAAACCTTTAATTTATCAAAGGATTCAAAGGAAATCAACTAATTTGTACAAATCATATCTAGGAAAAATGCATTAAAAGCTGTTTGAACATGTACTAAAGAACAGAATCAAATCATTCCAATTTCTTTTTACTTTTTTCCCCAGCTGTCTAACATAACCAAAAATATTTAAAAGAAAAATTACATATTCTACTAATAAGCAAACCAAATAATGAGACACATCCAATGCCTCCTTTTTGCTATTTCCTTTCTTCAAAGTAAAACATTTGTTCTTTATTATTCCCTCTTAATTCAACATGGTGAGGAAAAGGTAGCAGCCTATTAGACTAATAGAAGGCACAAGAATCATAAGAAAACTGAAGATAGAAGGTACCTCAGCAGGGCTCTGATCCAACCTCCTGTTCAAACAGGGTCAGCTCTGAGGTCAGACTAGGTTGATCCAGCCAAGACTCGTAAACCTCCAAGGATGAAGACTGCACAGCCTCTCTGAGCAGCCTGTTCTGCTGCTTGACTGTTCTCAGAGTGAGAAAGTTGTTCCTTATAACAATACAGGGCCTCAAATTTATGCCTGTTAATGCCACTGTAAAAAGTCTGCCTCAATAGTTCTCAATAATCTCCTCATACACACTAGGAGGATGCCCCAAAGCTGCCTCTTTTCCATGCTGAGGAAGGTGGTTCCCTCAGTCCCTCCTCACAAAGCAAATTCTTCCACTGCCTGGTCATCTCAGTGGGCCTCTGCAGGACTTAACGCTTATTAATGGCTTTCCTGTATTGCTCAAAACTGGATACAGTACTCTAGATATGGTTTTACAAGCGGCTAACAGATCTTCAGCTCTCCTTGTCTACTACCAGGGCGTTATAACCATTCTGCACTTAGATCTGTAGGCGAAGACTCTGCCTTCTCCTGCCAGAAGTCACATGCTTCCAGGCTCCTTCATTTACCCCACATCAGACCTCAGTCTCCAGCTGCTCTTCTTTCTACACAGTTTGGTGTTGAGCCTGTCCTCCATGAAGGCTCCATCAAGCTCTTCTTACTATCCCTGATGCAGCACGCTTTGCTCTCCCACTCCTGCAGCTCCTTAAGTTGGCAACGCAGCTCCTTAAGTTGGCAACACAGCTTCTCACCCAGCACACACCTCTCACCCCTTCCTTGCTCCAGCCTCAGGATGAGGCACCGAGCAACTCTGCTGTCCCAGTCCCAAGAAAGACACCTCCTCCTTTGGAAGCCTGGCCTGAGTAGCGTCTACCGGCATGACGAGGACTGGTGCGCCAACCTGTACTGGGAACTTGGCTCTGGGGAAGGAAAGATGGACCCGCGGGGCAGCGACACAGCTCTCCCCTCACACCACGGAAAACGACACCACGGCGCCAACTGCACGCCCCAACAACGCGTAGCGTCCCGGGTCCCCGTCCCATGGCAGCACCCACCGCGCCTCGCCGAACGAGCAGGCAGCAAAGCAACCCACGAACAGGTGCCGCCCGCCCCGCCGCGAGGCTTCCCGGCCCGCTGGAACCCTTCCCGCCACAGCACGGAGCGCTCTCACCTCACGCGACACAGCTGCCGCTCGCGGCACCCGCCCCATCCGCCGCGCTCGTGCTCACCGCCACAGTCCCACGCGCCGCCCGTCCCCGCTTTCTACCCGCAGCAAGGCTCCGTCCCCACCCGTCGCGTCGCATCCCCTGAGGGGTGACCGAACTGCAGGGTGGCGCCAGCTCGACACCGCCGGCATCAATACAGGCTGGGAAATGAAAGAACTGGGAGCAACCCTGTGGAGGACCTGAGGATACCGGTGCGTGAAAGGCTGACCGTGACGCGGCATTGTGCACTCCAGCCCAGAAAGCTAATCACATCCTGGGCAGTATCGTCAGCAGTGTGGCCAGCAGACCAAGAGAGGTGATTCTGCCACTCTGCTCTGGGGAGACCCCACCTGGAGAACTCTGTTGAGCACAGGAAAGACATGGACCTGTTGGAGTGGGTCCAAAGGAGGCCACGAAAATGACTAAGACCTCTGCTATAAGCATAGGCTGATGAGCCACACGTGAGCCTTCCTCCAGCTCTATATTCTCAATAGCTCTTACTGAAGAACTGGCCTTCAGCACGAAGACCTAAAGTCTTGGAAGAAGGAAAAGAACATTTCAGGATATTTTTCACCCCCTCTGTCCTTCTGCCATACTTTCCACACAGAAGAGAGCCTGACATATAGGCAAGAAGAGTTGCAGCACGTTGCAGCTAGCCTCTTGAATTGGAAAACTAAATCTTCTGCTAGATCATAACCTGGAGGCACAGACATAAACTGTGTGAATTTCCTGAACACACATACACTGAAATCTAGCCTGACATCTTAAGTTGCAGATTTTACTAGGCAGAAACTCTGCTTTAGTATAAATACCACCCATCCTTCTACTGCAAGGGAATTCCCTGCTGACAACATCAAGTCTAGACATACAGATGAGGCATTTTGCCCTTACTGACTCTAAAGCTTTATCTCAGTTTTTTAAAACTCCCAGAACATTTTACAGTAATAAAACTGCATGTTTCTAAATTTCTCATTCAAAGGTCAGTCATTTAAAAAGATTTGTTCGTTCTTACCCAGCTCCAAGTGAGTCTTTATCCTGCTAACACCAAAAGGTAGCTTACAGATACTGTAAGAATATTTTGAGGGAAGAAATCCTTCATCTGAACCCAGATGAGTAATAAAAGGGGTAATAAAATCGATGCAAGGTATTTAATGTATCATCACTGCTTCAGAGCAGGGATTAATTTAGCTAAAAGAGGGAAATGGTACCAAATGAGTGCTTTGATTTGGTTTCTATAGAGTGCTGTGTCTCTGGAGAAGATGGATCCCACACGCTTTGGATACATAGGAGGTAGCTATTCATTCTACTCCTCCTTTTGAATGAACTGGAACTTGATGTGAAGAGAAAGCACAGTTCTTCATATGAGCAGCTGGCCAGAGCAACACACAAACCAAATCAAGGCTGTCATGGCTCCACTGACATGGGAAGAACATCTCCAAGAGGTGTGGTTCCTTTTCTTACGAAGTGAGTGTAACAATAGCCCTTAATTAGGTGCAGAGAATTTGCTTGGTTTTCTTTTCCACCCCGGACATACAAGGCATAGACTTTAGCCAATGAGTTTATTTTTCTCTCACCAGAATAGGGTGGTTTGAGGTGAGACTGGACTTTTTACGTTAGAGGGTTCGGACTATCACACTGTGCAAGGAATGTTAATTTTAGAAAGGCTGTAGAAGAGATTTTTGAAGAGAATACAGAGACCAAGGCCCCTG
Organism: Galbula dea; assembly: GCA_013399015.1. Taxonomy (NCBI): domain Eukaryota; kingdom Metazoa; phylum Chordata; class Aves; order Piciformes; family Galbulidae; genus Galbula; species Galbula dea. The sequence goes on from VWZX01002149.1 coordinate 1,307,122, forward strand.
ACTCTCAAGCTGTAGCAATTCATGGAGGACAGAGAGGATGATGCATGACTATCTATTCCTTTACTCTGCCAGAGGTTACCATCCCCACCACAGAAGTGGCAGAACAGGTGGTACATCTACTCCTCAGCTGAGGCTGTCACATTAATGCAGTTGCCATCAGCTCTAGTTTACATTACTATGTGAGACTGAACTACAGCAGCAGAGAGCTCTGATTCATGATCCCTGTTGGAGTTAGCTGCAGTGGCTAAAGAGATGGCCTCCCCCACATCTCCTCAGTCAGGAGGGCTACATCTCACAGGGATCATGAATCAGATTCCAGGGGGAGTGGGTTGGGAAAAGGAGGTGAGACAGGAAATAAGGAAGAAGAAAGAGAACACAGCAGTGAGAGCAAGAAAGGAAAGAACATTAGTAGAGAGAAGGAGGGGTTCTTAGCATGCCAAGAGGGAAAAAGAAAAAAGGAATTTGTTAGAGTATTTCTCAAAAGCCTAAATTTAGAGGTTGTTAGGAGCCAAGGTGCCTCACATCTATTAATACCTCAGAGTTATTGATTACCTTTAGGCTTGATTTCAGAAAGGGCCTGTAACAAGCTGTGTGAATCAATTACAATTATGGAATTGTATAAAATAGTCAGCTAACAAAGTGAAAAAGCTTCCATCTGGGATTTGGATATTCCATGCTCCAGGATGAAGTGGGATTACACCCTACAAAGTTAATAACTTCAGTATGGAAAAGGTTATTGCCTGTATGTATGGGCAATTAAGAAGTGTCCCAGTAATGCACAAGAGAAGTTAGCACTTCCAAAGCATAAGGCAGCAAGCAATGGCTTGATCAGAAGAAAGGCAAAAACCCTTCTTGCTTCAGTTAATGAATGACAAATTAGCAGGTCAGGGGAAAATCTTTCAGTTGAAATGATTCAAAAGGTGAAGAGGGACCAAACACGGAAAAGGAATCTGTCAGCTTCAGGCTCCATTCAGTGAAAGTAACCTGAAGCCATAAAGACTTACTGAAAAGCAGAGACCTTGGTTATAAATGCTACCAGGCATTTGCCAACTTGTCAGTTGAGTCATATGGAGTAAAGGAAACCATCAGATCTGAATTAAGTGCTGCTTAGGAAGTATGTTGAGTTTTTTTTCATCTGTATCTACAAGTTTGCATGTGTGCCATATGTTCAAGATTTGTAAATAAATACTTACTTTTAGCTTAACTTTTGTTAGAAGTTATTCCAAGGAGGGCTGAGGCCTCAGACACACCTTTTCCTGTATATGGCCACCCTGAAAAACTGTGCCTTGGATATCTGTGAGGTGACCACCAAGGCCTCCACCCTCCCATGCATGCATGTGGTTCTGTCTCTGCATGTGACAGCCTCTGCTTGAGAGCTGGAAAAAGGAGCTTACAAGGAAAATGTATCTTTGTGTGACCACTGGCAGCCAGGAGAGCTCTCGGGCACATGGCAAGACAATGACTCTCTGTTTCAAGGGTCTCATGGGACATGAAATGGTGATAAAAGTCAAAAGAATGTAGCAAAGAGGTGAGAGACTTATGTCTTGCACTGCAGCAGAATATAAAAACTCTTCATGTCCTTGACAAGTAACAGAAGTTGGCCTCAGGTTGAAATAGTCCAAAGAAATAGAATGAGCATTTCTATATTACAACAGACAAAGTTAAAGGTCAGAAATGAGAAAACTGGAGGTAGCTAAAAACACAGATAATAAAGGTGGCAAACAGGCATCCTAAGATGCAGCGCACAGGATATGAAAGGGACTGACAGCCAGAGTCAGTTGGCAAAGGTGAAAGGACATAACCAGCAAAGCAGGGACAGCTTTCCAAGTCACATAGACTGTAATTCACATTGCAAAGATGGATCCTTCTGACACTTTGTGCAGCATCCACATAGTACTGAAAGACTGTTATGTATCTGTTTTATTCTTCTACCTGGAAAGAAGAAACTTTGTCCATTTTCAACAGCATAGACCAGGCAGTGTATCAAATTACACTCTGGTCTCTGGTTAAAAATATTTTATGAAGAAATTTTTTTATTATTCCAGCAATGAACAGCCAACAATGCCATAGCTTCAAAGAGCAGAACAGTTTAAATCTTCTATAGAAGCATATGCTACATGGCATACCCATGCCAAGAAGAGGACTGAGATCTTATGTGATAGGACATAAGGCAGTTATAGTTCTCATTAAATTACTTTGGGCCAGGGCATCTTAAATCCTCAGGAAACAGTTGATTTAAATGTGGGGATGATGGTATGTTCAACACTAATCTCTCAGGAGAACAGTAAGAGAATCTTCAACATCAGCAGATAGGTTAGGGAGTAGCGAAATAATTCCCATGTGCAGTTCCCATCCCTTGAGCTCTTCATAGAAAATATCCATAGTAGTACCGTGGAGTACTACAACTCTGAGTACAGCAAGAATGGAAAGTCATTGTACCATGCATTGTGCTATGCCACGTGTTGAGTCAGCAGAGACAGTGTAAGGCAGGCAATCAGCTGCTTTGACTGGAGAGGGCATGGCAGCTAGCAACTTGTCCTATCAAGCTGCTGGGGAAGTGAATCCAAGGAAGTGGCAAGAATCACCGTGAACCAGCACATAGTTCCTAGGTTAATCGGTTTAGCCAGGCCTAGATAAGCTCTTTGAAGTATATACCAATTTTTCCATCAGTGGTAGAATGCTTTTGCAACAGCCACATTGGCTCTTCTCAGAAAGCTCAGGTCTGCTTGTCCCACACTGCATGCAAGCAACTCGGTTGCTTCCAGGTGACCCCTACATTCATGGTCAGCTATTGCTCTCCTCAAGCTAACCTGCCCACTCCATGCTTTTATGTCTCCCAGTCTTTCATAAAGTTAATCCACAGGGTGGATAAATCACCGCTAAGAGTCAGCTGTGGTAAGAACTGAATGCTCACCTACCGCTTCATGTATACATCCTCAGAGTATGAATGTTGGCAGGAAGTAGCTATTCTCTTTTCTTCTGTTAGTTGCTGAATGGTATAATACAGTCTTGTTTCCCTTCCAAAAAGTGTCCTTTGTTCTGACAGTGAATTTATATAGACCAAGCAGTGACACTTTTGTACAGGAGAGTCTTAACATTTGGGTAGTTCAGGGGCATGGCTGGAAAAAATACAATTCCTGCTCAGTAAGCATTAGCCTTTTTCCACTTCTTTCCTTCCTAAAATTTACAGTCACTTCTATCCATAATTCATCTGCTCAAGAGGGAAAAAAAATTAAGGAAAGAGCCTTTTCTTATGTTCTTCACTTAAACAAAACCAGGCTTTCACATTCAAAGAGATTCATACCCTACTACCAAGATAATAGGTGAGATGTGAGTCCAAAAGTCCCCCTACTGTGTGCTTAGCATTCATGGGTGGTCAAAGCTGTAACTGAGCTACCTCACCATGGTGCAACAAGAATTCAGAGATCTATTTTATGCAATTGGCATTCTATTTATTCTTTTTGGTCCACTGTATCTCAGGGCACATTACAGAGCATTTAATCACAAAGTATCCTACCTACAGCACGGTTCCACCACAGTCTTTAGCACATGAAAAGGGAAGGAGGGGGGGAGGAGATAGGAGAAAAAAGAAAAGAGGTGGTTTGATTTTGTAAAATTTAATTCTCACCTGACTAAAAAACAGTTAAGTATTCTGATCATTGTCTTCCTCCTTTCTAACTCCTGTCAAACACATACATTCACAGCCAACAAAAAAAAAATAAAAACATTCCATGAAGACAAGAGTACACAGAAGACTGGCTGTTTCAACAATTCTTGTTGTTCCCCCAGTGGGAAGACTGTACATCTCAGAGACTATCCATCCTACCTGCTGTTTGGCTACAACATGGGCAGCTCCAACATGTGCAGTTAATGTTAAGAAGATCACTAGCACAAATGCTGCTGCCTTCTTGCTTTCTTTTCTGCTTGACTTGCTTGTAACTTATAGTCCACATCGACAGATTTAAGGAGAACCTTCTCACTCAGCCCATTCCCTATCACCATTATTGTAATCACATTATCCCCAAAGTAAAAAAAAGTGGTTTTCTGGATAGAAAGGATTATGTCAATTCAGCAGCACCCTGATTTGGTTATTATTGTACAACAATCAATTAAAAGATAACTTAATGGACTAAAAAATATCACCTACTGGTAGTATCCCAAGTAAACCTAAGTTGAGACCACTCACAAGCCCTTATGGTTTGCAGAGTAAAGGGCAGTCAAAGCATTAAAGCAATCTTATCATCTTGTCTATCCCAAAAAGAAAATTCAATATATGTCTAAATTCTGTTCATTTCATTTCCTAATAACAAGGAAGTGCTGCACGTACAGTAAGACCAGAGGAAGGAGCATGCAGTCTTTCAAATGCAATGAAGCTTGAAAAATTTAGTTTGGTGGAGATCATTCCATACAACTGTAGGTGGCTGAATTTTCCAAAAAGTAACAAACAGGCAGTGCAACAAGTTGTGTTCAGACACAGTTGGCTCAGCAGGCTGTGGTTTAGCCCCATAGGTAAGCTCAGGTTTGACGTGGGCTAAAATAAAATAGCCCTTGGCGACCGGTCACAGTAACTGAACTCTTACTCTTGGAGGACTGGTTAAGAGGTTCCGGATCCAATTCTTCCACAGTCACTGCAGCTGGAACAGAGCTGGTCTGTCAGTGCCCAACTCCATCAATCCTACATGTCTGATCTGTCTGAGTTTTGCTAAGAAAACAAAGTCAGGGAGCCCTGAGACACACAGACATAACATAAATAAAAAAACACATTCACATTTCCAACTGTCCACACATTTTGGAGAAAGTTGCACCTATGTTATATTACTCAGCATGTGGTTTCAATTGGAACAACAATGCACATTTGTTCAACTGCATGCTGGCTGTGAACTACTCTGCTGGCCATGTTTAAATATGGCACGGCCTGTGACTGCCTTTTGGGGTCAAGGGTCTGGCATGCGCCTGCTATGGTATGGTCGGTATAATCTTATAGATTACCCAAGTAGCAGCCCCAGATTCTTTGATGTCATGAAAGCATATTTATATACAGTATACATATCTGTATTTTTGATTAGGAAGAAGGCCCAGGAAAGAGGGTACTAGGGGAAAAAAAATACTATCTATCTAGGTCTTTCCATTCTCTTTGCAATAGATTCACTGAGTTAAATAATGATTTTACACTCCATCACAAAAAGAAAAGGCAAAAACTTCTGCAACAAAAACCAGTTTTCAGTTACTCAGTGGCTCACACTGCAGCCCCAATCATTACTCCTAACCCGTTGTATGGGCAGCAGAGGGGAAAAGGACAGCTAAAGTCCTCATTGCTAGTGAAATGACTCCTTTGGAAAACACAACATGTTTAGCTTGGCTTAAACAGATCTTACATCTTTATAGGACTGAAGTCCAATTGGCAAAATTCTAAGGACACATACTACCAGCAGGACACAGAAATAATTTAACAGGACTGAATGCAGCTCAGTGAATTCTTCATGTGGAGTCCCAGCCTCACTGAGGAAGCCCCATTTATGGGGACATACCCTGACAAAGAATAAAGACAGATGTTTGTTAATCTCAGAGGATCAGCCTATTTGAGCCATCCAGCCAAGAGAGCTTTGATAACACTTTGAAGAGCAGCCATGAGGAGTCAGCAAGAGTCACAACCCCAGGAAACAACATAAATTTCATCTTCATGTCATGCAATCATCACAGTCCAGCCAACACGTAAAGAGTTTAAGAGAGACAGAGACATACAGAGGGGAAGTTACATCAGATAAACACAAGCAGGTTTACTTTTGTCTAATGATCGGCAGGTTTGGTCCAGAGACTGTAAAACTGGCATGTTTCCCTGCTATAAGTCTTTTATAACCTCTCCTTTAACAAATCAAGCAGCTGTGAAAAGCAAATATTGTGATTTGACTGTTTATTTACTGCACTAGTCTGTGTGTAGTTCTCTTCTTGTGTATATCAGCACCACTAACCAAATATATTTTACATCTTCTGTAGCACAGGGGCAGTTTGATGTGGTAAAGAGTGCCTACAGTGAATTTCTGTAAAACTGCATTCTGTAAGTGCATACAATGTCTAAAACAAAAGGAGAAATGGGAGAATTTCAAGTGGACCTTGCATCTCTTCCCTATACAGTTCTAGTCCTGACAGCTGAAAGATGGATTTATTCCCTCCTACAGCCTCAGTAGTAAGTCAACACTATAGTCAGTCATGTCCATCCCAAGATAAAGCCAAGACAACCTTAAGGAACAAACAAAAACACTTCTCAACACATATTTGAGTCCAAACTAGAAAAGCTTATTACACGTTTTGCCTAGAAAATATATTATCTAAGCATCTCCTGATAGAATTTGTCAGTAAAGCTTTAACAGGGGTTTATTATTCAATGGGTTTAGTAATAGCTCTGTATTTCATTGTCCAGGCAGTTACAGAGGTTTGTGTGGGTTTGGGTTTTGTCTTTTCACTTCCTGAGTAGTAACTTAGGGGTGATCATCCTCAACAAAGTGCCTGAAAATTAAATCCATCTGCTTCTAACAAAATAAGGAACAAGAAAATGGATCCAGCACAGTTTTCATTTGCTAAATACCACTTATACCCAGCACTAGTACCCTCCCAGTGGAACTCTGGTTCAGAACAGTGGCTTGAAGCAAACCAACTAACAAGTGAAAAATAGTCATAAAATACCTATTACTGTTGAGCCTTTCAGACTAACATCTAAAAGGCCGCACCACCTTCTTACCAGCAGAAAGAGGGGATTTTTGAGAAATTTCTCTCAAATAGATTTGAAGAGATTTAAAACTTGTTTCTCTATAGTTTTCCACACATATAGTTGGAGGCTGACATTTGACAGAGTGGCAATTCCTAAATTTTGCATTTATGACATTTTTAAGCACATGCACATGAAGCTATCTTATCTGGGCAACTGAAAATCTTTTTATGCTCACAGATACAAGTTCTGAAAATAGGCATATATCTGTGGCATATAAGAACAGAGCAGTGAGTCCCACCTTCCAAAGAAAACTTCCACCATTCTTTTTGGGACAAATAGCAGAGTAGAGTACTTACTGCTCAAAATGTATGCAGCAGCACCCAGGCAGTCTTTAGTGCATCACACAATACCAGGAAAGAGAGAAGTAGATTGGCCTTTCAAATTTATGGAAAAATATAATGCTGACAAAACCCTTACTAGCAAAATGTTTTTCTCCCTTAGCAAAAGTTTTGGGTGGTCTTTGGTAACAACAACAAAAAAAGAAACCTTGGCTGCAGCTAGGTCACTGGCAAATGCAAAACCAAATATCTGGCACCAGGTGTGAAAGTAGTGAGGCACCCTGACCTCACAGCCCTTAGAATTCTGCAGGATTTCCAACTCACACCTCCTCCATCAGCACTCATCACACTAGCTGAAATTATCTTGGCAGTGGGGATAATTATTCATTAGTTACAATAAGTATTACAGATGTATCTGAACCAAAGGCAGTGCAGGGGTCCCATGGACAGTGTTGAGAACTCCCACAGTGTTTGCTGAAAACTCTCCTCTGGAGAGGCTGGGAGCTGCTCCTGCAACCAGCAAAGGCACCACTACAAAAATGCTCCTTCCCGTCTATCCTGAACTAGGACGCCCACTACAGCCATGTGACTTTCCATCAGCTTCAATCATCTTCTAGACAACTGGGTGAGGTGGACCAGTGCAAATATTGTAAAAAAAGTCCTCAGTTTCTTAAGAAATGATCTAAGCCACAGATCCATAACTCACTCCTCATCGGGCCCCACCCAGAAGATCTATGGTTGATCTCCAGCTCCCCTTTCAGTAACAACAAATTTGCTTTTCCAGCCAGGCTTTTTCGTTCCTCCTAGTATCAAATGACACTCCAGCCTGCCATCTAGGTCCCTGTCCTTCATACAGATAGCACATTGCTGGGAAATGTTTGCTTTGCCATATGCCATCACAATCCTGGGATGGAGTATCAAATGACAGACTTTCATCTGGATATAATTTATTCATTATATCACTTCTTTATACTAAAGAAAATGCACCATTGTGAAAGTATGGATGGAAAATACATTTTGGCTATTGAATAACCTGGAAATTATTAAAGTTAAAAGCTCTTGAGTCAGACAGAGAAGCATCATATTATTAGAATAATATGTTAATGTTTCAGTCATGCAACCTCTGTGGGTCTTTCGAAACACCTGTGGAAATAAGTTTTGCGCTATTACAATGCTAACAAATACACTCAACCTAGTCAGTTTAATTGCTCAAATTATCCATATGACTGAGTTTTATGAGCTAATAAAAGACATCCTGATATAAACATAATAAATACATTGAAAAAAATACTACACATTGACTCTATTTTTGACATCATCTTCCTTTTTTTTTTCTCCTCTATTTTCCTGTTGCTCAGGTTGCAACCAATACAGCTGCTACTCAGAAGACCCCTGGTGCTCTTGCTGTGGGATGAAAACTGTGAGAGCACATCATCTACCATAGGAAAGAGTCTATCTTTAAAAAGAAAAGAACATTGCAGAACAGATTTAACTCTTTCCAAGGAAAACATGTCAATGATCCAGTTTCCTCTTTCAGCACGGAGAAGAAGCACCATTTCTTGCTATCTCCCTTTCCCTTTGTTAGGCTGAATCCATGTTTCCAAATGTCATCACACCTCAACCTCACCTACTGGCTTTTCACTTTTACTGCCTTCTCCAACTGTTTTGTCATTGATAACAGAGTCTGGCAAACCATTTTCCTTACATAGCATTAACATCCCTGCTTCTATGTTCATAATTGTGCCATAAAAGTGAAAGATGGTAAAGTTTTATGATGTCTAAAGATGAGTCTGAGTGGCAAAACTTGCATAGTAAGTGAAAACTTTGCCAACTTGAGAAGTGTAGGGTTTCAAGCTCTACATAACTTTTTTTTCAGTTCTATATTATTACATGTTCTGATACCTTCTTGTGAGGAAAGAGATGTGAATACACTAAGGCATTTTCATCTTTAGTTTCTGATCACAAAAGAAAAGTTTACCACTAAAGATAAGAAGGTTAAGATGTGACAGTTTAAATATTTGATTCAGGAACATAGAAAATGCTCAAAAAAAATAGGCCTTTGCATTAATGAATTCATTATGTATTCCTCATTTTAATTCCAGTCCACATCAGTAAGAGACAACTGGTTACCAAATGGAAGTGCATGAATTAAAAAATAGCAGTATTCCTGAAGCATTTATTACCAAATTAGTGATTGAGAAGAACTAAATTATGAGAAAAGTCATTCAAAATAAAAAGCAAACACCATTCTAATTCAAGCACAGGCTTAGAAAGTATTTATGATCCTCACAGTACAGAAAAAATAATTTCCTTCACATTCTTAAAATGAAATTTACAGTTATATGAATCTTTGTTAAAGTAGAAAAGTAGGGCATATATTCATAGATTCATATATGCAATGTAAGAGTCTGATGTTTTTATTCCACTTTATCAAAATATAATCACACAGCTCCTTTATGCTTCTGATTCTGTGCATTTGAACAGTTCAACATTACCAAAGTCTTTCAGAAACTGCCCACTCCCTACTGTGATGTTCTGAAACAGCCAAACTGACCAGCTGATTAGCCTATAAAAATCTGGTCCAAAGCAAAAATTCAGAGTCCCAAATGAAGCTCTCTTAGGAACCTTCTTTTGGTGGTTCAAGACATTGAGAGCTCCAGCTCTGCCAGGCATTACCCTATCTGGAGCAGGAAGGGCTGAAGGGAACCATTCCTCACCCATATTAGTTCAGCCAAAATATTTGCCTCAAACTGCCAACACAGTTGATGGTATGTTACTTTCACATTAGGTCTCACCTGGCTATGAGGTGGAGCAGCTGATTGTTCTTGCTCTATGCAGGTGGGTACCCTTGAGTAGAGAAGTGCAGCAGAGAGCTGGAGATGGCCCTATTTTAAAGCACTACAACTAGAACTGTTGGAGATCTCCTGTCTGAACACTTAAAAAAATACAGACCTCTGAATCATTTTCCATTCCTCCAAAATCATCTTATGCTTCCTGCTTCGTTTACCTGATAGAAACTTGTAATGAACTATGAATACCAAATCACTTTAATGAACATTAATATCACTACAAATAACCAGAATGAGAATTGTGTGTGTGTGTGTATATATATATGTAAAGGTTATATATGTGTATATACAGATAGGTACAAAGATACAACCTTTTGAGTGTTGGGGTTTTTTTACCTAATGAGGAATCCAGGCTGTCCACATAGTAAGACTCAGGAGTAATGTTTATTGGAGATGGCTATAAAATGGAAGCTATCCCACTTTGAAAAGAAAAAGCACAAGCTCCTTTGCCCCACTGCACTGTCTAATTAACAATGACATTCTTCTGAGGATCTTAAAGGCATCAGCAAATCCAGGCACTTCCGCAAGAGGTTGAAATGTAAACACATTATCAATTTAACAGAGATTCCTTGCATCAGGATCCAGTGCAGGATTATTTTTCCTTCCCTTTATACATATGTTAAAATAATCATGTAAAAGGATTCCTGTCCTGTGTCTTCAAATCTTTCAGAGGATGATTCACTCTATTCATTTTCACTAGGCACAGTACAGCTTAACTTTAACTGAACAAACCTTTTATACATTTAATGTGGATTCAGACCCATATGCAGAGACTGAATGACTCTTTGGTAATAATGCCAACAGACTGAAACAAAATACACATATAGGAAAGAAAGCATGGGTGAGAGGGAAGTGCTTGGCAGAAGGAAAGAAGCTTTTGGTAATTTGGTGGTATGTGAGAGAAACTGGGCAGCCACTGAATTACATCTTTCCATCTGCCCTGTCCCCACTCATCAGCGTCCTGGGCCCATACATTCCTCCCTTGGGTAAATCATTTGGAAAGCAGAAGGAAAAACGCAGTAGCTCAGTCAGTATGATTCAGGGGTTGGGAAGAAGGAAATTGGCCTGCAAAACTGTAACTCCATCTACAGAGAGGATGGCTATATGTATAGAAGAGATCTGCCTCACCCACAAACAAATCCTCTCTCCCCAAATAGGGCAGGATTTAAGCAGGATATGCAGCAAGCTACCCTAAAGTATACTGTGAAGGTCCACAGTCTCTCTTGGTGACAGTTAATCCTTCCACAGGTAGCATTCAGTTATTGCCAGTCTCACTGAAAAACTGATTTCCTATCGCTTCAGTATTTTTAAATGCCTCACAGGCAATATAATTGGCAATGAAAATCATCGTTTTGCAATGCCCTGGTGTTGCCATCAGTCATTTTCCTCTTCTGAAGCTGTTTTAAAGCTGTCAGCAGGCCTGTACAGTAACTGAAGCATAGGGAGATGAAGTGGGTGCATAAAGAATAGCTAAGCTTTAATTTGAAGTGCAGATGGATCTGTGCTGGGGGCTATTTCAGTTTATCTAATCTACACTCATTCCACATGATAGGGACACAGCAAAGCTGTGCCTCATGTAACTCATCACACTCCAAGATTAGATGCAAGACTACCACAGCAATTGAAGGAGACGCAGTGTCAAGGTTGTTGGAGGTACAGATGAGCTATTCAATGCATGAGAAGCACACCAAACCATCTTTGCCAGCTGCCAGTTCCTATGTTTTATGTCCCTCTCAAACACACCAGCTTCCTGTTCCATGTAATCATCCAACTGCTTGTTGATACCACCTCATCCTAGTATCACTAGAGGAAGCTAATAACAGGAAGATATTATTTCTTTGCAAACAAAAACAATGGGGTGGAGGAAGGACAAATAAAACCCCAGGCTGGTAGTGAGCTGGATGATGACAGAATCTCTGATCTCTGAATGACAAACCTCACTCTGCATACACACACTTAATTGTGGTCCGCAACCAGCCCAGGTTTTGGCTATGCCACAAAAGGAACAGAGAATTGACAGCAGGTCCTCAGCTGAAGATCTTCTTGCAAGTAAAGATCCATTTGACATTTTGGACTAAAGATCAATTTCAATGTGTTACACAATCCATTTTAGAAAGCTTTCCTTCAGAACCAGTGTTCTCATTAAAAAACTCACATCCAGAGAAACTCAGGAAGAAAAAAAGAGAAGCTTCTCTGCTGTGGCTAAAATCTTGCCTTTACTTTTGGGTTTTTTTTCCTAATAGTGAGGCCATAGGCACCATGAGAGACTATAAAACAAAGAGAAGATGTATCTCAATAGTTATTTCTCTGGTCACCTGCTGAGGAGTCAAGGAGAGACTGGTTTATGCCAGAAAGATCAAAATATTTGCCTTTATTTCTTAGTATGTACAAACAAACTTACACTGGAAACATATTGAAAAGGAGGAACTTTGCTTCTGCTAGGTGTTAAAGTCAGAGACATCCTGGATGGAAATGTCTCAAAATGCTCACTGATTTATTTTTGCAGTTCTCCCAAGTGTCTTCACACCTTCATTTGTGATCCAGATATTCATGTAACACTCTGGAATTCATCAGAGACTAGTCTGAAATATTGTCACAAGGCAGCCAAATGGTCTTGAGATGCACTGCTAAAATTCAAACGCACACACTGCACAGGAACCTTTTCTAGCAGCCTTTACAGAAGGAACCGGATAAAGCTGCCAAAGAAAATGGAAATTAACAGCCAGAAGTATGTGAAAATAACCCCCAGAATTGTGCACTTTATCTCTACTGGGGAAACATTTTCTTTTCCTTTCATTCTTAATTCAATTTACATTTATTTCCATTGTATTTTGGAAAGTCATTTTGCACCAAATCATTATTTCTATCAAGTTTTAGACAGACTTATTTTTACTTCACTAAATCATGTAGCAAATGCCCTAACTTGAATCAAGGGACTTCAGCAACTTCATCTCTTAGTACAAACAGCCAATGTCTCACCTCTTATAAAACACTCCAGCATCTCTTGGTTTGTAGTTTTCTGTCCTTGCTGTGATCACTGATACAGTTTACACCAACTAGACTATGCTGGTACCGATAGACTTGCAGTATTCATTACCTCCAAGGACTTGATAGTACTGTTTTTTGAACAGGTTTTCTACCAGCATTCCTAGCTAGAACACAATTGCCTGAAAAATTAGGGAATACACAGTGGGAACAGGAACACTACTGAAAACAAGGTGTTCTATTTTAAGACTGAGAAAAGAGCATGCAAAAATGTTCTTATGTTCTCCAGACTCTAATTATCTGGACAGGTCAAGTTTGGAGACAGGCATTTATATCTGTGGTTACTGTTGTTGCTGCTGCTCAACAGTCACACTTAGGAAATGTTGAATGTTATTCCACCTTTTTGTCTTCTCAGTAAGCCTATACTTGGAAACACTACTGCCAACCACAAAGAAAAGAACAGCAATTTGCAGACCCACTTCCTTTTATCCTGTCCTGCCACATTATTTTGTCTCTATTGTGGAAAGGGTCCACTGTATCTGCCAGTTCAACAAAAAACAAGCCTTCCTCTTTACCTCCTCTGCATTTCCATCAATATCAAAACCTTTCTGGATTCACCTATATTTTTTTCCTCCCACCATCCTCACAAAGAAGGCTACCATCCACTAATTTCTTAACCACAATATAGTCTTAACATTATTTCCCACCAGGAAATGAGAAGATTCATGGCAAACTCTACTCCAGTTCTACTGAGGATTGCTTCTCAGTGTTCATTATGGACTGAAAGCAACAGAGATCAGCTCCTCAGCAAAGAAAAATCATTACAACCATAAAAAACTCACCATATGCACACACTGTTGTACCATAATAGTTCTTGTAGTCATGCCCAGATGAGTAATAATTCTGAACAAGACCGTTAAAAGTACCTAAATGTTTAATATGGTTGTCATCTTCTGTTAGTGGTGAGTCCTCTTACCTGGAGTGGTAAATATTTTTGTGCTTTCAGAACCTGGGGTTCTAAAGTTACCTACGTTTTGCTAGCAACACTTGCAAGCAAGCTAAGACTTCAAGTCACGCTTTATTTCAATGGGGCTGTACTAACTGGCTGGAGAACTTTATAAAACCCCTCAGTACTTCAGACAATCATTTATGCTTGTCACTGGCACTTTGAAACACTGTCCTTGAAGAGCTTCCAGTGCCCATGACAGAGGAGTTAAGTCCTGGCTCACAAAATCTAGTCAGCTCTCAGAGACATAATCAATGTTTACAATGGAAACCACTGCATCAACCAGGCGGCCAAAAATCTCCATTAGCATTGAAAAAAAGCCCCCAAAATGGCTATCCCTGGCTCCTGAAAATTAACCACAGCTGTTGGTAAAAACTAGTCCAATTCCACAGGAAACCCACAGAACTGGCAACTTCAAAACAGTTACTAACTTCCCCAAGCAACTTTTAATCATGATCCCTCAAGCCATGTGGAGCCAAAGCGGATGCAGCATCCATTCTCCAAGCAAGCCTCATCATCGCTCTCTTTGCTGGCCTCCTCCACTGTCTCTCTCTCAGAGCTCTCTCCAAAATGCAATGGTCACAGAAGAAGTCATCAAAACTTTCCAGAGAGATTTTCAAGAAAAACACATTTCAACATACTTCAGGTACACAACCCATGAAGAAATCTACAGCAGTTTATACACAAATACTGTTTTCCCAGAAGCTTAGGGCCAAATTCTGAAGTAATTGAAACCTCATGTAAGCATTGACTCTAGTGAGAGCAAACAGGTGTTATGTCAATTATCACAGATTATCTCAGTGAAATAGCACCAGTGTGGGCTTCCACTATGACAACTTCATACAGCTGGCATAAAAGGTCTTACACACGACAAAACCAGGTACAAGAGGCTCACCAGTGTTTCAGGGCAGAGTACAGTACTATCAAAGGAAAGTAAACATGCCAAGGTTTCTTCCAGACCAAAAAATCCCAATGACTCTCATCTACAAGGAGTATTTAACAACTTGCACAAGCTAGAGGAGGCACAGGACTGCTCTGATACAGACCAAGGGCTCAGTGCATGGCTGGGGGAAAAAAATGCCTAATAAAAATTCTGTTATCCAGATCTTCTTTTCTTTTAGGAGGATTCTTTGCAAAAATAAGAGGTTATTGCTTCATGTACACAAAAGCAAGCAAACCTTTCTTCACTCTACAAGATTACAGTGTTCCTTCCTTCACTATTGAACAGGACTTCTACTGTCTAAATTCTACTTGCCAACTCCTACACCCTCCTCAACTTTCTAAAGGGAAAACTAACCTGCAACAGCTGTTGGACAGTGCTTGGCCTGCCAATTACTGAAAAGTAGCTAGAATATGTACTGTTTTATTATGCATGTACAGCCTTATATCCCTTTAGCAGTCAAAAAAAAAGCTGAATCCATGCTTTCTTCTCCTGACTACAAAAGAAGCATCAAGAAGTTAAGGATTTTCTAAGATACAAATGACATTGCCTCTCAGCTAGTTATACAGTGTTCTTTGGGCTCTAAAAATTGTCCAGGTACCAAGACTGATTATATTTAAATTAAGGAGCTGTTAAAGACAATGGAGCATAAGCAATAAATCTGTGGGACAGCAAGATGTGACAAATTGAATTTACATTACTTCTGTGAGTTTAAGGGTGATTTCTATACCCTTAAGCTGTACAACATGAATCTTCAAAGGGCAGAGGCAAGGGAATTCAGCCTGATATCTTTATACATGCTCAGGAAACAGGCTAAGTTTTCAATATTTTTTTTACCTATTTATCAGTTTGCTGAAGACATTTTTAGAGCATTTCACTTACACATAATTCAGAAAGAAAAGCTCCCTACTTACATCTGAAACCACATCAAACTGCTCCAAAATATTTAGGAAGATCTTCACATAGGGAGCACTGAATTTTGACATCAACTAGTTATATCACACCTTCAAAGACCACAGGAGCTTCACAAATGGAGAGATAACATGGTCATATCTGCCTTGGCATTTAACAAATGAGTAGCTAGCCATATCATATTGACAGTATGTGGATATTTGACAGACAATTTAGCACTGGTAGCTGCTCCACATGCTTTTAGTCAAACTAACAGCACAGAAGTGTATATGCATACGACATAATCAGTCTGGGACAGTATTTAAAACACAATTGCTACTTGTTCTTAAAACCAAATGCTACAATATACAACTGTATTTGCAGCCTTTGGATGCTGGCATATGTGCTGGCTAGACCTCCTGCAGCCAGGCAAGCACTGGAAGTGTTGCCTGTTAGGAGAAACTCTGCCCACGTGCTCTGGGACTCTTTGGAATTCCCGAGATTGAAAGATTACCTCATTGTTAGACAGCACCTAAGTTGAAACACAATTAGGCCAGGCATCTTCCATTATCACTTTAAGAAGGTTTGCCAGCTCTTTTTGGGATTAATAGACAATAAATAGTTGCAATGTGCCTCCCAACCCCAAAAATATTGATCTATGAGGTAGAACCCTGGGATGTTCCTTTGCATAGTGCTTGAGGTACTTGTGCAAATAATCTTTCATGGATGGATAGATGGACATTGGAATAAATTGGTAACTAAAAGGTTTGTAATATCAGATCTCTTTGTATTAAAAAAACTATTAACGTGTTTCAAAAGCATCTATTTTTTTCCACACTTTCATTATTCCTCAAATATTTCAGCTTGAAAGAAGCTAAAAATAAAATAAACAGCAAAAGGCATCTCAGGTGTAATGACATTAAACAGCCTGAGGAATAAACATTATGTCTAAATTAGCCCACTGAGGAAGGATGGGGGAAAAAGTAAATGTATTTAACTAATTTGTACATCAGGCAATTGTATTTTAAGAACATGAATCTTCCCTTAAATCTTTTGAAAAAACAGGAAATAAATACCTCCTCCAAGCAATTCTAGTTATCCTAAAGGAGTTATCTGGGATGGTATTGGTCCTGGATTTTTACTACAATCCCTTTACTATTAACACTATGCAATCATCCATAGGACTTTTTTCAGGTGACTTAAAATACATGGAGGCTAAATATCAGATGTCACAATAAAGTCTTATCCCTTGTGATTTCATTCATGAAGTTACATGCAAGAAGTTTATGGTGAAAAGGAGGTTCAAGGGAAACAGTTAAGGTAAATTAAAGCACTTACCTGTTACATTATAGATAAGCATATCTCCTACCACCATATAAGATGAATGTAACTGGAACCCAAATTACAAGTCAGGGCAATGCTTAGCAAAATTTTGTAAATATTTCCACCTCACTACCAACTTGACCCCATAAAAATACAAAACTCAGCAGAATTCCATTTTTTAATAGCTCTGAATCCAAACTATCACAAATTCTGAAATACCAATCGACAGATTAAAAATAGGTTAATGTATACATGTATGAAGGACACAGACATCCACTAAAATATTGGTTCTATAAAAACAGATAGACATTTTTTTGTGAATTAGTATGAAATAAACTCACTTCTGAAAGCAGTTTAGAAACTGATCCAAATGCAGTCAAAAAACCCAAGTCTTTCCACTACTTTCAGTAGTGTTTGGATCAGGCCCTGATTTATTTATCATCTTCTATTCATGAAGACCCTCAGGGTTCCAACAGACTCATTAGATTAAATATAGATCAACAAAAAATATCCTTGTGATTCTCATTTCCTCCATGTTGAGGAAGCATGATTAACCTGAGCACAGTAATTAGTTGTTGAGTACAACTATTGATTTCTAAAGACTCACACCTGGTTTTGAACTTTTTTCTGCATCTCCTGCCAAGCCCCATGGAGATATGTTATATAAGGTATTATGCAAAAGCTGTAAGTCTGCTAAATTAAATATGGTGCTCTGGGGTCTTGGAAAATTAAGTGTGGCAAAATCAGAGACTTTTACCTATACAACTAAGTGAAAATAAGCAGTTAGAAAGCACACTGCACTTCATTGTTTTGAATTCTTCAGCCCATTACTAAATTTAAAGCCAGCACTTGGGTTTATAGCTTCTTTCCAGTGATTTCACATTTCTCATCTTATTTTCAATGCTGGTTAGAACTAGAACCTTTGTCTGTACCTTTTTCAAATGAGCTCTCAGATTAGATTTCCTCCTTGAATGCTATTCATATTCCTTCTTTGGTCAACAATTGTCATTTGTTTACCTGTCACTTTGAATTTAACTTCTGTTCATTATTTCTTTACATTCACTTCATTTTTCTGTTGTCACCTCAAAGAGACTCCACAAACTTGAAAAACTATTTGAGAAAATGATATTTGGGTGCATCACTTGTTCACCTTACTCTTCTTTTTGGTCTTGAATACACACAGAGACCTCTGTTGTTAGATTTGTTCAGAGCATGGTTCAGTGATGAGAAAGAGTTGGGTCAGGCTCTACACTGATTTCACAGCCAATTCCAGGGACACATTTTCTAGTGAGTGTCTCAGTCCCCCCATTCCCAACTAGTTAAAATTTTATTCCTGTTCTTCTTTGACATTTTCCCTAGCTAAACTATTACATTTCCTAATGGAGATACTTTACAATAGTTATAAAGTTATAGATGTCAGCAGAGGGCATCTTCATTGTGGCCTTTCTGGTTTTCAAAGACATGGTATTCTCTGGGCATTTAAAATAACTATAATGCATTGTTTCTTTTGCCTTTTTTTGGTGGAGGGGAGGGGGAAACCAACAAACTTTCATCTCTAGCATATTAGTTCAAGGCTCAAACAGCACTTAAATCCCACTTAAGACCACAGGTCAGGGTAAATTTCACCCTCGAAGAGCTACACAGAGGGAGCTGGTTTCTTTCTTTTGTCCCACTTTGGAAAAAGTCTGTCACTGAACTGTGTATCTGGACTTTCTCCTCAAATGTGGTCTTCAAATCACAAGTGGCCCCAAAAGACCTCTGTCTGACAAGACATGAACTCAGCTAGAAAATTATGCAAAACAAACAAAAAAAACCCACCAGAAGCAAATTTTTCTTCTTAATTTGCATAGAACAGTTATCTAAATTGAAAAAAATGTTACCCAACAATATAAGAAGTGCTGCTAATTAAATACTAACAATACTACTTCTTTTACACCAGATGAAAATCAATGTATTCATGTTCTCATGACAAGAGAAACATCAAACAGTGTAGCATAAGCTTATCCTAAAGTAAACAGATACAATTCTATTTAGGTGGGTAACATACACTAATCACCAGAAAAGGGAGGCTACAACATTAGGGCCTGGAATGTCAACTGTTTAAAAGGCAAGCATTTAGGCTAATGAAAAATGTTTCCCATTATTAAACTGTCTTATAAATACTTATTGGGCAACACTAGCAGGAGTGGTAAGAGAGCTGAGTATAATATAGCATATGCTGTATATCATGTGTTTGCCTCTGCTTATGTTAAGAACGTGTATGTTATTTATGAACAGTGAAGCTGGAAGTTTAAAGACCCATTTTGGGGACCAAAGTTAGATTAGGCACACTCACCACAGACCACATTGTCAGCAAGTCTCATAACTTAGAGTTACAGTACAGTGACTCGTGTCACAGGCAGCCACATTTCAGCACTGTTTACTGCACTTGGTGGCCTCTCTGTGTCAAAGGTGAGCAACATGGTACCAAATTTACATGGGCTTTCAACCAGCTTTCAGATTCAAATTTCAAAACATATGGGACTAATTTTGAAGACAAAGTCAACTTTTAAATCAAGCAGCAAAAAAGAATGAATCATTTTAAACAAGATCTTTAACCATTACAACAGAAGAAGCCATCAAACAACCCAGGTTCAATTGCTGGAGTGCAGTTCATGTACATGGTAGCAAATAACACTTCCAGCAACTTTACTGGTGATTAAATATGTTCCCTGTGGTTAAACATGTGCTTTACTTAACTTCAGTGGCTGCCTTCACCTACCTCTACAAGCACACACACAGTCACCTCACTGAATTATCAGACGTAGTATCTCATGAATACCTGACTCCAGTAACAGCTACCTAGGCTTACAGCTCTAAAGACATGTAGGATGCATGTATTCAAAATGCATAACACAGTAGATATCAAAAAGCAAGCATTTAAAATCCATTTTTTAAGTACTGAAATGTTCCAACAGAAAAATTTATTCAGGGCAAACATCCTAGATATTTAAACTTAATGGCATGCAGCTAACAGCAATTGCTACATTTTTAGTTTGAACTATTTAAGAACAAGGTTAAAGCTATTAAAATCATTTATGTTTAGCAGTATTTTAAAAAAATAAAACCATTAAAAGTAATAAAAAGCAGAATATTCATATTGTTGAAGGCTCATAACAAATGAAAGGATCTGTTTCACTCAGTTCTGGTCTCTGTAGGACAAAGCTTCTTCCATCACACTACTACGTAGTGTAGATGCTCATTAGCAACCTCATCTTTTCCAAGCCCTTCTCTGGCAGGGACATAATACAGAAACAGCCTTCATGAAGGAAAGCAGGACTCAATTTTATTTTATCCCAAATGCTATAATAAATCCTCTTATCAGAAATTAATTCAAAGGCAGGTACAAGCCACACCTAGAAACAAGCCACCAGCCAGCAACTGCCTTGTGACCCAAAGCACAACAATATCAACTGCTGCAGAGACTTTTCCCTATGTGATAACACTATTGATTGCAAATACAACTTTCATCCTTTTCTGAATTATTAGCTTCACAAATATATACTGATGAGTTTTAAAATCACCCTTCATGTTATTTAGTGTAGTTGCACAAATTTGTTAACCATAGCATCCATTTTTGGCACTGTTAAATGTATTAATTATATTTTATGTCAAAAAATTTCATCACTTTTAATAGAAGTAGAAATTAAAATACATCTAGATTTTACCATAGTCAGGTGAATAGCAGGCACAACAAAACTCAAAAGCCAGAAGTAAACCATATTAAGAAATGTATCTTATAAATCCTCTGTAACACTAAGTTATCATGATACCCTGAACTGCAGAAAATACTCCTCTCTGTTAACTAATAGAAGCACAGGGCACTCCTGAAGTATCAAGGGGAATACATTAAATGAATGGGTTTCTGTTTTGTTCAAAGCAAAATAAATCACTATTATGGTTTTGAGTCTATGTATTCTTTTCCCAGATACACTGTCTGTTGCAGGGAAACAGCCAAATGGCAGAGTCATTTGAAAGCAAATCTACACACTGACTACCAATCATTTCAAGTAAATAATAATTATTTTCTCTGACACCTTATGAAATGTGAGTGACTGTACCTGAGTTTGGGTATCCTCAGTATCGGTGCTGTCATTCCCTGCTCACAGTATTGCTCCTATGAAAAACACCTTCTGCCAAGATTAACAGTGGCCTGGAAATTTTTCTGAGCAGAGATAATGAGGTGTAGCTGACTGCCACCAAGCTCAAGTGAGCAAGTGCATCTGAGTTATTCTAGAAGCAGTGAGAAGGGCTGGCTGAAAATCAAAACCCACTTTATTTGCAAAAAGGGGGGAAAAGCTTTAAAAAGAGCCTAGAAAGATCTCAGAATACCCATTCCAGCTGAGAATAGACAGAGAAGTCAACAGCAGCTCATGGGGTTTATGAATTGTGATAGTCTTCTTGAAGTCTTCTAGATCACACTCATCCTCTGTAATCTCTCAAGAGACAACCAGTGGATATGCTGAAAGTTCTCATTGAGTTATGCAAGTACTCAGGAAGAAAGTCTGGTTCTCAGAGATGATCTGGAAATGGCTCATTTCATTAGCAGGAAGCTTTTTCTTTTTTTTTTTGTTCTTCCTTCTTCAGCCTGAATACTTGTCCCTTTGCTGCTGACATTGTGCTAGCCTTCTTATCTTCTTAGTGAAGATTGAAGACAAAAAATATTAACCTTATTGGAAGCATCTATTTTTAGCTTTTCTTCTCCTTTGAGCAGTGGATGAGCTCTGTCCTTGGTCTTCCTCTTAATATGTTTGCAGAATGCCTTGTTACTCATTTGTACCTTCTTTTGTACATTTTGTACCATTATAACATGCCTTAGACTTTCTAGTTACATCCTTATGTGTTCATACAATCTCCTTTGAAACTTTCTCATTTCTATTTCCATGCAAGTATTTTCACTGCCATGTCATTTCTGTTCTGTGGGTAAAGGACTTCAGAGGCCCATCTGCCAATGTAGGTGATTTCATAAGATTAGATCTGATATTTTGCAAAATAGATTCCTTCTTCTACATTACAACATTTTCTTCATTTCTAAAATTTACAGTGTTAATACAAGACTCTTGCTGTACCTAGGTGTTTGTCTTCTGTTGTAGATATTTAATATATACAAAAGTACTTCTTATTATGGTCCATAACCTAGGAAGAGAAAAAATTGTGGACTCAGCAACCACCATTTGGACTAGTAATAATAATAACTGAACTTCAGCTTTGAGGGCTGTCTACAGTTCCCTAAAGGAATATGAAATGTATCTTTGCACTGATGGTATTTTGTCTGCAGTGTGTCATATTAAATAAGCAGTAACACATTATCCATCTGTCCTGCTCAGCTCAAAGTCCATATTCATTTAGCAAATGTTTCTGCAAACAAGTGAATGATGAACAAGCAAAAATGATGAATAATTATTAATAAAGGAATAGCAATAAGAGAAAGCTTATATGACTATGTAAATCCAATTTTAATTCATAATTTTGCCAAAAATTTTTTCAGGGCAGAAGCTTTCTTTGTTTGGTCTAAGTCTGAAGAGATCTTTGCCAAGTATGACAAAATATGATTCAAACATCTAAGTTACCAGATCACAACATAGTTTAAGATTATTTTCTTTTTACACAGATATAAAAATATGTCTGGGAATTTTTAAACCTCAAACTTGGCAGGTGACACCACTTTAAATAAAAAATAATTTGTATTTAAAATCTGTTATTTGCCCAACATTGCCATTGAAACCTCGTATCAGTAAGAAACATTCAGGTCCAAATGGCTGCCAAATATTACATCAAAAAGTCATCATCACTTCTACGTTTAAAGAAAGCTTCTTCATGTAAGTGACAAGAACATTTCTTCTGCACTTCAATTGCACAACACAATTTTTGAGCACCAGAATTAACATGGTCACTAAGTATGTGACTAAAGCAAACAGATGTCACCAGATATGCTATTGTTTACATCACTCAGAGCTCTCCCTCTCTTTTTTCCCTTTTTCTAGGTCAATATATTTGGCTTTGGTATCCATCTGGGAACCCTAAAGTACAGTTTACCTTAAGATGCAAAACACAAGCATATACATCATTTTGCTTTATTCTTCTCTAAATAATTGTTTCCATATTTTTGGCTTCCTTCAGAAGGAGTGTCAAATTGTTTTGATGATTAGCTGATGAAAATGAGGAGGCTTCTTTCCATGGCACTGCCATACACATCTCACCTCATTCAAGTTATTTCCTTTCATATCATGACTCACGAGTGCTGTTTAGCCACTTCATTCAAGAAATACATGTTGTTTCCTTTCTTTATTCAATAGGTTCTCTGGCTTATAAAGAGCCTCAGATCTTCCAGAGAGTGCTTACATGTATATCCAGAAACTTGCATGCATAGAAACATGAAATTGTCTCAAGAGTCAGAAATACAAAGCAGCAGATACCCCTCATACTTCAAAACTTTTATGAGTCTATAAACTAAACCTCTGTTGTATTCAGGGAATGACTGTGGTAGAAGATGACCTCCTTTCCCAAACACTGAGATGTGTGTTTGAAAGCACTGCTTGAAACTGTTTTAAGCATTTTGCTTTGATTTTTGTCTAGGCAACTGTATCAAAGCTGGCTGGGTGGGTTTGTGAGATGCAGTTCAGCACTGTTTTCTGAAGGATCTCACTGTTCAGCTCTGCCCTACATTTACCAGACAATTTGTGCAGAAGCAATTCTTCTCTGAGGTGAATGCAGCTGAATCTGTTTGAAGCAGTTAAGGAGCTGGCTCTTTGTTTGCTGTATTGTTCTCTTAGTTTAAAGGATTTCTGATAAGAACACAACGTGAAACAAGCTTACACAGCACTGACTTGTACTCACAGCTTATATTCCTTTTGACCTCAAGTCACCTCAAGTGATTCACATTTATTGGAATGCTATTGACCTGGTGGTAAGTGAAGTGTGGACACCAGTTATGTAAGCTTTGACTTCAGATGCTATAGCTTCATAATGGATCACATGAAGAAAGTATATGAGAAGTGATGCAATACAGAAAAGTTGTGGGTTTGCTGCATGTCCCGCTAAATGATTCTGAAAAGATTGTGTATTGAGGTAGATTAGGCACAAAATTTTAAGACTTGAAAGTTTGCCTAAGACAAATTGTGTAACTATATACTCCTAAACTTCTAACTTTTGGAGCAGGAAACCAGCCAAATGATTCAGAATGTGAAGGAAAATCAAAGTGGTAAATATTCTGAAGTATTCTTATCACTGCCTATCCTGGGCTGTTAATTATCCAAATCTACAAAACTTTTCAATGCTTGACACCTCCATAAAAGACTATAAAGCTTTCAGTTTAGTTTTTCTGAGGCTTAAATTTGAGCTGTGTCTACAGTGGATGATGTAAAAAAATCAGCAGTTGAGAGACATGTGTTGTGCTGTAGAAAGCAATGTAGTTTTGACAGCAATTTCACTAGATTACAGACAAAATCTGTCATCCAGGTATAACTTGATACTTAGTTTGGGAGATCAAACTTCAGAAGAACTGAATTGAGGAGACTGTCTTGTTAACAATTCCTTAAGAGTCAGAGGGAGTCCCTGATCTAGATTGGTTCCACTGATAGCCGCCCAACATGAATTTCTCAAGTGACTTCCTACAAGGTGTAGATTTCTGTGGATTTTTCTACAACTGAGAAACAAATCCATATGTCAGGTTAAGCAGATGTACTCAAAATCCCCACCTCTAACTATTTTGGCCTCCTCCTTTTGTGGTTTTGTAATCCACAAAACACCATAATACCTCACACAAATCATTTCAAGAGACACATGGTTTATGGAGAGATCTCCAGCCAACTCAAGGAGACATGACTTTCATTTCATTATTCTTTTTTCCTCTTCACATCTCTGGTAGAGTGGTCCAGATCCTGTATTCCATTGACATCAGCTGGAGTTACATTTATAATACTCAATAACAGGATTTGTGTTCCTGGGTATTACATCTGATTTTGAAAGATTATACACACTACAGTCAGCCCATGGCATGAAACAAGGAACATGCTCAACCTGCTGCTTCCAAGGTATTACATGCTGGTGGATTCAAGACTGGTTTTATCAAAAATTCTTCCAAGTTTGTTTCTTTATCTAAGCATGAAACAGACTACCAAATTTCCAGCATTATTCAAAATTATCATCCAAAATATTCTGCATTTATAAGCCAAATACTATTTGCACTTAAAAGAGAAACTCCAAACTATAAGCCATGAACACAGAAGACAATTGCTTTTTCTGATCCATGCCAGTCCATGATATAGTCAATTGAGTATTTCAGAATGTACCAAAAGAGCATTCTTCATAGCCCACTGTCACTAAACACAGTATAGCCTCCCAACCTAATGATGACAAAGCCATTTGCTTTCATCTAATGTTCAAAGCACTAAGACTCCATGTCTTGTCTACTGTCTGCCTTTAGCAGATTATACCTAATCTTCAGATTTTGCAGCACTAAACCCATCAGTACATAAGCTTTTGACAGGAAAGAGAAGCACATCAGCTACATTTTTCTAACCAAACAGAGAAGACAGACATGTTGTATGAAAAATCTAACAGACTTCTCTCTTATCCTACTTTTTCCTGCAGTCATTAACACTTCCTGCCCCACTGAAAAATGAGATCCATCCACTCCTACAGCTACTAGGAAGAGGAGGCAGCTGTTTGCCAGCAGCAGAATTATACAACTGGAACCCACCAAATTCCAACAGCAATTTCCCAATTACTTACTAGACTGCAGATATGATTCTGTAAGGAAAGCAAAATGAATATATGCTGCAATCCTTTAGTAAAACCATTTCATTAGCAACATAGTAAAAAAATGAAGGCTAGAATATATTTCCCAATTTTTCTCCCTCACCATCCCTGGGAATTAGGACACATTACTGCCAGGAATTCATGCTCTTGCTTAACAGGACACATTTTGAGGGTGTACCTAAATGACAGTTCTTCATAACTGCTTTGCTACTCATGTTTCATAGTTCACCACAGTTGCTTATGATTTCTTAGTAATTCTTAAATTTCATAGCTGGAAAATATGGTATTTCTGTCACCAGAATAACCTATTCACCAGACAAGGTGGCTAAGAGAGCTCCCCTTCAGCTGCTTTGGTTGGAACAGAATGGTAAGCACAGTTACTTCTGATTGATCTGTCCACAAAAGGAGATGATTTATGGAGTCTTCAAAGAGTAAAGGAAACATCTGAAAATGAAGCCCAAAGAGGATTTTTACTTTCATCTTCAATTTTGGTAGCTTTTCTTCACCCCATCTTTCTTCACTGCAACTCTTAGATCAGTTGAATCCCTTTCTATTTCCACAGGTTTCAGTGGTCTCACAGGAGGAGTATGTATTACCTTTTCATCTCTGTGGAAATGTTTGTGTCTAAATAGATACACTGGCCCAAATTCTGGGCTGTGTTCCAGAAGTTTCACTCTGTAGAAATGAGATGGATGTTGCCAGTGGATAATTAATGCCTTCATTGGGTGGAAGTCCAGATGACACAAGTTTAGCAATATGGTTGTAGACTTCCCTCAGGTTGGTGACAGGACATGGCAAAGAGGAGGACAGGAACTCAAAAGAGAGCAAGAAAAGAGACTTTGACAAAGACATGATGAGTTTTGGTTGATTCCACCGATTTATTTGACCTCTAAATTGCTGTAATGGTCATGTTCCCAGAGAGTAAGTCAAGTTAAGAATATCACCAGTTCCTGGAAACTGGCTGCTACAAAACTAATCTATACAGCAGGTTCACCCTATTCTCCCTCCTCTCACTCATGCTACTCGGAAGAGATCATGAATGAGGATTTCAGACACAACCATTTCTCATAATGGGCAAAGTCCTGGGAGTTCACAGCAAAAGGAAAGGCTAAGGTGTCACTAGCCATTTGAGGGAAATGTTACATACAGAAAGTGACAAATTTCAAGACCCTTTTAAACATATAGTAATTCCAGTAAAACTGAAAAGAGGCCTTGTTGTGAACTGCTTGAAAATACTCACCAACTCCCCCACTTCAGCACAACACCGCAAAGCCCAGCTACCAGCTGTGGCACTTGCTCTGAGCACCAGAGCATCCATGCCTTGGCCACATGTTCTCTGTTGTACCAAAAGATGATTGGGGTCTCCCAAGTGTCAATCTATATGTGAGGAAATCATAAGCTTTGACAAAATGGAAAGGGATCAATTTTGCACAAGTCATAAAATGAATTTAAAAAACCCCTCATATCTAAACTTTCTTTTTCCTACATCTGTCAGAAAGGCTATATGTTTGACAAAGCACCCTGCTGATTACAGAAATTTGAAGCAATAGATCATCATATGTTAAGAACTAAAATAACTCCTTGCTAACCTATTCATATTTTAGCAGGAAGCCTGTGAGGAATCTGTGGCCTCAGAGGATAACTGTCAAGCTTGAAGCCACTATTCACAACAGCCTCTGCATTGTTTACATAATAAAAATGTTTAAGACAAATAATGTGTTTCATATTTTTTCTTTATCATGTTTTATAGCTTTTCCTTTTGTTTGATTCCCAAGGGTTTGTGTCTAGAGCTGCCTTGAATTCAGGGAGGTAATTAAATCATGCAGTTTAACCTCCACAAAGAAAGCGTTGACCTGAGCTGATTTTGAAAGTGGGGGAAGAGGGAGGTTATGTTCCATCCAGAGGCTCTAAGCCAAATAGATTGGAAATGGAGAAATGCCCAGACTACTTACAGCATGTATTCACTATACCATACTAGCTCATTGTGTTCTGCAATACCACAGAATTTATCAGATGCCTTGAGAATACTGGCCTCGCATTTTGAAGCCCTCTGACCCTCTTATTCAACAGCCCTGGTCTGTAGAACAGAGAGTTCAGTGTTCCCATGTCTGCACAGGTTGGATGAGCTTCTCTTGGTTGCCAGAGGGAAAATATTCTGACCCATACATACTCCAGCTCCAGCTGCACTCTTACCTCTTAAATACCATGTACACCAAAGATGTGTCTTGCTGGTACTTATTTTCAGTGTCTCTCACCTCCATAACCACAGACCATGCCTGACATTTAAAAACTAATGCTTTGGACTGCTGAACAAACCAGACACTGAGATAACTACCCCCCACAGCTGTCTTTGCTTAGCTGTAAGGCAGTATGACAGCAAGCTCATCATGCACTGGGGGAGATGCCCTTTATTAGGCTTTCTCTGCCAGTGCTCCACTCATCTGAGGAGGCCAGAAGAGAATTCATATTCCTACAAAAAGATAAAGCTGAGTTTGATATTTCAACTAACTTAAAATTTGGATGTTTCTCTGATATGCAACCATGTTCAGAAAAGAGTAACCAACAGATCTATTTTCCATCATGTGAAAATTTTAATGTCATCTAGCAAGACCCTGGTGATCTAATTTTTTAGATGCCTTCAAGATGGTTGCACAAGAAAAACTATGCTCACAGGCAAACTTTGAGTAACTTCAAAGGTCTTTCACGAGTTGCTCTCTATAAAATGATCAAACTGATTAAAAAACCAGTTCTATCATGCATTGATTGACTAAGGTGCAGAAGTTTCATGTATATTTTGTATTTCTGATGTATTCTGATATAGGATCTTTTGTCAGTAAACCAATGTAGAGGTCCTATAGGACTTCTTGCAAAACATTTGGAGAGCCAATAGGAGAAGAATCATATCATGTTAAATAATGGAGACAGCAGTAAGCAGCTACCCACAATCATAGATCAGATGTTCATGTAACAAGGAGGCACCAGGTAAAAATAAAGTAAAAATTAAAAATATATGCTCTGCACAAATTAATTCTTAATTTTAAAATTCATATCTGTCATAACTTGTGTATCTGTAGTTCAAATTCACAGTCTTTCACAGAATCACAAAACATTAGGGGTTGGAAGGGACTCAGAAGATCATCTACTCCAACCCCCCTGCCAGAGGAGGTCTTTAATGCATTCTAGAATCTTTTGCTCGAAAAGAAATCCCTTAAAAGAACTTTTCCTATTCTGTTAAAATCAGTCATTTTCTTGATCTACAAAATACTTACCTCTTTTACCAGGTCATTTTGAGAGTGAATTGTAATCTGTAAAGTATTTTGATTGCATGAATTTATGATACATAATAGCCATTTAATTAGTAATCTAACGTTGTGGGTTTAGCAATTAATCAAACTAAGTAATGGTATCCAAAAGTTCACTAAAAGCTATAAAGTCTGGTGCTCTATCAAGAGGAATTTTTATCCAGTTGAGTATCTTAGGATAAAATCTAAAAAGAGGAATGCTTATGTCTTAATTTAAGACCAAATAAATACACATACATCTCTGCTGTACCTCTACCTGACCTCTCCATCTATCTATAGTGATTCTTGACAGCAGCCCACATTCAGGTGGGGCACTTGATAGCATCTATTTTATGGAAACAATTTTTTGATTCAATGAATAAAAATATTAAATATTTTATGCTTAAAAATTAATCTTCAACATGCATTTAAATTAACTCCTTGACTAGCTGAAGCAGCAAAAACACTTTTGAAAATTAAATCTGCATGCACCACCTCAAAAATGTAGTATCCTTCTTGGGAAGGGAGAAGCCTGCCTCTTTCAGGCAAAACTTTCCTCTTCAGTGGAGTCTCTTCTTCCTTAAATACAGATTCTGTGAGAATCAAGTCCAAGCTTTTCTTCTACATTCCCCAGTTTTGTTTCACAAATATTATCCTCCTTGGCATTGTCTCTACCTTCTAATATATCTCATCAAAAATATGAGAAAAATAATTAAATGATATGCACATTGGTTATTCTACATTGTCTTGATGGATTAAACAGTAAGGAGCAGGAAGACCATGTATCCTGGCTATTCCAAACAGTATTTGACAGCTGATTTCATAGACAAGCTACCACAGAAAAGTCCAAGGGTACAGAAGAGAGAGCTCGATGTTCATAACATTGAAGTTTTAAGACAGCAGTCTAGCTTCTACCAAGAAAGGAAACTGAATGATGTAATGGGAGAGAGGAATAAAACCCAAGAGAACAGATGTTCTGTCCCTGTCTGTTTTGTAAAGCATTTCAGAATCTTAATTTAACATTTTATTCCCTTTCTGGAAACATGTAAAACCCTAAACAACATTAAGTACCTAACAGTAAAATCACTGTAATGATTTTTATCTTAGAACTACAATCTGGCATCCAAAACAATTAGTTAGATTTAACCTTAAAAGGTCTTGGTACTTGGTACTTGGTTTATGCAAGGTGCTTGAAGCTCACTCTCTCTCCTAGTTCTTCACCAGCCTTCAAGCCAAATAGTAGTTAAAAAAAACAAACCCCAAATTTTCTTTACCTGTATCTGCTAGGATCTTCAATACTCTTCGAGTGATGGCTATGGCTGAATAGATCTGGTGAAAAGCAGAGGCAGTATTGGGTGGTCAATAGGAGAGTTAGGAACCAGCAAGAGATTGAGAACTGGGGGAAACAGCAGAAAAGGGGGCCTGGGCTGAGTTCCACAAATAAGTTAAACCAGGGATTTGATGAGATACAAAACCATCAGAACACTCAGGATTTAGTTATTGACAACTGTACCAACAATCAGAAACTATTTTGCACATAGCCCTTGCTTTTGGGACTGAAGGTTTACAACCAAATCTTTGAGGATTTTTAAACTAACTTTGAGACCTCAATAAGCTCAGTGAGAACAAAAATCTAGAATTACAGAAATCAGAAAGCATTTAAAGTAAACTACAAAATTGCTATTGCTGCTTTGCCAGTGTAATGATTTGGGGACTCCATGAAATTCTGCTGTAAGGAAACTTACAGCTTTAAGTGTCTAAGGAAGGATAAATTGCATAATAATGAGTTTCCGCTTTAGAGCTGCAAGAGGACAATCGGGAAGGGGCGAAAGAAAGGAGCTAACACACTTTTTGTAGTTCTACACACAGATACACAGAGTAGAATGTCAAGAAATAACAAACCTCAAAACAAACTGTTAAGTGGCAAAACAAAACAAAAATATGATTTGGAAAAGTTGCTCATGTTCTTAAGAGTTTTAGTGTCCCTAATTTCTTGCCATGATCTGGATTCCCCAGACAGATCACATCTCTCATCACATATTGTAGTCTGGGACCCTCCTCAGGATGAATTTATGATGAGCACCACACATTTCTGATGATGTTAAAGTTGTACAATAGTTACACAATTTGTCCTGCTAATAACAAGAACTGTATTAAGCAATAGTTGGAGAGGATGCATAATGTTAGGGAAATTGAAAAACAGTTACTTAAACATAACTGTTTATGATACCAATGGACATGGAAATGATAGATTATCATACCCCATTCCTCTTAAGTGCCCATATTTTGTTTTCTGTAAAGTCCCTTCTTCAGGGCTCCTTATTTCCTTGCTCTTAAGCCTCCTTTCCTTGTTTTTGTTTCACTATTGCATAGATTTCATGTATTATTTCATTTCCATAAAAGTACCACCCTGTCATTTCTGCTCAGCTGCACTAACTTTCAGACAACACAATTCCAGTCATATCCCACTATACTCTGAGGTTTTCAACAGAAAAATTATTTTACATAGGAGATGCAGGTAACCAATAGAATGATTTAGAACTATAAACATATCTAATTTCAAACCTGACAAATCCTGAACCAGGAGCTTGTACAGACAAGAGTGCCAGGAAGATGCAGTACTAGGCAATCACAGAACGTCAGGGGGTTGGAAGGGACCTTAAAAGATCATCTAGTGAAACTCCGCTGCCATAGCAGGATTCCCTAGACTAGGTCCCAACAAAGCTTCCCTAACCAGGAATCGGACCTGGGCCACAGCAGTGAGAGCACCAAATCCTAACCACCAGACCACCACCTGGACACAATATTGGGGCCTCTGTTAAATAGAGGTCTTCAGGAAAGTCTAGGGAAAAGAAGAGAGAAATGAAATAAAGATCAGGATGTTTTTTAAATACTTATTGAAAGACCCAGGAGTTTGTAGAAGAATGGGAGAAGACTATCCATGTCAAACCCACCAGTTCAGCAAGTACTTAAGCTTCACTGTGCCAACAGTTTCAGACAAGTCTTAAAATTAGAAATATCAGAACATTTAGCTGGATTTCACTAAACAGTTTCAGGCATGGGCACCTCTCACAGAAGTGAAGGGATGAGCAGGTACTCCAGGAGGTTACTTCAGGACCACGAGCCATTAAATAGGCCATGACAACAGTAAGACAGTTCCCACCCAGACTAGCATGACTAAGTGGTGGTCTGTGCTAAGCCAATCTCTTTTTCCACCAGCACCTCTCATTTTCAACAGCAGGTTTCAAAATTATGAACATTTAATATTTTGTTAAGTCATTTAATAAAAATCCCAATTTATTAAACAGTGGCCCTTTATAAGTGTCAAAACTTGCCTTACAGAAAAATAAGTGCCAGCACTGGTGGGAGCCATGGGAGCCTTACACTTGCTTAGGTGAATAAATTTTAAAAATTGTAGCTCCAACAATTAAAAAGAGAGGGGTTTTTTATGTAAAGTGATTAATGTTCAGAGAATAGAATAATGCTCATTCAAAGGCTTGAAAAGAAACTATTCATGATCTTAGCTACTGGAAAAGTAATTTTTTATAATTGAACCTCAGAACTGTTAAGCAGCTGGGAAACCAACTACTTTATACATTTTATTTCAAATACTGCGAATTTTCTTTAAAAGAGCAAAGCTTTTACTTCCAAAACTAACAAATGGCTTTGTTGTTTGAGGGGGGAAATATAAATACATATAAGTTATTTTCATCTCCCTCTGTAAGAAAAGTTTGAACCCCTTATAATATTGGTAAGATATTGATAGCCTAGGTGACCTTTAAAAGATCCCTTCCAACCCAAATCATTCTATGATTCTATGATGTCTGAGCATTAAAGTCAAGGGGGGAAGCATCCCAGGAAAAGTCCACTGGCTTGCTTTCTCTGAAGCAGAGCAACATGACTGGTTTTGCAGACCTAAGCCTTAAGTCCATGTTCCTGCCAGGTTGAACAGAAATATTTAATTGAAATTCTGTTTATTTTTAGGATGTGACACTGGCATCTCTGGAAAGCATATATTAACACAGAAATCATGGTTCAAAATCCCTGTATTAGAATGAACATCACCCTGCTGTCAGGGAACTACACAGCAACTTTGTGTATTTTTATTAGGTAATGTTCTTTCTCCGATCTGTTTTATGTATATATGTAATTTTAGAGGGACACAGGAAAATAAGGTATATCCTATGAGTAATAACAAGTCTCAGGAAATAGCCAACCTGTGATTAATATGCAATGTGAGGCATAAGTTCATAGTGGCACAACAAACAAAAAGTAAGAAAGAAACCTTAAAGATTCTTAAAGCTAAATAAATCTCAGTGTCCTAAAAGTCTGAGGCATCATTTTACTCTTGATATTCAAATTCCAGATGGGAAGCCTACTTCATTTCAAATACACACAAATAAGGAGGAAGTAAAATGTATCAAGAAATAAAGCAAGGTGATTTAAATCAGTTAACATCAAACCTTTATAAAATAGGTATAACTATACTGTTGACATTGTAGAAGCTCTTTTTCTGAGGGGGAAATAAAAGTGCTAAAGAGGACATGAAGCAGACTATGTTGAATTAGAACATCTCCCTGGTCACAAGCTATCCTCTTTTTGATACCTATATTGTAGCTGATGGCAGCTACTCATAAAACCTGGGTTTTCTTCAACCACTTCTTTTCAAAACAGGGGCTCCCCGAGTTTGAAGGTGATGCACTGCAGGCACACTTTGCTGCCACAAAGACTGATGAGGCTGCAGTTTCACTAACTTTAGCAACACCAGTTGAGGGTGTCCCCCTGCTCCTGCTCACAGCTAAGCATTCCTGTCCCCTCACCAGCACCTACTCTGAAGGCACATGATGGCTTCTGCAGCTGTCCCACAGAGACCACTAGAGGTCCTACTGAGAACAGCTTCTACAAAGAGATGTACAGCATAATCACATGCACTGGCAGCTTAACCATATGACAAGGAAGAGAACATCATTGGCTAAATTTAGATTCAACTTAGAAAGTAATGGGGCTCTTAAACAAATCTTAAGTATTTAGGTCTTGGTTCTGGTTTGTTCTCTTAAGATGAGAGCAATTGCTTTACTAACACCAGAAGCAGTCAAGCACTGGCTTCAGAAAACCTTCACTGTTTTCGTAGTACAGGCTTTCACTCAGTAAGACATCCATGTTTTTTAATTAGATTTCTCATGAAAAACAGTGGTTTAGTTTGAGAGAAACTATGCTTCACAAAAACTCAATAATATTGTTGAAACCAAAAGCTTATTTGAGAAGACAGTAAACATTCATTTCTCTGTTTCTGAAAGTAAATAAATCAGCCATAAACCACTGATTCCTAAGGCTTATCCATTTGGATTTTACTGGGTGAAGGATAAGGAAAGGCAAACAATACTATATAGCTCTTCATGAGTTGTTTTCTCCAGCCATGTACCTGGTAGCACTGGGGCAGCACCAGAGAGGTGAAGCACTGGGGTGCCTGTCTACATTGAGGTTGCAGTGCAGGGTCTGCACAATGCCCATGGCCCTTGACCTCTGTGTCTCCCCCAGACACCCAGAGAGGTGGAGCTCCCCCCTATCCTGAGAAGCTGGGGAGGAGTGGGGGGAAGGTGACACATTTCCCTTTCTCATTCCAATCTGGAGCTTAAACTTGACCTGATTAAGCACCTTCAGCCAGGAACTTGTAATTGAGACCAAGCTGGTCAAAGCTGAGGAAAAGCCATAAGGAAGAGGAGTAGAGGGAATCACTCTCTGCTCCACAGATGGAATCACCATATTTTACATCATGAACAGGCTCTGCACGTTACTAAATGTCCTGACATGAGCACTGGGACGAACCCAGGCACCAAATCTCTAAGCAGAAGTTTTAGAATTCCAGCTGTCCAGAGCAAATGTGCCCTGTGAGGTGTCTGTCAGGAGAAAGTAACTACGTTTATTTCCAGCTGAAAACAATTGCTATGTCTAACTCCTTGCACTTCCTCGATACAGCTCCCCAAGTAGCTCACACATCTACACTTGCAGCAGCACAACCTCACTCATTCACCTATAAACAGCAATCATATTTACTTTACTCTATTTTAGTAAATGTCTTTCTTGTTAGCATGTTCCAAATTTATTGCCTGCCATGTCTTAAATCAGTGATTTTATTATCCATGATAAACAAGCAATTTCCAAGTTTCCTGCAACAAAATCAGTAGCCAAGTACCACTACACTGTCTTAAAACTACTTTGCTCAGCTTATTGGCTCTCAACTCAGTATCCAACATCCTTTATTTCTTACACAGAAACATAGTAAGTCTGAAGGCCTACAGAGTAGCAAAATACTTGTGAAACTGTATGACTCCACAGGATCATTTCCTGATATTCTGTGGAAGCAAAGGAGCATTTAAGTACAAAGTGGAAAGGTATTGTGCTTGCTTTCCACACTGTGTGAGAGCTAAATGTTTCCTTCAAACACCAGGTCATCAAGACATTGACTATTTGTGGGATGTATGTTGGTAGAATACATCCAGGAGCCAGCATAGGCAAGAAAGCTGTGCCCTTCCATCAGCCCACTGGCAAAGGAGAACCATGCTTTCTGTATCCAGCTTCATGATACCTTCAATCCCAGGATCAATACAAGAATGATAAGCAATGCACTGCTTAGACCTATATAAGCTGAACAGGGGTTTTTTTCTGATGAATATAGAAAAAATTACCCTATGGTGATGTATGTATTGATCTGTGGGGTTTTTGCTTCCTGTTTCCATGCCAAAGACAGCTTTTTGGTAGCATGTAAAATTGTCTACTACCTCTCTCTGAGGTTCAGGAAACAAACTTATTCATAGTCCCATGAACATTTTAAATCAGCACAAACTGGACCTTCCACAGGAAAAGACCACCTTGTCCCCTCCTGCCAGTCACTATCTAAATAGCAGTGTGGATATCTTGGCAAGAGAATGAACTGAAGGGCTAACAACCTTCTCAAGTTACTACATCTAGTATGGCTCCATGCTACTTAGGCCACTAGTCTTCTAAATACAGACCTTTCTTCCCCACTTTTGGAGGTATCAGTTTTTGATGTGTACCTCTGTTGCACAAGGCAAGTGTTTGTAAAGGGTTCAAAAGACAAGCATGGAGTGCTGAGTACTACTAGAGCTTTTTAAACAGATGGAGGGAAGTTTCCCAAGTTGCTTTCTTTTATTTCTGTTGACTACTTTAAGTTACAATAGCAACTTCAAAATACACATTTGGAAGTAAGGGAGGGGGAAATCAGGGCTTACTATAGCAGAAAAATGCTTATTGTTTCATTAGCTTCAAATCCAGGAAATCAACATACAGCAGTAAGGCCAAAACTGCCAACTCATGTTCCAGACTAGTGAGTGGTAAATCATCAGATATGGGAATGGTAAGGGTGGAAAGAAAAGAATGGAATTGTTTACTCCCTTATGGCTTTAATTGAATAACGACAACTAAAAAATCTAGTTATAGCAAGAAAAGAAAAGAACTCTTGGCTTATGTCTGCAACAGCCCTAGGTTTTGGACAGAAGCAATGTTACAGCATTTAATTGTATAACTTACTTGAACAGTTGCTTTCCATATGGGAAGTAATAGATTTACCCAGCTGCATTTTGGCAATGCCTGAATCTACCATTATTCAGGGTACAACAGTTTAGCTGAAATTTGGAAGCCTTACAAAGGTATCTACACATTTCACTGATACTCCTTGACACTGCTTCTCTTCTTAAGAATAATACATGGCTTCAACCCCTTTTACACAAGGTCCTGAGCCATATTTATCTCCCAGGATTGTCAGTATAATTGTGTTCTGACTACAGATGACTAAGATTGTATTCCTTCCTTCCTGTGATGAAAGGATGGAGCTTCAGGAAGTGTGGAAAAGATGCCTTTGAAAGTCTCATTTAAACATTTTGATCTTGTATAATCCTCTAAATATACAGATCAAGTTCAGCTGCTTTGTGACCTTCATCCCAGGTTATCCTGCGTCTTCTATATCAGACACTGCAGAAGTGGAAAGCACCAGAGTTTTCAGTTGCCTCAAAGCAGCAGCCAGTATCTGCTCTATATTTCAGTAGTTTATCTATAACCACAACGTTGATTGTACTTCTTAATATGTTGACAAATACTATACTTCCAATATTTATGAACCTGAACTAGCAGGGGTCAAGAATATGTTTTGTCAAGAGTCCCTATCCAATAGAAGCTAGAACACTAACCAATCCCACCAGATTCCTTGCTACCACACTACTGTCAAGAACTGGAAGATTTTCCAAAATAACACAAATAAAAGTAATAGGCCCAGATATTTAGCATGTACACACAGGATATAAGTTGTTGAGTGTGAGATTGAACAGAGAAGCCACAGAAACTCACAGTTTCAGATATTTGATGCCTAAGTGACCTATTTATCAGAATACCTTAGTCCTCAAATACATATCAAGTGGAACTTCTCTCACAGACAAACTTTCAAGTATTTTACAGGACATTACTCCTCCTACAATACTTCACAGTTTTTTCACCCAGTGCTGGAGCGAAAACAAAGGTGTCCAACACCAAAAAAGACAACGCAGTGCAAATTAAGAGAGCACCAAGAAGTGGTTCCACAAATGCCACTGTAGCCTCCTGGGGAAAAGCTGCAGCCACACAACCTATAACGTTTTCAGTATCCCAAAGGGAAATTACCTCAGATTTCCTGTGTTCTCATTTGTCTGACACATGTTTTCATTACATTTTATATCTAAGTATTCTGTACTCCATGAAATCACTCCAAAAAGCAATTTACCACATTATATTACTTTCTGCTATCTTTATGTATCATCAGAATTTTGAGAACTAAAACTACTGTGGTTTGAAGAATCCATGGAAGGCATCTGGCACAATTAGCAGAGCTCCAGAAGAGGCTGCATTTGCTGCCAGATGGTCTTCTGGTTTTTGCACGAAACACTCAGAGAAGACAGGACCAGGGCAGGGAAAAGAACTGAGGCATGTGGGTGAGAAGTTTGAATCCTCACAGGCAGACAAAGGAATTGAACCAGTCACCATATATCCTGGCCAACAAACCAGAAATGACCCCAATGTCATCCCTAAGGACAGCAGTCCCGAGTGAAGGTCCCAAGTGAGTGGAGAAAAACCTTCTTTAAGCCCAGATTGGACCATATGATGGTCCAAATCTAGCATTCATTCTTTATCTTTTTGTCTATTAATATCTATCCTGTTGTTATCTTTTTCCCATGCTAGTTCTAGGCAGCTCTGGGCTTAGCACAGCAGCTGTTTAGGATCCTAATATCTTGCTCAGTAGTTTGGATGCCAGTTTAGACACCAGCTATAGGGTTGGCTCTCATCTTTAGCTTGCAGGTGAGTTTTGAATCCCAAGTCTTGACCATGACTCCTAGCTGCCAATGCTTACTGGCAAGGAAATTAGATTTAAGGAGGTGGCACGATTTGTTTCCCCAAATGGTGAAGAAAACCTTAATCTCCCTGTGAAATAACAACCTTACCCATGTAATCCATGTGTATGGATCAGCCTTGACAAAGAAAAGCAGCTCAGGACATAGGCTCTTCTGTGAGGAAGGAACCGAAGGCAGGGAAATACACCACAACCCATGCCTTAAGGAGCACCACCACCAAAGCAACTAAATCGCTGAACACTGTC
Organism: Galbula dea; assembly: GCA_013399015.1. Taxonomy (NCBI): domain Eukaryota; kingdom Metazoa; phylum Chordata; class Aves; order Piciformes; family Galbulidae; genus Galbula; species Galbula dea. The sequence continues at coordinate 1,345,880 of VWZX01002149.1, forward strand.
TTACTGAGGCACAAAATACTTCCTCTACAGGGGTCCCACAGTACAATCATTTTCTAAAGTGCAGAATTTTGCTGACTTTACATTCCAGTAAGTGATCTGGAGTAGCTTACAAATGTTGCCATATGTATGCAGAGGGAATAACTTCAAACTGCCAGCCCTCCACAGACCATGAAAACACTCCATCCCCCTGACCTCACAGTTCTTACTCAGTGTTTTCTGAACTGAAGGCACTCACAATGTATTTTAACCAGTTCTTCAGCAAGGGCTATTTTAACTTTCTGCCACTATCAAAAATTGCAACTCTGTGCTTTCAAAACAACTGAAAGAAAACTGTAATTTGGCTGTATCCATTTGACACACACAGCAGAGATGCACAAACTCCTAATCACAAGTTTTGGAAGAAAATAAACCAAGGTGTTGGAACATGCAAACCACACTGCAGCCAAGGATGGGTTAATGAAGTGCTCTGGGCTCTGCCCCCCTATGCTAGTAATAGGAATCAGGCTTGTAGGGAAGGATTTCTTGGTGACTGGCCAGGAAGAGAGCCTATAATCTGCAAAAGATGAGATCTGGGGCTGAGTCAGAAACTGCCCGAGAGCCTTCTCCATGTCAGAGCCTCACTAAGGGAAGTTAAGTCTGCATGCAACAACTGGGGATTTGTTACCGAGACTGTCTTTGTTTGTCATGTAGGCAATGATCTGCTGAACGGGAGGAACAGCCAAATAAAATGTGTCATATGCTTCAGCTATGTGACTTTTGGCTCTGAGACTGCAGTGATCTTACTACAATCACTTCTTAAGGTACAGTGGTCAAAGGTACATGAAAAGGGGACATTTCTTTATCCTTTAGTCAACTCCAAACAATCAGCTGCCTTCACTTAAATGGTACTGGAACTGCAAAACAGTGGAAGAAAAAAGTCAAAAGTTTTATTATTGGGGAATCTGGTAAGGTTTAACTCCCAGAAGGAGAAAAGTGTTAGCAGAATCTCTTCAGAAGTGTCCATACCAGGTCTAAAAACAGATAAAAGAATCTGGCTGAAAGACATCAAAAACAGTCTATGAAAGGTTCATTATTACATTAACCTTTTTATAAGAAGAAACTAATTGTAATCAGTGTTCAGCACATTACTAGCTCAGACAGAGGAACAATACCCCTAGCAAACCTTACAGGAACAAAAGCACAAGGATAACTATTCCATGTGTTCCTTTCTCATCTCAGTTAATACACTACTTCTATACAAACTATAAAATGGCCAAATACGTATAGAGGCAAATCCTAAATGCCAGTCAATCCTTTCAATTTAGATGGGTGAGTCAGAGTGTTTTTTGAGGGAAGTAACCATGAAAGTTTACTGGCAGATAAATCTTTAAACACAAAACTCAAAACTGTTGCTTACATGGTAGAATTATCGGATTTACCACGTCAAGAAAAATATCAGACATACCGGAGAAGTCTTTTGCTTTTAAATAATGTCCAAAACTGTGAGAAGAGATGCATGGTACACTTTCCCGTTTCAATATTTTTCAAATGCATTCCAAAACCAGTGATATCATCTTTATGTGGAGATAAGACTGTGAGAAGACAATTAATAAGCAAGAAAAGAGCTACCTATTCGTGATTTCTTCAACAAGAAATAAATCAGTGTTTCTCTCTTTAAAGTTGTATTATCACTTTCACAGCCCTCCCGGCTCCGCCGAATAAAAGCACTCGCAGAGCCAGAGTGCCCTCTGGTGGTCCTATAGCATCAGCATATCTTCGCTTCAGAAGTGAAAAAAAAGCTGGGGTTTGGGGTTTTCCGCCCTTTTCCTGAGTATTCTACACAGAAATCTTACAGCTATTAAGCTAACATTTCTAAATATTCTCTTAAATATATTTTTAAGAGATAGACAATTAAGTGTGTAGTTCCAGGCTGCCAGAAGTCACCCATACAAAATGAAGCCCAGAAAGTAAAGCCCATGCTTTATCCCCACCAACTCCAGACAACACAAAAAAAATGAAATGCAAACCACAACTTAGATAAACTTCTCAGCAGCTAACTTGGCTTGATAACCTAAACACCACATTGGCACAACACAGAAGGAAAGACAGAGTAAACCCTCTACATTGAACGAGAGTAACCATGAGGGTAAGGAAAGTGAAGAGAGACTTCCAAAATTCATTCTGCTGCAGCTAAGACAGGGGACTAATTCTTTCCAGGAGCTCCTGCTTCCAGAGTTCAACATATGTACTTATCTGCTAGGGGCCAGATATCAGGTTTTGTTGTGCAGAGACTTTCAGTCTTTGTTACTGATTTTGAGCTTGTATCGCTGTCATCTCATATGTGCTGCTGGTCCTGCAGCAGCATAGCTACATGGGAAAGCAGCTCTGTACTGAAGCTAATCTAGGTTGGGCTGAGTTAACTTCCAGGGGATTTTCAACCTGCATTGCAAGAAGGAAAGGATTTAGTCTTTCAATTTGTCCATCCCCCATCTGTTTCTTGATTCCTCATGGGCTGACTCCAGGTTCCACTGAGGCATAGCAGCCTCCCCTAAGCAGTAAAAGGACGGTTCAAAACTAAAAATGAGAGAGCTTTCCCCAGTTCAGATGAAGAACATCCAGCAAGAAATCAAAGCCAATGGATTTTAGTGGCTTGCTCTAGTAATTTGCCAGTCATGTCATGACTGGATCAACATCTGCTTTGTAACCAATGCCACTGAGGGCACAATAGTAAAATATTCTGATAAATGATGTGTGCTGGAGTGCAGACACACTACTGCTGCTAGCTCACCACTGACATGCTGATGGTATAAGAAGGAAATCTAAGCTTGCACAACTGATTCAAGGCTAGAGGTAACACCAACATCAAAGGCAACTAACTCAATGTTCGCTCCCAAGTACAGTGCAGCAGAAACACTTAGAGAATACTTCAGATCTTCCCTAGGGATCTCAAACATTTTATATTGAAGCCTCCAAGAAATGTTCAATTTAATCCTTACTAATGTGCCCAAAAGCAACAAAACTAACACTGCCATTCACTTCTCAGCAAGACTAGAACTAATTTTAAAACAAAGCAGAACTGGAGTTAAGAATACACATTTTCATAGTATCAGATATTTCAGTTCCAATAGAGTTTTACCCTTGAACTGTAAGCCAATGATTTAGTACATGCCCTACTGCCAAAATTTCCCAAAGAGAGTAAAAATACCCTCTCTGGGCAATCTGTGTGCAACTGGAACCACTTATTAAGGACTCCTTTATTGAGAACACATAAACAAGGGTCTTAGACACATCGAACCAATTCCTTTAGGCAAACTTCATGGTCCGATTTCCCAGAAACACACTGGGAAATTAGCAAAAGGGAATGTCTTTCACTGCTTTGTTTTAAGCCACAGAAAACAATGCTGGGCCACACCCATGGAATGGTCAGTTCCATTGCCTGTGGCACTAATGGAGCTGTAACAACTCAGGCAGCCTCTGGAAAAAAAATAAATCAGGTCAAGTTTCTGCTTAGCAGATATTCCAAACTAATATGTGACAGAAGCATCAATTCCATTTTCTGTCCTGAAAGCCCTGTGATGTTTTTACGTTCCTTGTTGTTGTCATTCATTAACCAGCGTCATAATTACCAAAAATTTCCTCTTCCTTAGCTGAAAATCATCTTAATGGTGACTGATTAGCACACCTCCACTAATACACCCAGCCACATTTGCCAGTATCAGCTCAGATAAAAACATATACTACTAAACCAAATGGAAAAAACCCCTATTGTTCCTCTCTGAAAAGTGGTTCTGTAAGACAAAGAAATAAGAATTATTTCTTGTTTACTGCCAACAGCTTTCTGCTACTGGAGTTGCATTTGTTCACACTAGCAACATCAACATCTTTAATTTTTTTCCTTTAACTAGAACAGATGCCATGATCTAGAGATTGCACATGGGGAGCTGCAGACATATGTCAGTGCTTGCTAATAGCTGAACATTAACTTTGGATTGTTAGGTCAATGTAGCAGGAGATACTGTATTCACCCTTCAGCTTTCTAGACTTCTGGAAACACAGAACAAGACCTACGGAGAATCATATTTCTGAATGCACTGAAGGAGAACAAGAGTGCACAGATGTGCACCTTCTGGGGAGAGGGAATTATCCTTCCTATGTAAGTACAGCTGCCTCACGGATTCTCTAACTTCAGAAGCCATTCTGCTAGGTGAGGATCATAAGACAGCGGTAACTTTATGACTTCTGCACTTTGCTGCTGAGTCAGGAGACCACAGCCAGGTGTTGCAGGACCAACAGACTAGATCTACATCTCTGAGAAATTCAGCCCCTGAGGGAAAATTCTCAGCTGCCTAAGAAATCCAAAGAGGTAAGAAAGAGACTTAGTGTTTTCAAGATCTTTCCAGCTGAACTAGCTGTTCAAAGCCATAGAAATCACATTCCTCTAATTTCACATCATAGATAAGGTACAATGATACTTTGCTATGCTCCTCTGTTTTTAAAAAGCAGGAACAATAAATGGGACAATTGTAAGGGTGGCTTTCCTTTCCGTCTTAAGTTTTGATTCCAGCTTCAATCAGTGTCCTGGTTTGGGCAGAATTTGAGAAGAATTTTGCAGGCTTAGAGCTTTATGAATTCAATTTTGGTTATTACAAAATACTGACTCATTTCAGAACTTCAGCAACCTGTTCACACACCAACAATAAGTACATCTCTTCCCCTCTGCCTGCACTTCAGCACTTATGTTTTCTGGACATAGTTGCATTGCTCCATTGATCTAACTCAAAAAATAAAGCGTCTACATTTAGCCCATACCTGGGGCTAAACTATGGCAATTGTTCTACCATTCCCCATNCCTCATGGATTGAAATGAAAACTGATTAAATGAAACAGCAAAACTACTACTAATACTAACACTAATATAAAGCACACAAAGTTATACTCAGCCCAGCAGTCACAAGAAAGAGAGCAGCAGTTCTGGGGAGCAGGATGAGAAGGAGCTGCAGCAAGAAAACTCCTCAGCAAACCTCACCCTTTCTATTGACTATGATGTTTATAGTATGGGATACACCTGTAGCCAGCTCAGGTCAGCTGTTCTGGCTGATTGTCCACACTGCTACTGATCTGCAGCCCATGGCTGGCTGAGGATTCTTCCCAGCAAAAACAGGATAGAAAATAAAAATTGCCATTTTTTGCCTCCCTCTAGTCCCTGTTATGTCGATTTCTAGGTTCCTTTTAAAGTTTATGTTTTAACCAACAGGTGGGGCCATTAATTCTGAATTCATTATTTGCTTGTGATCTAAAACAACCTAAATATTTACTAAACAGTAAAAGAAAATTTCTTTCACATCCTGGATTATGTGAAAACAAAAGAACAGCTATAGAGAGTAAAAAGGTCTAGCTATTATGCTGAGACAGAAAGATTAGATTAAATAGGGGAGCATGCCAAGTAGAAATACAGTGTTTCAGTATCATCATGATAACCTCTTGAAACTATAGACTATTCTTAATCTAAGCTATATTAAAAGACACTTTCCTTTTTAAACTGATTTTCTGCTGCAAAATTTTCTATAGCCAGCAAAAGCAACTTCTAATAATGGCTAAAGTTTAATTACAGGAAAGGCAAACAAGACAGACATTTTTCAGAAGTTTAGATATATGGATCAGACTGGAAGAAGCATTTGTCTTTCCCCAACTACAGGCCTATAATTTCTAAAATTTGAACAAATTATTAAATTTTAGGGCTGAATTCTACTTCTGGATAAGTGCAACCTCCATTAACTTCTTAAAATAACTATTCCCCACAATGACAGAAAATAGCATTCTGAAGGAAATTCAAATTGATCATGCCATTATTTTCAGTTTACTTAAAAGCAAACTTTCTCTCTGCTGAAGTATCAGATTAAGACTTCCATACTGGAATACATGAAAAAATACAAATAAGCAGAAACCATTTACTTGCTGAGGTTTTGGCTTTACTTGTGTTTATCAACCAAGTAAAATAACAAATCTTCAGGCAACATTTCAGAGGAAAACATGAATAATTACTCCTTAGAGTATTGCATAGGTCAAAATACTATCACTCTATTTACAGTGCTAGAGGAGCAAAGTATTGAAGTTTCTTCCTTGGTGCAAACCAACTGGTGGATCTGTAGATGTTCTGGTTCACAGCAAACAACACTCTGCTGGGCATGGAGCAAAAGAAGGGGGTACAAGGAGAAAGGAGCATTTTAGCAAGTATAGCAACTGAGCTAGCAGCTCAAAAGAGAGGGGGAAAAGGGTCACTTCCTCAATTTAAGTAAATCATTGAAAGTCTCACTGATACTCAGTTGATGTCAATGGATCCAGACTGAGAATTTAGGAAGATAAATATGCAGAGAAGGCACAAACAGGCTGTGTTCCAGGAACACAAATTTACCTTCTTCAGTAAATTTCAGCCTCACTGATGACTAAATAAAATCTCTAATCCAATATTACAATCTCCTATTCCTATAATTTCTGTAGTAAAGTCCTAGGACCTTTGTTCTTTGAAGTATTTCTTACTTTTACGAACTATCTTCATTTACTTCAAAGCATATTTGTTCACAGTGAGAAATGAAGGATCAGGCCACACAAAAAACATTTGCTTTTACCCCCTGAAAACCTGACTACGTGAACTTTTCACAAATCCCTTTCTTCAGGCCATAAGCACTTTCCTACTGTAAAGTTTTTCATGTTTTCTGAATAAGGTCAGATGAATTGCCTGTGTTAGTGATACACCAACACAGAGAAACCCAGCACAGACTCTTGTAGTCAAGTTTCAATCACAGAACCTCTGCAAGGGGTAGAACAGCTGCAGTAATAAGGTAAACCCAAGATGTTATGACTGGAAAATAAATGTGAGAGAGTACAAATATGCATTGACACCGTGCTAGGTAAAAGTCTGTATTGGAGTATGCAACCTTCCCTCCAGTGAGCCACTGAGCTTCTCTTCAAAGAGCTCTGTATTATTATTATAAGTCTTAAATTTTATATGTTTTTTGGCAGCTTTCTTATAAAACAAAAGAGAAAAAAGTCTCTTTTAATTGGAACAGATTTCAAAGAGTGGCAATATCCTTCCTGCAGAAGGGTCAGTATCTTGTGAGGATCACTTTTGGATACAAATTGGAGCACTTATCTACTCTGTGGAAAACAAAAAATTAAACCTTTTTGTCATGATATCCCAATATGGGAAGCTATATGACAGCACTGGGTACATCACAGTGAAAATAAGAAAGTAGTTGGTACTAAAGTCGTTGAGATAACATCTTTACATCATCTATTTTTAACAGCACTTTGGGAATTCCAAAACCCCTCATAACAAAAGGGAGAACAAGGATAAAGGCAGGATACAACTTACCCTATCACTTGTGTTAAAAGCAGATGGATGGAATGACTATAAAATAAACTGAACAGTAGAAATATGTTACCAAATCTCCTTCCCAAGTAACAAAGCAGAAGTCAAACCCTTTGATGATCTTATATGCAACTTTAAAGACTGGGGATATTTTAACAGTTCATTTCCCCTCCCTGACAATCCAATCACTGTTGGAAATGGCATCTTCGAGAGTTTCTTTTAGTGTCTGGCGAATGAAAAACCCACCCTGAAAAAATCCAAATACAGCATAAGCTTCTTTGCAGTCAATAATATGAGTATGAGATTTCCTTGAATCTGCAATTGCTGAGGTCTGTGTTCTTAAATAACAGATCCCCAGAAAAAAAGAAGAGCTGAAACTACTGAGTTAAATTTAAGTGAAGAAATTAATCGGCAGGACTTTTTATTGTCCTATGATTCCAAACATCATGTCATTTATTTATTCTTTGTTAATTATCCAAATGTATTTACTATGCTATTTTATCTGCCTCTATTATACTATATGTACCCCTGAAGAGAAATATTTAACTTTTTTTAAGTCATTCTTGAAATTATTTTCTCTTGTTTCTAAGCCCTCTCACAGAGGCTTGACCAAAGCAGAGTTTTTATCAAAGTGCTGTAATGTAATTTTGTCTAACTTCTAATTTTCTGATTTGCATTCTGTGGATCAGATTACCAGGAAAGAGAGGCTGTAACATAGCAGCAGTCTCCTGAGTGTTGCAGAGGTTGCAAGTAGCTGCTGAAGTAGAGTTTTGGCTTGTGCCACATGCTCTGCTGCCTGATTAGAAACAGTTTTATTGCTGATTTCATGTGCTCTTTGGGATATTTGCTTTATGGCAGACATTACACTGGCTTCTAGTTCACAAAAAAGAATTGTGACTGTCTCTGTCGACAAACAATTCTGTTTAACACAAATGGAGCAAGAATCTTTCAGAAGTACATCAGTTTTTTCTTTAACCAAATATTAAATACTGTAATACAAAAATTCTACAGGAGTAAACAGAACTACTCTGTTCCAATCACACAATAGATTTTTTTAAAATATACTTAGCCTGCAGACTGAAACTCAAAATACAGAAGCCACCATATTACTCTGGAGTAGAGTGCACATGTATTACTGGCTCTGCTGTCAGTTTAAGTGTCTGTGTGTACCTTGGATGTGCCACACGACAGGAAACTCACCCTCCTGATTATTACCTATGGAGGTGGGAAACCTGAACCTTTCGCTGCAAATAGCTGAAACTGAGACCTGCCTTGGCAGCAAGCCCAGAGCCATACATTGTCCCTCTCTGGGCTCCTGTCCACTCCCACAGATGCCATAGTATTTGTCCATACAGACAAAGAAGGACAAATGAGGCTATAAAATTAAAGGCAGTCTGAGAAAGGAACATGTAAGTAAATGACATTCAGCTCATCATGCATGGCTATAGGCCAACGCTCAGCACTTGGCTGTAAGCTGAGTGCAAACACACTTAAGTTCCCCAGTTACACTTTCCTATGCTTATTTGCTTCAGCTACTTCATTACCTCTTGAAGATGACTGCCTCCCACATAGCTAGCTTAAGAGCAAAAATATTATTCTTAAAATGTCAAGAGGATACTAGCACCATGTTGAGTCAGTTCTCTGTATTTCCTCTGCAAACCAAGTGGCCCAAAGTGCAGATAAGAGTCAGAAACGTTGGTGAAGGAACTTCTTTGGTAGAAGGGAACCTTCAAGAGTTAAAGATGGAATCCCTGGCACTAATTTCACACTAGTTCAAGCACATTATATGCAAATGACAACAACCAACCATTTAGAAAAAAAGGGGAGAAGGAAAGGATAAGCATACAGAAATAAAAGGAGAATGTGTTGCTTTCCAGTGTCAGCCTAAATTACTCTTCAAAAGCAATCCAGTACTGCAGCAATTCCCTGATGGTTCATACAAGCTGGCATTTCTTTACTTCTTTCTCTAAGTAGAACACACTGAAAAGTAAAAAGCAGCAGTGTACATCAACATTTACATTCCTATTTGAACATGTTCTCTATTTTTATGCAGAAATGTATCTTGTTTACTAATTCCCTGTGGAAATACTTGAAGGAGTATTACGTAAAACTAAGTTATCCTTGCCTCTCAAGCAATATCAGTTCTAGGTTTTCTGTTACCTTTTTATTTATTTTATTTTTTTGCAACTTTTTAAAATTAATTGATACACTGATGAAAAACAAGCAGGAAAATCTAGGCTAATAATATGGCCAACAGATACTTTAAACAAATGCAAAATGAGGACAAAATTATTACCATTTTTTTCCAACAACAATAAAAACTAAAAATGCTTTAATCCTTCCCATTATTATATTTAGGATATGCACTGCATCTAAAGCAAGAGGTTTATCTTGAAAGAGTCTGAGTGCAGGCCACTGAAGTCTTAACATTTTTCCAAACCTAAATCTTCAAAATATATGCAAACTTCTAAACCATAAACACCTAAAGCTGAATATGTAACAGAAATTAGCACCCTTCAAGTCCTACTAATTTCAGTAAATGAACATATAAGCAGGCAAGGCCATTTTGCCATTTTGTTAAGATGAAGCTGTAGAAATAAAACAGGAAAACATGTTTCCTCTTCAGTGTACAGTCAAGAATCTATGTAGACTACTCCACAAAGACCTCTAAGTTGACACAAGTGATAGCACCCTTAAACATAAATCCTGGTCTTTGACAGACATCTGTTTGATTAACTCCAGTGAAGCTTCCAATTGTTCAGCAAAATCTGTCCCAGTGACATCAGTGCAAAGAACAATGATGAATAAATCATACTGTGACATCAGAGAAGGAAATAAGGGGAGTGGACCTGTTAGATACAAATATTTGTTTGGGATTTAAATAAGTGAAGTTTAAAAGCAGCATAAAAAAGCAGCTTTGAAGTTTGCAGGGAGAAAAAAGAATAGCAATTATATTATTTGCAAGTAAAATAGTAAGTAATCAAAATGTTAATTAGCATTAGCTAATTAAGAGCTAAAGTCTTCCCACCTGTGTAAATTCTACAATAATTCCAAAGAAGCCAGGTTACCCTTCATGTACATTTCTCTATACTAAAGGACAAATGGGTTTCTAATTTGTGATCGCATCTTCACTGGACGTTGATCTTCACCCTTCATTGAGGGGCCCTAACCCAGTTTTGCCTTCACTATTAAGAATCTTAGATTTAGTTTTCACTCTTTCAAATTTGGAAACGTTGGAAATGTTTAGCTGGTCTTCAGTTCTGCAAAGTCTCAACCAGAATCGCTCTACCCCATAGAAAAGTATTTTTGCCTAACTAGGAGTTTAAAGGCAGGCATTAGGATAGAGATTCACCCTAACAGAAAGCAGGTGAAGTTATGGATGCCAGCTGGCTCCATAAGTCTAGTCTTCCTTTCTTCTTTCTGTGTTTTTTAAATTTATCTCCAACCCTTCTGAATTTCTTTTCCACGTGGACACACGTGCAGTCAAACAACTTAGTGTTTTACTTGGGTAAATAAACAAAGATAATAAATTGCTTTTAGTTTAAACAAAATCAGAAAGTTGACACAGCATCTCTTTTCACCACAGTTCAGCCTACATGTGAAATGATGTGCTTCCTCCTCTCCCCAGTGACAATACTGGAATCTTCATTTGCATTTTTGTTTTCATAAATATGTACGTAGATATTTAGACACTGATCAAACCTAGTGCTGTACAACAGATGCTATGAAGAACAAAAGCCAAAACACTGAAACTTTTGCATTCCTAATAAGCAAACCATTCCTTTTTTATTGTCTTAGTCCTGGTGCACTGCTAGATTCAAATAGCTCTGATAAATGCAATGATACAGAGGCCTGTGTGTACACTAGGCAGGTGTACCTCATTAATGTCAGATATGGAAAGATGGTTCCTTGGAGACTAGAGATTTATAGAACTGAATGCTTTGCATATTCTGTGCTGAAAGAAGCTCAATGCCATGATTCTAGGCCAAAGCAAAGCCAAAGCTCACAGCTAGACTCTAAAACATAACTAGCAATCAACTATCTTAAAATGAAAAGCAGAACTTTTGCTTTAAAAGTATCATGGGACATAAACTCACATTTACTTTTAAGATCCTCTGCAGCTTGAGTCAGAATCTTTTTTCTTTCAAGTTTCTCATAGAAAAGGGAAAAAATATTACTGGAAGAAGAAAAAATGTAGTGCTTTCTCTGATGGAGGACATAAGATGCCATCCTCAGATTTACCCAAGCACCAGCTCATTAGAAGAGTGCAATGGGAGCTTTACCCTCCTGTTATTGCTAACTGGTATAGCCTGCAATTCCACACTTTCCTATGCTGTCACAGGATATGACTTTTGACATAATCTAGCTGTTACTATAACTGAATTATTAGGGCTTATATTTTAATACAAACATCTGTAAGCATTCCTGTAAATATTAGAAATTTCAGTGCAAACGTTCTAAAGTCTGACCTCTTTCAGGGAGGAAAAAAGGGAGGTTAGATTCCAAATATAGAAGGTGTTTATCTTATAAATTCTTAATAGGACAGGCTGCAGTTGTCAAAAATACGCTGGTTTTCACTTGAATGCATATGCATCCATCATGGCTATTTCAAGATACACAGCAATCCCATGTCCAACTTCAGGAGTGGACTGTAAGACTGAAATGTTCTTGGTAGAACAGAGTCTTCCTCACTTTGTTCTCCAGCAATTTTTCATGTTCAGTAGGAATTATGAATGAGATCCATGAAAATGACAAAACATTGCTGTGATTGGTCGAGATACTTTAAAATTCAAATGTTATCAGCTAATTCTACTATGAAAATATTAAATCTAAGATTGCTTCTTCTACAGGAACTTTAATGAAATATTCTATTCCCTCATTCAAGTTCTTCATGAAACTATGAATAATGAACACAGGAAAGACCACTGAAGAATTCCACTTGGTGTGTTTTTCCATTTTGTTGGGAAAATTTGAAATATAGATTATGACTTTCCAGCAAATTCTGCATTCACATGGTAGTAATTTAATTAACACCAACTTGTACTCATTTGCTTAGCTGGATGTCATCTGAGACAGCATCAAAAGCTTTATTAAGGTACACGGGATGTGCTGCTTCTAATCTACACAAGGAATCCTGCCAGAGACAAAAATTATGTTGCTTTAATATGATTTGCCTTGAAAATTCCATGTTTGTTTTTTCTAGTGGCTTAATTATCTGTTAGGTAATTGCAAGTAGATTAGATTTTTTTTGTTCTTTTATTTTTCTGAGACTTTTAACTGGGCCTGACTCTTGTATCATTTTCTTTTAATAATTTCATTGAGAAGACAGGCATGTTTACCTTCCATGAACTTCATCTCTTCTTTATAAGTCCTAAAACATAGCTGCCAAAACTTCAATATTCCATTGTGTTATATTTCTAAAACAATTCTATATTCAGGAAGACATCTAGAAGAGCTAAGGTACAGCTATATGAATAATGAAAGACATGAGCTGTCATTCTTAGCACAAAAGCATATCTGACAGTGCATACTACAACTTAATGAACCCCTTTTAAATGTTCACTTTTGCATTTCAGATCAAACTCTCAAACTGCAGGCACCTTAATTTTAATATAAAAAATAATCACAAAAGTACTGCCAACATTTTATAAAATATTATCTGCCACAGAGAATCTTTTCCTGTTGTGGGAACACAACAGAAGTGTGGCTATCCTCTCACTGCAATAAGTTTGATCAAGAAAGTTAAAAAATTATTGTTAATTGCAAAATCTTGTGCATGAATATGTCACTGTCTTTTTTTGTGTGGCATTATGACAGGCATGATACAATTCAGCTGGCTCTCAGCCAAATGAACCAGAAGACCTGCTAAGAGATAATGTGTGGAACTATGTTAAAGAAAGGAAAGTTGCCAAAGCAAGCATCAGCACTTCAAAAACACTTCTGGAGATAACTTTTTTTTCTGTATAAAAAGCAGAGAAAAATGTGTATAAACAAAAGAACAGGGCAGTAACAAATAGAGGTAAAAAAGCAAGAGGAAGTTTGTGGATCATATTGCCAAAGAAGTTGAAGTGGTTGCTGAAAAAAGTAATAGTGAATCACTTTTCAGCTCAGCAAGACCCCTGCCAGCCAGTTCACACTCTGGAAAGGTTGTCAAGAATAAACAGAAAAAAAACCTTTAACAGTGAAAAAACAAAAGCTGTCACTTTCCAAGGACTAACTCAGCTAGCATCACATGACTCTTCAGCAAAGAAACTACATTCCCAGAGTTAAACATTAACCATGTCACATCACAAAGTGAGGACTGGAAAGCCTACAAACAGTCAAAATTTGAGAGAGTGAAGGTAGTGGAGGAATGATATGGGACCAAGGAAAACCTTTAGTATAAAAACACTCAAAACTGAGATACCAAAAAACTCTCATACATGAGTGAGACTTAGTGTAACTGTGATTGCAGTGAGCAAAACTATGGATATAACTCAAGCTCTTCTAAGCACTTTTTTCTTTTCCTTTTTTTTTTTTTCTTTTTCTATTTAGAGCTTAAGAAAGAACAAGCTGCATTTCATGTGTTGGCCAGATTTTTACCCTGAGTATTATCATCAAAGCAAGCATCAAATAACATTTACCACTCAGCACAAACTTCATAGATTGCCCAGCACATGGAAAGCTTCCATCACAAACCACTGCAGAACATCTTGAATTGGTACTACAGCCCAACAAAAATTATTGCCATCATTACAGTGGAGATTGCACAGTTAAACACAGGCTTGAAAGAATGGTTAATGATATAGAATGATATTAAATAATGATGTATTCTCTAAGTTATCATGTTTGGTAGTGCCATTAACTTCAATATTAGAAAATATAGACCTAGGATATACACATTCCATTCTACAGCAACAACAGATTTTGAAGATCTAGACTTTGTCAATGACATAGACTTAAATGCTGGCTCAAGAAAAGGGCAAAGACAAAGCAGTCTAATGCTACTCAAAAAAAATTGAGTAAAACCAAAATCTAATGAAAACTAAAGCAAACTGCAATTCAATCACTTCATTAGAAAGACAAAGTACAACAGGAAGTCAGTCAATTTCTGTATCCAGGCAGTGATGAAAAAATCTAGAGAATTTTCAGAAGGAAATCACTAAATGGGCAAGTTGGCAAGTGTATTTACTAATTTAAGCAAAAGAAGACCACTAAATATTTGTGAACTTGTAACACACTTTACTTCCATCATACCAGATAGAACTGAAAGTTAGGCATTAACCAGAGGTACAGACATATACACCTTGTCTTTAAACTTATCATTAAAGAAAATGGAAATATTCAGGACATACTAAAGGATGGCCAATCAAAATGGCCTTTTCTTAGGAACTAGGGCTCTCTTTCCATTATAAGAAATAACGGTGAAGCCTCTTTATGCCCAAATAAAGCTGTGATATTACAGAAAGAATATAGACTTCAAATAATCTAAAAAAGGTACAAAGCAGACATATTTGAAAAATATTTGCTTGGGTTGCATCCTATTTATAGTTCTTGCAACAGAATCACTTGCTGAGTTCAACATAATAAGAAAGTGCAGAAGTAAAACACGCTATATGGTAAGTTATAAAAGAACAGGAGTCCATCTGGCAACCATGTAACAGATACTGAGAGACTATTTATAAAAGGAACTTTAATTTAAAGTGTTTGTCAGATTTGAGCCTTAATTTTTTTCAGTTTATTTCAATGGGACCAAGTCAGCTTTATAGCATGTATGAAAATATGTAGAACTACTTTGGGTTATTGCCCAAACATGCTGCCAAATCCATGCATACTGTATTTGGGATTAAACAGTCCAATCATAGTAGGAAGCACAGCTAACAAAAAACTCTTTGCTTACAGTCCTTTCCTACAAACTCTTACAAAGCAGCAGTGCCAGCAAGAGCCACTGGAACTATACAGGTGCCTGAAGAGTGGCAACCAGGGGCATTTTGGATACCTTAGGGCATCCAGGGCTTTTGTCTGGCTAGGTCTGACACACAACGAATGGAAGAGCTGGAAGAGAAGCCCTTCTACAGCAGCAGCTGGAATCCAGATGGGACCTCAAAACACCTAAAATAACACTAGATACTTACACTTGAGGTATCTGATTCCTACTCATTGTTTTACTATTGGTTGTTTTATTAAACTAACCAGAAAGGAATCTCAATCTGATTAGAATATCTTCACAAGAATGCAGTTCAAATTATAGGCATAATTTATAACTTACACAATGAGTTTAGCCCATGCACACATATAGACAAACAAACTGATGGAGAGAAATAGCTTCATTCTCATGTTGCTGTTAATCAGTGTATCTGACTAATATTAGCTTATCTGCATTCATGACACACACCATTGTGCAGATGAAAATACTTCATTTGGAGGAATATGCTTTTGAATAATTTTATCCAGATGTTGGTCAGAAGCTTCCAAAATAAAAGAGTTTACAAGTGCCAGATCTTATGCCCCTTATTTATTTTCATAGCTGGGAAGCAGGAT
Organism: Galbula dea; assembly: GCA_013399015.1. Taxonomy (NCBI): domain Eukaryota; kingdom Metazoa; phylum Chordata; class Aves; order Piciformes; family Galbulidae; genus Galbula; species Galbula dea. Next base: position 1,361,748 of record VWZX01002149.1, read on the forward strand.
GCTGTCACTCTAACATCCAGTGTAGGACCACCTGGTTTGACACAGGAAAATCTGGTCTGGAAAAAAAAAAGGTATCTTATGTACCACTTTCAAATCTTCAGTAGAAATTGTGCCACAGTGTATGTGAAGGATCAGGAAAGAAATCTATGAACAGCACAGCAGAAAAATCTAAAATGTACACTGGATATAATAGTTCACTGCAGTCCTTTGACTGTCTCAAGTTTGTGCTTGCCACGCAAGATTAAATGATAAAGTATACAGTGAAAATTATTAGCTGATTATGATAACTCTATGAAGATGTGTGTCATTTGCTCCTACAAAACAAGTTTACTTCTGAATGTCTTCTCCAATTTGATTTAAGACACTGTTCTCATTTCTACCATGATAAGCATCTGTGAATATTGCTTTGGTCCTGGGGTAAATGGAGAGTTCTCATTAACATATACCATGATTTCTTCAGTGTTGAATGATTCACCCTATTCTTCCTGCAATTTCTAGATGTGTTACCAGTTATTGCACATATATATGGGGAAAGTGTGGAGGATAGGTCCCACATAAGCTGCACTACACCAGCACTCCAGTATCCTCTGTGTTCTGGGAAGGGGAACTAGATACAAAATCAATGAAAGCTTTTTGCAGGAGACCAGTGCAAAAAATTAAGATGTGGCATGATAGCAGACACATAAAGGAGACAGTCATATACATATGTATTACAGAAATATTCTCAGGAATGTTTGTGCTCCAAGACAATTCTTATTATTATCTTAAAAACAGAAGACCACTTTCTCCTCTCAGTACACACATGCAGGCCCAGGGAAGTCACTGGTGTTTCTATTGAAAGAAAATAAGAGCAAATGGACTAGGCTAAGGTGCTGCTGGAAAATGGGAAAGCTATTCTGAGCCCTGGAATCAACAGAGGGGGAGGCAGTGGCTGAGGTGAGCCAGCTGTGCTGTTACAGTGGAAGAGCTGCAAATGGGCTTAAAAACAACAGGTGCCCTTTGTCACATTCAGAGGCATTCCAGACACACAGTGAAGGGTGAGTTTAAGATATATTACTAATATACAATACAAATATGTACCCTAAGAAGGCAAATTCTACTGAAAACTTATTAAACATGCTTTTTAAACAATTATTTCTGTAATTTTGTAATGCTTTTCCTTCAAAAAAGGAAAGTGAAGGTTGCTATTCTTAGAACCAATACATTTCAAACAAAATGGCACTGTTACTGACTTTTCTCCTGTGTATTGCAAGGGTAACACAAATTGGCCTATGCATCACAGAGACTCACTTCTGCTTTGTTGTAGCATTTTCAAGGAATTTCTCCAACAATGCCATTCAAAGAAACCTGTCTGTTTCCCCTGCTGTTGCAATTCAATAGTTACAGAATCTGGTAAAGAGTCTCTGAGAACTGAATATGCCAGCTTGTCTTTTACTAATCTGCCTGAGGCAGATTGCTATGTTTTTACAACAAACAAATATTAAAATGCACATAGAATTCAGCTGAATGTTAAAAAAGGCAGTAGAGTCTGTTCAGAGCTCACTGTAATGTTTTCCAACAGTTGAGGAATTTTACTTTATGAAGTTAATTTAAAGCTCTGCTTACTGGAGAATTTCTGTTGTTGCCTTCTATGCAGAAGATGTAATTAAATTATCTTAACTGATGCAATGAAGCTGCTTTAAGTCATATTTTAGCACTGTCTTCTCCAGACCCAATCGATCTGCTGTTTCTGGACTGTGAAGGGGGGTGTAGTACTGTTCCACTGTATTTGCAAGAAGGAGAATTTTGAAGGAGTGTTTGACAGATCAAAGCTGTGGCTCTAGAGATTGTATCCTTTGTATACAAACCTATCTAGTGAAGAAGTGTGTATCTTTGAAAAGAGGAGTGTGTAATGTTAGGTGATCTTTTCCTCCTGTCCTGCATTTGAGCTGTTCTATACTAACCCTTCCCAAGTTTTACTTTATTGTTGAAAAATAATTTAAAAATCCATAAAAAATATACATAAATACATATATAATACATTATTTTTTTTCTATTTGTTTAATATGATCAATCAATCTCTAAACTTTTAGGGTTGAACTCAAGATTGTCAGAGTCTCTTCAGATTAATTTCTTTTGTTGTCTTGAGATGCATTTGATAGATTTTTACACACCATTGCATAACATAACTAAGATGTATGCTAAAAATACTTTCCAAAAGGTACAACTGAGAAGCACTTATTTGAATGACCACTTTACAGGGTTATTCTGAATGAATGCTTTGTCTTCAGTCAGTTAACTGAAAATTTATTTTGTTGCCATCTCCTACCAGGAATGTAAATGGTATTTAAAGCCCAGCAAGTTACAGTACTTTTATTTCTGGGTACCAGAACAATCTAGCAGTGAAAGTAGGGTGCTTTAAACAAGCGTTTCAAATTTGCTTCTCAGGAGATCTAGTTCAGCATGGTTAGTTCACTGCTAGTCTAGATTTGTTCTCTGCATATTGTACCAAAGTATGCAGACATATGTTTATGAAAAACAGGTAGTAGTTTGTGTTGAAAGGGGTTCCCAACCACTTTGGAGAGCTTTACAAGGTCTAATGAAAGCATAATTTTATTTTAAAATTTTGTCCTTTATCAATTAGTCATCTTGTCCTTTAGCTTTTTTTAAAGGAACTGCATCATTAATGCAAGTAGTTATTTACATAAGTGTAAATAATCAGTATGTTAGAGTACAGGATGTCACAAATACTACATTTGGTGTCTAGTTACACCTATCTCACTCTTCCAATGCAGCTTAGAACTACCTTGTAAGATTCAGCACAGGTTTCATTCAAAACTTGCTGTATCTGAGGAAGGACTTCAGAACTTGTTAGTCATACCACATGTAAACACAACAGCCTGATAGGAGTTGATTGAGAAAGCTGCTGGTTCTTTGCAACATCATCATGCTTTAGTATGTTAATTCAAGGTTCTCAAATGTCTAAGACAAGTTGTTTTTTCCTTGAACTTTCTTTGTGACCTTTTCACTAGCATATCCTTTTGCCTTACACTCTTTTCCAAATAATCTCAACTTTTTCTTGAATTACATCCAAAATATTCTTTTTGAACTCTCTCAGCAACAATCCCTCCTCTGCACAGTTCTGTGTTATCTGCTCAGTTTTTCTTGTTTTCTTTGACATTCGGTAATCAGCAGGCCTGGCTTGTGATCAAATAAGCGTTAGAGCTGAGTACCCCTGCACACATGGAGTGGCTGCTGACATCATAGGGTCAACTACAGGATAGATCTTCCTGGAGCCTTTGGTATAGAGTATCAAACAGACTGTTAACTGCTGTTGTTCTGATAAGTTGTGTCCATTTTTGTCCTAGTAAGTTCTCATTACGTCCAGGAAAAATCTTGTGACATGAAATTAATGGGGGGGAAATATTTACCAACAGAAGAAGTCACATTACTAAAGCTTTAAATTCAGTGGTTCTTCATACTAAGGATTTTAATACTGATCTGTTTATAGCAGGCCAAACTGTGACTAGTTTTAATGCAATGCACAATACAGGATCTTGACCTCTTATCCTCCACACCTGCCAACACCTGTACAGACAGCATTCACTGTATAAATCTCTCATTCACGTTTCCTTTTAAGATTATCTTGTTCCAGTCCTATTTTAAACATTCAAGAATCAGAAAGTGTGATCAGTTCTAATTAGGAAGAACTTGTATCTTAAAGTTATTTAAGGTCTCATTATATCTACAAATCCAATAGCTCTCTGTGGTCAGTTTAGGAATGTCTATAAAATCATCCAACCCAAACAGTCTGTGAGCCTAAAAATTTGTGAGCTAATGTTTTTTCTCCTTTGTTTATCAGGAAATTAGGCTGATTTATATAATTTAAACTCAGGCACGATCAGCTTTTCTGTATACATAAAGAATTAGATCTGATATCCCAGTGGAGCCAAAAGAGATCACACACATTTTGGAAAATAAATATATGACCATTACATTTCTCTAATAATGCAATTATGACAAGGTTTTTCTTTTACATATACAAAAAACACAACTCTTGGAGCTGCTTTCATGACAGTCCCATCACAAAAATAGTGACAAATTGAGAACTAAGGATATTGCCCTACAAGAAACATCACAGAGAAAGATTTTGTTTTAAGGTATTAAAAATAGTACTTATAGCTTGGACAGATGTCTATGCACCCACATGGGACACTGTAAACATCAAGGAAGACTAGGTGTTAAGGCAATGGGATTATTACTCTTTGGTTTATGTAATAGTACCCAACTGCCTTAAACTGTAGGAAGCTGAATTGATACACACTATCCAAACACAGCAGGTCCTTGGGCTCCTGAATCAGTTTGGGCCTTGAAGAGCAGACATAATGAGTGAGAAGAGCATGTGGTGGAGAATTCTTGTTCTGGATCTCTGGAGACCATGGCTGGAATATGGCATCTATTTTTTCAATACAAAGAAATTACAGGCATCTCCAAATAATAACAAGCCATTAAATGTTCTGATGTTCTAATTCTTTTTTTTTTTCATTAGATACTGCTGAGAAGTTACAGAATCCCACTGCATGCTGACAGCTCTTCACATCTGATAGGAACACTAGGGAAAGATAAATGCGTACGTAAGCTAACATATATATTGTTTAATGTACCCCTTTGGACCAAATTACCAATGGAGTGTGTACCCTAGTTCTGTAGAAAGTGTGCTTTATTTCCTCTGATTTTTCCAAAAGAAAACTCAGTCATAAAAATGAGTAACATCTTTATATGGAAATCTCTAAAATCTTTAAGAATAGTTCAGTTGTGACAGATAGTGATAAATAGCTACACAGGCTGAGTAGTTTACCAATATGCAAAATGACTAAGGAAAAAACATCCAGACTTAATCCATTCTGATTAAAAAGAACTAAATACAAGTAAGATAGCATTAAATGCCAGTATATTGGACCCTGGTCTATGATGGTGCATAGATCTGTGCAGCTTTGCAAAGCTGATAGGAATCAAAGAACCAGGAGGAGGCTGCCTTTCCTTGCACCACTCTGCATCACTCCCTCTGACACTGTGGCAACATCTGCAATTTTCAAGAAAATACCCTTTTTGAAGTCTGCCATATGCAGGCACCTACAGACATCTAAAACAGATAGAGACCTAAGGAAGGGTAAGCAGCTCTTCCCCTCAAAGGAAGATATTCCTGTATTGTATCCTACATGTGCAGTTCTGTTTCAAGAACACTTGCATCCTCAGAATTTTTCCTGCACTATTACTTCCAGAAAAAAAGATCAGTGACCTCTAATAGAGGACATAGAAGTTTCTGAAGAGCCTGCATTGTTTTGAGGAAAATCAAAGAACCATCTTGCAAATGCTACTCCTATCACTGACAAACGACTTCTAAACTACTCCTAAAATTCCCCCTTTGTGTGTATGCACTCTGTTTCTACTTCCCTTATCTTTTTGTAAGAACATATGCAGTTTAGAACTCACTTAAAACAGACCTTGGTTAAATTATCAGTATTTTTGTTAGATTTTGAACAGAATTTGTACAATGCATGCAGGAAATATAACATTCTATTTCTTAGACCACAGACAGGCTAGAATATGTAACCCTAGCAGCTGCCAGTCCCAAGTTATACAATTCCATTTTCAGAAATGTACCCAATATTGTTTTTGCTTCCATTTTCAGAGAAATCCATGTGCAAATTCATATTACATTGGTTTGTATTGTGTGTGCTGCATGCACTTGCTGAGCAAAGCAATCATTGTCATTTAAGTGTCAGAAGTTTTTTTCAGTCTGCACATGGCCTTCACAGCTTTTTCCATCATGTTAGTAACCATTTATTTGTAAATCACGTTGAGAAAACTGCTGTTAAAGTAGAGCACTGTGGAGTCACCAGATGTATGTGCACAGAACTTTCAATGCCCTCTAGTGTTTCTTGCTTGCAAATTAAAATTTATAGTCAGTGAATATTTGTCAGCATGGTTGGTTAGTTGGATTTTTAAGCCCTTCTGTGGATAATGAAAACAAACCCATTTTATATACAGCCATGCTATAGAAGATCAAGTAAAACTGTCCTCAACTCAGATAGATACTCTGTAGAATGTTTTCAATGTCTGAAAAAGAACAGTGGATAGCAGGCCTTTCAGCTTCTCATGCAAGCTGTAAGACCCTGTTTATTGGTTAACCCATGCATTTACAACATGCTGGCACAAGAAATGTGATGTGTCTTCAGTCACACAGTGAGAAAGAAACCATGACACTACCTATACAATGAGAAATAGCATGGATGCTGGAAAACAATAGGCTACCAAGCCAAGAAATGACACAATGTATTTACAAAGTTCTCTCTCAACTGCCAGAAATCATAAAGACCACATTAACATCAGGATTTTGTCATCTAGCTAACAACTATCTAAGAAATAACAATTATTTTTAGAGCTGTGAATGCTTTGATTTCCTGATGTGCAGCATAGCAGCAGTAATGTATCATTACAGAACTGTACCCAAGCTAACCAGTTTTGATCCCAGTTTTAAGGTCAAGCAACTATCTCACACAGTAGTGCTCTCATTGTAGAAGCTTTGGGCTTGGTAGCTGAGGGATCTCTACCCTCCTGCTGTGTACACTCATGAAGCTATGCCCTTTCTACGTCTTTGCATAAGCTTCCTGGTCAGCAATTTCTGAACATAAAGGTGCTTGGTTCTGCCTCACTGATCTGAAAAATATCATTTTTATTTTATTTTAATACTTCAAACACAGAAAATTAAAACAACGACAAAAAAGTCAATGCAAGTTTTGGCAAACTCACAAACTGTCCCCTAACCATTTGTGACAGTTTACCTAGTTATTGCCTTGTTTATTTTATTAATGTACTGGTGTTTATTGCATTAATTCATTGTGTTTCTATACATAATTTTCTTCACAAAAAATATATGCAGGTCATATTCACAATGTAACATAGTCAAAACAGCGACATACAGAGTGGTGTTTATAGGACAAAGTGATCATAATGTCACTATCAGTCACTGAGGAGGAAGAATGGTAAACTGCAACACTGAAAAACAAAACATCAAGCAGAAATAAACCTCCTTGTTCTTTCATGTTCTTCACGGTAAGTAACAGTCAACACCACTTAACCCATTTGCCACTATGTAAAGATTTATGGCAGTTTGTCATCCAAGAGCTCTAGCATTCAGTAGCTTCAGGAGGAACAAAATTGCATTCAGTGTTTTTCCCAAGTGGTTTTATTTACTGTTTAAGGGCAAGGTAGGCTAAGAAAGACACAGCCAAGATCTGAGGGAAAGGGTTTCTTTTCAGTTTTAATGATGAGATGCTGGTTTCTTTTTATTGTTTTTGTAGTCTTCAGAATCAGAAAGCCTCAAGAATGACAGATCAGTTGGAGACTGAAATCTAAGCTATGATTCTAGGTAGCTTCAAGATGTAGCTGGAATTTAGGGTTCATGCTGGGTTGTCACATACAAAGGATTTTTCATGGGCTTCAGCTGAGGATTGTGTAAATATCAAGCAGGAAATAGATGACTTAAAGATGAGGCTCTAGATTTAATCTTTGACTTGCAAAAATAAATATCTAGTGCCTAAGAATAGAATTCTTAGGGCTACATCTTCAGGCATTTAACTTCCCATTGATTCTGACAGCTTTTAGGAATCTGAAGTCCTATCAGGGTATAAGTCTTAATTTGCATTATGCTTTTAAATCCAAGCACTATGAGGAAGCCCAGAACTAGTTAGAAACAAATCAAAAAGAGTGGGAAAATTAACTTTTAGCTGTAGTTCTTCATCACCCTCTAATCTACACCAGCTGAAGAGAAATCTAGAAATGGTATTTTACTCAATAACTTTTTACAAGTGTCCAGAATGTATAAGCTACAAGAACTTTTTTAGAAGTCCCTTAAAACTGATAAATAATAGATAAAGATTTAGGGGGAAAGTGCCTATAAGAAAGAATTGATAGTGATAACATTACATCCCTAATCATTTGGCCTGAAAGCACGATTGTGAAAGGAGGTAGTTTATCTGTGCAGCAACCATCTCAAACAAGGGATCGGAATTGAGCGTAGAAACTTTGCTCAGCACCAGGTGGTGCTATTCTGCTTTAAAAAAAATCTTGTGAGCTACTAAAATATTTACATTTTAAAAGAATAACTTCTGATGAAAACTAAACGAGTGAGAAAAGGATCTCTTTCCTCCCCTGTAAGTCAGTTGTGACTGCTTTCAGGGTTATGCATTTGCATATTTAAGGAGAGGATTCTCAGCATACATGATAGGAAAATAAAGTCTTTAGCTTTTAAAATAATCCCATTTACCTCATGATTAAAGTAGTTATACAAATCGTTTAATCCATAAAAATTATACATATGCTTTTTTAAGAGTCTCTCATAAAAAAGAAGATTCAGCTAAATCCTAAAGCACTGTTTATGAGATGAGACATGCAAAGTATGTATATTTGCTTGTAAATTTTTTAATTGCAGACAAGCTGTTTAATTCATATTCCGTAATTTGCCTTTCCTTCAGAGTTAAATAAGATTAATACATTATCTCAACATTGTTATTACATGAATATATGACAGAATGTTTTTGTCAATGACTGTGCTATATACTGCCTTGCCAGCCCCAAATATTTATTAGCACAAGTCAAATCATTAACCAACACATTTCTTTTTAATAAGGAGATCTGAAAATAATAAAAGTATGGTTTTGCTTTGTACCAATAAACTTGAATGTTCATGTTCTACTTTGAAACCAGAGGCTTAGGTGTAGGATCAATTTTCTTCAAAATAAAATTAAATTTTCACATGTCTCTGGAAGCTGGAATTGGAAAAAGTCAAGAACAAATATTCTTGTAAAGTTTTTGCAAACAAAATCATAATGCAACAACCTTATGCTGCTTGCCTTGGATAGGACAGCCAAATGGCCTACTTGCTGCTTGAAGAAAAGAAAAAGATGGAAGGAGTGATCTAGCTGAACACCAAAGTCTTTGCCTCCACCACAAACAGAAGAGGAGCTGAGGCACACTACAATTATTTTGTATGCAGGGTGCCTGTTAAAATCCTGGTTTGTTATCATTGCTCTGTTTTTAACCTGGTTAAATTTCCTCCTTCCTCAAACCCTAATAGTTTTGTTTCTCTGCATTACAGAACTTTTTAATCTTTCTCCAGTTGCATGTATTTCATTGGGTTCAGGAAATATGCTGTAATGCTCTGTTCTCTACATGTAGTTAAATACAAGAGCTGACAGACTTCATATGGAATGGTGACCTTCCTGTTTCTGTGGCCTATTATACTCATGTTAAAATCTTGCAGAAAATACAATGAAATGGCACTTTATTTTGGAGAAATTTCAATCTCTAAGACTTAACTCAAGTAATTCCTGTAAAAGTCACAGGCTGGAATTGATTTGCAGAAGTTGTGTTAGAGGATAAATGCTAGCTCTGAAAGTATCCACTGTACCACTTTTGAATTTCTGCTGCTCTTTCTTTTTCCAGTTGTGTCATTGAAAAATATTGAGCCTAGACACACAAAATATGGTAAAAGTTGTAATTCATATCTAGAAAAGCATTCCATTTGATTTTAAAATCTGTTTTATCAGCAGCATGGCTCTGTGGATCTGTCATTTCATAAGCAATACCTCAAAGTCATATTTTTCATTTTGGCATGTTTTGAGACTCTATATTTACAAGTTCTGGTGTTGCTGAGTTGTAAGCCATTCTAATAAAGATCTTCAGAATTGATTTTAAGGCCATATAAAAGTATGATAGTAGTAGTAGATTATGTTATCATTCAGCTCAGCATTAGGTCAGTAGTCACAGGAAACAAAAAAGTGGTGTCAGTGAGAAGGAACTCAGGGAAAGCTGACAAGCATCTTGGAAAGGCCTGGCAATGCAGTGTGATTCTGATGGTAGTGTTTGAGGGGTTTTGTTGTTTTCTACCACCAAATGCCAGCCATACAAGTGGGTTTTTTCTGTGAAATGGAGAAAAACACCCCTGTTGTGTATAAAATTAAACATCTCTGCTTCCTCAGGGCATAAAAATAGTACTGAGTGAAAAAACATATCAAAGTAAATCTCTGCAGCTTTTTGCTCTGCTGCTGTTACATAATGCTGTTCTGAAAACCACATTGTACAGGACTGATGGGAATCTAGTGGTCCAGATAAGCTGCTGCACAGATCCACATTAAATTCTATCCTAAAATTTATAGCCTCAGCATCCTTGTGTAGGGACTTCTGCCTCTCATTTGCTTGAGGAAAATACACACAGTGCTAGTAGCTCTGGCTCCTAATCATGCTGCTGTCAGATGCTGATCTGGCAAAGGCTGATTACGTCAGAGGAATTACAAAATATTTTTGGATTAATCAGTGCTACCTTAAGCATCATCAGCTAATCTTTGCCTTTTTATTTTTCCAATTTGGCATATAGAGAAGAGTGAAGAGAGACCTTAAAATGACCTGCATTGTCTTTTCCTCACTTTCACAGGGCTCAATTACCACAGCAGACACACCATGACGGCACAAAAGTAGCTTCATCTATGAACAGAGGGAAAATTTCTAACTTTGATATCTGATCCATAATCCAGAAACATTTGTATATGAAACATTCTAAGCTTCAGATCACACACTGCCCACTGCTCAGTCATCCTGAAACACAGATTGCGCCTAGGTGTTTTTCTAGAGAGATGGGGACACGACCACCATGCAATTTCTATAAGCCTTCCGAAATCAAGTTGTGGGTATTGCAAAATTCTTCCATCAGTGCTCACTGCAGAAGCATTATACCTATTTTGATAGTGTACATCCCAAACTCCACTAGCCACTGCTACTTAGACCAAAATCCTGGTATTCCTTCAGCTTCCCTAGCACCATAGCCCTGATGCTAAAGATCATAACAAAGGTATTATGGTTACAGTCCTAGACAGTACTGCTGCTGTAGCTCACCTCAGTAGATGATGGTGTTTCCCACATCTTTGACAGCAGTAGAATTCAGAGGAGATTGTCCTTCTCTCAGAATTTCCAGCTGGTATCAAAGAAAGAAATAAAGATTTTAAAAAAGGAAAAAAATGCTAAGATACCTATGTATCAGAGTCACACTACTTGGTGAAAATCCTAGCCACAGATTGATGGTGATTCTGCATTCACCCTCCCCAAACTGAGCTGTCTACACGAGCCAAATTCTTAAGAAAGCTAAAGCTTTTACTCCATGTAGTGGCCAACATACCATGGAGTCACATGATCAGACATTCAATGGCTTCCAATTTGTTATTGGTCCTCCTCCTAATGATCTTTCTGGGAAACAACTTCAGAAACAATGACTGAGAGAAACTGAAACCGATGCTTGTTAGAACTGATTGCAAGACTTTATTTACTATCAATCTTAAATCACCTATAGAAGAAAATCTGGAGGAGATGATGTCTTGAAAAATCCTAAACATTCAAGAAATATAATCCCTTCGTAAAAGGGAGCAGAGAAAATAAATATGGCAAATAATGGGAAAGAAATAAACATGATGAAGATATGGATCACACCACTGTTATTCATTCACATCCCTGTTCATTCAACATACTCTTTCAGAATTAGGCAGATAGGAAACCCGTAAGGAGTCCTATAACTCAGCAACTATCAAAAAGCCCTTGTAATTATTATTTTATGAGAGAGAAACAAAGTGTGGATTATAGTTTGTGGGATTGATAGTTTTTCGTGTTAATACTTTCGTGTTAATAAGAAAATAGAACCAGTTGGGCAACTCCATTATTTTAACCAACAGGAAAATATGTGTGGAAAAACTCCATTCTCTCATAACGGGAGCTGTAGATGCAGCTCTGGGAAAAAAACCTACGGCTGTAGTTAGGAATGATTTTACTACATTTATACGGAACTTGTGTGTTTGCCAGTTCTTGAGAGAAACAAACCCGTGCAACATCATACGGCAATCCCCCTCGGCGACTGGTAGAGATCTGGGGCAGACCCCCAGCGGGGATAGACGGCAGCACAGCGCCGTCTCTTCGGGTCAGTTCCACTTTCCCTGCACTCTCCCCGCGTTCTCGGCTGGGTCGGACGCGTTTACCCCGTGCTCCACGGCGTGGCGCCGGCGGGCTCTAGGATGGGGCGGGAGGCGCGGCGGCGGGCGGGTTGAAGGGCTCCCACCTGCCCGCGGCCTCCGCGCACTCCCCGGGCCGGCGATGAAGGGGCCGCGGACGCCGGCGATGTTCGGGGCGGGCAGGTACAGTATCCCGCGTCCCGTCACCAGGAACCTGGAGGATCTGGACTCGGTGCAGAGCGTCCTGCTGCACAGGTCAGTGGCGAGCACGGGGAGGCTGCTCCTGCACCGGCTTAGCGGCAGGGGAGCGTCTGGACTTCGCTTCCTAGGCTTGGGGGAGGTGGGGGCTCCGGCGCCCCTCGTTTCCCGACCCCTTCCCCTAGGAAAGCAGCGGCGAGGGGCGAAGCGCCCCTGCCCCTCCGCGCAGCAGGAGGTCGCCGCAGCCCGGCGAGGAGTCGCACTGGGCAGCGCCCCGGGCGGGGGCCGGCAGCGAGCCCCAGCTCTCCGGGGAGCCCCCAGCGGCAACCCTTTATTGTGGAGGAAGGAAGCGAGAGGGGCCGTGTCCCTGGAGCTGCCCCGGCGGTAACGCGAAGGGCTTGCAGAGCTGCTGCCAGAGGGACGCCGACTCTTATCTCGGGTCACCCTCCCACCCTCAGTGAGAAGCGGTGGACCTGAAGGTGAGGGTTGCTCCCCTAGCGCAATTGTGAAGCGTGCCCCGCAGCCTGTGCGGGAGAGCATGGGAGCCCCGGGGGCTACCTCGGCATATCTGCACTTGTAAGGAGACGGTGGACAGAGAGAAATACTTCTGCATCAGTTCTGTAAGCATTTTGAACTCTTCTTTAAGGGGAGGAAAGTAAAGTATCTTAACTCGCACAAAAATCCAGGACGGGCACTCCTGAAGGGGATGTGCAAGAGGCACCCTGCACCAGAAGAAACTGCTTTTTCGCCTGCCTTCACCATTCCTAACGTGCGATTCTCCACAGTATCCCCTGACAAAGACATCTCGACAAAAACGTCTTGCCCAACAGGCCAATGCAGTCTTTCAAAGCCACCCTCAGTGCCATTTTCTTTGTGCTGGCTGAGAGCAGCTTAAACTTTTATATAAAGCAAGCACCATCCCATTCAGCAGTATCGAACGCTCATCTCTAGTTGTTCTGTAAGGTACCCACTTCCTGTGTTTTCTCAATTACACTGATTTATTTCCAACTGCAAAGTAAAAGTAGCTTTCTCTCAGTGCCAACTCCAAACAGCTCTTGCTATGGAAACTAACAACTAATTGTTAACTGAGCTTCTCTCCAGCCCAAAGAATCAAACTGAATAGTTACTTAAAATCCGTTCCTGTGAACGCTGAGGATGATTGAGTGCCACAAGGAGAGCATGCTGGAATCAGCCTGTGCTCGCATTGCACTCTGAAGCTGCTTTATAAGCAATAAATGTGCCCATGTGCTACCAGGGGATCCTCTGGTATCCAAAACCTGGCACAGCATTTGTCAGTGGCTTAACAGAGAATGTTCCATCTGAAAGCTGGATTAAAAACATGCTGCCCCACGGTATGGCTTGCATTAGTACACTTTCAGTGTGATAAGGTATTATTAGTATTTGAAACATTTGCATGTTGACTGACTGCAAATAATGGTTTTCCTTCATGCTTGACATGCCTGCTACGCATAGCAGGTGATCCTACAAAAAGCCTATAGATCTAAAGTGAAGTAAGAACAGGAGGAAAAATCTCATTTGAAATTACAGCTGCTGTTCATGCTGGAGGCAACTTTTAACTCTGTAAGGCAGGTTTCCAAAAGAATGAGATGGGTTGAACTGCTCTCCCAAATTCTTCATGCCTTTCTTTCATTGTTTTTTTGTTCCTCTAAAATTCTCTTTGGGATCCCCTTGCATAGAGGGAAGTTGATACAGAAAGCTTAAAAAGTCAGAAAGGACACTGCTTTTTATTTATTGAGCACTGGAGTTTTTTCTTGCAAGATTTCTGTTCCTTTGGTCACAGAGGTAGCCTTCATACTCCAGGTGGTCTGTTTGTATGTAAATTTTTCAATTAAAATTACAGTCTAGTATCACTGTTCAATTCATGCCACTTTGCTATGGATCATCTCTATGCAATCATGTCAGAAAAGCTGTGAACAGAAGATTTTTGTAATCACAGTCTTACTCATGTAGTTTTATGTGAACATTGTAATCACAAAATATTTACTAAGGAATGCCTGTGAAGTGTGCCATTGTCTCTTAAGAAAGACTTTGGGGGGTTAGGGGAAAGCTGTATTGTTGTCATTAATCTTGTTAAAAGTAGAACTTATTTCCATCTCATTTTTGCTGCTACTATGCACTGGAGGAGTACAAAATCAATAGGAATCAATAGATGACAAGTCTGCAGTGTGACTCTATAGCAACCAAGGTTTTCTGTTAATTTTTCTTCAGATGTCTGCATAAAGCAGGTGTTAGCAGAAAGAAGGAGAACTGTTAAACAAAGATGAAGATATTTTCCTATTAGTTTTATCTGCTTGCAATGAATGATGTTGTATCTGTAGTATGTTATGTCTGTCCAGCTGTTGATAGAACCTTCCTGGAAATATTATCTGATTTGTAAACAAGCAGAAAGTTAAAAGTGAAACAACAAGAAGTCAGTCATCCCTTCCTATTTCTTTATACATAATCAAGAGCTGTAATTTGAAGTATGGAATGGGGAGAGGGAAAGCAATGGGACACTTCAAATGCTGTTGATACATCACAGCCCATGTAAGAAAGGCAGACTCAACTGTAATCTAGGTATATCCTGTGAGATTCATCTCTAAGTATTCCTGTGGCCTGTTTATACTGCTTGCAAAAGACCCTTCCATACAAAAGACGCAGAAAGCTGGCAGATCCAGTAGGTAGATTCTCCCAGTTTGGACCACTATTCAAATAGAACTCAGACAGCACTTCAATTTGTGCTCTTCGTCACCTGCACTGGCATTTAGCAGGGGGAATGACCCTGAAAAAGAAGAGATTGCTGAAACTCGGGGACCTGAGCTGAAAAGAGCTCAACCACATCAATGATTCAGGCCCAAGTTGCCTGCTAAATGTGAATAAGTGAAATCAATCTGGCATATCGTCAGTGAATCCTAGGTCCTGGTAAACTTGCTAAGATCAGGCCTGACTATATAAACCAAACATGACAAGAGTAGTCATAAACACTAAGCCTAAATTTTCCTGTGTTCTTCCATCCAGCTGCTAGGAAAGACTGTAACTCCAGGCTCATTTTTTCATCATCTGGTTGAAAAAATCAGCTGTGTGAAATGGTGAAAAAATATTAGTAGTTTCAATTGGACAGGGTTGGACTAGGGGTTCATAACTGCTTGTACAATGGTACAAAAAGACAGTTATGACCTAGTTATTTTCCTCCTTTACCAGAAAGGACCAGCTTATCCCTTTGGTGTGTCCTATACACTGTCTTCTTTTAACTGTGATCTCTCCTGAATATTAAGGTGGATGAAGATTTTTAAAGCACAGTTGCTTTGGAAGCAGATTAAGCCAAGGAACTCCTGTTCTGAATTTCCACACGTGGATTTAGTTCCTTGCAGGAACAGCTAAACAGAAAACCCTTAAGGCAAACAAGAATGCTTTTTAATTATCTGCTTTTAAATGTTCATTAACCAGTTGTCCAGCAAGGGTGAGCAGTAGTATTGATGCCAGTGATGCCCTGTGGCAAATTTTCACCATCTGCTAGTTAGTAACAGAAAGCTAGCGTAGGAGGTTTCTGGGTTCCTTAGGGAGAAGCTTGGACTAAGTGTAAAGGATCTGCCAGAAGACAAATTATTTCAACTCTTTTCCTAATATTTGTGCACAAGAAATGAGAGGTTTTCCTCTCAAGAGAGGCTGTGTGGGAAAATCTGTGTCTTCACTTAAAAAACAATCCTGCTGTGCGAGATGTATTATGTCTTGCAATCATTAATTGTTCCCACAGCAGAAAAAATTCTGCATCCATTTCAGGAAAATACTTAGGTGAGTCCCAACTACCTCTCTCAGTGAACCAAAATCTTCCATCATCCTTTCCTTCATAAATAAAATAGCAAGTAGTGTAAGATTGCCACCTTTTTAGAGAGCCTGTATTTCTCACTTACTGAGCAAACGACTGGAAACAATTAACCAACTCTTGAACTCAGTGAAATTTAACATAACTAACACAGGCCATCTGGCATAGACTGTCACTTCTCTACAGAAACACTTCAGTGGGCTCTTCAGTGTACTATGTGCTTGCAAATATAAGCAGTATTAGGGAGGACAGGACAGTGTATCTCACCTACCTCTATTAAAATTCTAACTCCTGTAAGTATTCCTCTTAGAATATCATAACTCATTAGGCTCTTTGGGAAATGCTATTTATGCAGACTGTTTTGTTTTCACGAAGTAAATTGTTTGGGAAATGGGGGTCCTTTAGAAATATTTTTTGCACCTGTTCCTCTGGAAGTGATAGAAAGAATGAACTTTGGTGCATATCTTGGATTCTGACAAGTGGAAATAACTGAAGATCTAATTTTCTTTTTTTTTGATCACCTGCCTACCATACCTGGATTATATACTTTGTGTGAAGTGTTTGTTGCCAGCTCAGATAGGGAAGAAAACCTTTCATTATCTACTATACCCTGTCCTAAGCTGAATGAAACCATACTACAACAAAACATCTGTTTTTTTCTTTAGGTAGGGAATATTCTGTCTCCTCTTTTGTAGTCTTGAAATCCACACAACAGTGATTTATTTGCAAAATCATGTTTTGCACAGGCACTTCAGAATGGCTTCAAAATTTAATATAAGTATTCGTAACTACTCCAGTTGAAGCCTTAATCACATGGGTAGGAGTCCAAAACATTCCTGTCAATTGACTTTAAATCACACTTAGTAACCAAGACTTCCCTAAAAGAGTTCCAAGCACAGGAATTTCATATCAGAGTTCTGTGACTCCTACATAGTGCTCCAGCACTGTAAAATCTCACTGCTGAAGCTGTGCAAATATCCCACTGAGCAGAGATTCAATCCAATGCATGAAAAAATGTTCCAACAATTACTCTCCAGCCCTTTCCTTATTCACAATGTGTGTCCTGATGGGTTTACTGACATCGCTACACAGCAAGTTGTCTGCAGGGTTGCTATGGGTCTTATTTTTCATGGATGTGAATAATTTAATTCCTGAAAACCGAGTAGGGTTTTTTTTCCCCTTCTCGACTGTGCATGATTTTGCAGTTGATGACTGCATCGACAGCTTTAAGGTGCCATACCGTCTAGCTTGTTTGGGTTTGTGTCACATCTTTGCCTCTCCTCCCCAACCTAACTGGTCTCCTGACTAACAGAGAAGTTTTCTTAGTTTCTCACAGCTCCTTAAATGATTATAATGGAACCTAACCTAAAGGAGAGAGCATTCCACTGCTATTTGACTTGAAAGTTACTCTTTACCTCATGTTTCTTTTTCCAAATCAGGTTTTGATTATAAGCAACGCTTTGAGGCTCACCTCAGGACTATGAGTTTCATTAATAGCCTTTTATGGGACCGTTACCAAGACCTTGATATCAGTCCACTAAATGAATAGTCTGTTTACCATTATGTGTTCCAGATTGACCCACTAAAAGACTTTCAAGGGACTGGTGAGACTCGGCTGTTTGCTTTGAGGAAGTAAAGGGGGAGGTTGGGCACTTCGAAATGTTTATTGTTCCTGCCAGCCAAGGGAGGCAGGAGAGCCGGCCTTTCTGCCAGATGCCGCGTTAGAACTACAATTTACCTCCTCCCGAGGCAGGCAGCGGTCGCTGCGTGCCGTTGCCTACGGTTTCTCCAGGCCCGGTGCTATGAGGCCGGTTGGCGGCGGGCGGGGTTCTGTATGGGCCTCAGAGGCGCCACCGTCCCCGCCACCCTGAGGCTCCTGGGCGGGTCGCGCCACCAGGCTTCCCCTGTGAGGCTTCCCCGTGTCCATGGCGCCGGTCCGGGCCCGCCAATGGGAAGGGCAGGGCGCGGGTCACGTGGCCGCTCGGCGCGCAGGGCTGTGGGTGTCATGGCGTCCGGGGGGGACGGCGGGAGCCGAGCTGTTGGGAGAATGGAGCCGTCGGGGGGAGAAGGCGCTGAGCCTGCGGGCAGCGGCGGCGAGAGCAGCAGCGAGAGCGGCTCGTGTGTCACTTCGCTGTCCACGAGCTCAGAGTAAGGGCGGGCGAGCCAACCGCGGAGCTCCCGCTGCACCCCGGGCTGGGCCGGTCGCCGCCAGAGCCGGGGTTTGAGAGCGTTTCTTTGGCGGAAACTTACGAGTCAGGTGGCGAGCGGCAGCCTGAGGGCAGCTAACGATACGTGTGCCGCAGCTGTCCGCTGCTCGGCACAGAGACTCGGCTCACCTGTTATTAGCGTTAGGGGTAGGGTCTCCCCATTGTGGTGGCTTGTGGTTTTGGAAGTTGTAGGTGAAAAGACAACGCTGTAACACCAGTACATATTTTGAAGTTTTATATGCAACCACTGGGAGTTTCATTTATTGATTTTTTTTTTAATTCGTATAAAAATGTATTGTCTCTGTTCCTGCATTAAAACAACTCTGCTTGACAGCTGAAATGTGTATTTTGAGGTCTAAACAATGGCATTTTATTTGGCATGTAATTCTCACTAGGTAATGCAGTGACAGTGTAAGTGGGAGAGCTCTGAAGGGTGTTGAAGTATACTTCTGTTTGTAGTTGCCCCGTATCTCTGGCTCGGTGAGAGACAAAGCTCTTGGATGTTCATCTTCTTTGTTCTGTTCTGTATTTATAAGCCAGAACTCAGCTATAAAGCATTTCTGCCTGAAGCCTTAGTTTTTTTATGGTTTGGTGTTGTTTTTTTTTCTTTTGGGTGTGTTTGGATTTTTTCTTCTTTAGTTGTTTCATACCTGTTTACTGGTTTTCTTTGTATGTGTTAAGGGGATAAAGCCATGCTCCACGTTCCATAACAGAACACAATGTATAATGCTGTTGGAGAGACTGAAATTCATCTTTTCTATCACTGCATCAACAGAACTGTGAGGCTTTTATTTTGGGTCCAAGTAGTTTCTTCTACTGGATTTGTAACTCTCCAACCAGCTGAATACAGAAACGAGGTTAAGATGTAACTTAACAATGAAAAGGGAGGGAGAAACAGGATAGTTCTGTGAAGTAAAGGTACAAAGACAAGTCCCTTAATTTGTTACTCTATAGATGATCTGTATGTGGTTTTATAATCAGCCATATTTGATTAAAGAAAGAATTGTGACTGATTTTCTGAATTAAAAGTTACTGATGTCCTGAATAAACTTCTGAGAGCTGAAACTGTGTTGTTTGATGCTGTAGCTGATGTGCTAAACCCAAGATCCACTAAAGAACGTTAATGCCAGGGGTAGAAGTAGGGGTGACGGGAGTGCTGCTGTGTCAGATCCCTGGGATTTTGTGAAAGGCCTATTTTCAGGCAGCTGTGAGGTGAATGCATACATGTGACATTGTGGAAGTAGTGTAGTAGGGGTTTTTACATTTTTTCCCCTGTTTTAGCAGTTTAACATTCGCTGTTGCTTTCACTGATTGTGATGGGGCAGAACCCCTCTAGGCAGCCTCAGCTGCTCAGAGGATAGCAGCTTTGCCTGTACCAAATTGATGCCTCAGTTGGAAGCTGCACTTTGTCGTTGCATAGGCAAAAGTTGGGGGAACTAAAGATGATGATCTTAATACTTCTACAGAGTATTGCATAGGTGGAATTTAATCATACAGTGCAGTTGTTGGTTGTGGTGCAGCATCTTTGAAAAATGTTCTCTGTACAGCTAAACTTTGAAGCTGTATCATGTATCTGTGTACTCACATTAATGCACTATTTGAATTTTATAATATAATTAATTATATAATACTAGTTTGAAACAGAATTTGAATCCTTTATTCAGTAAAATTAGCTAGTTCTAGTATGAAGTATATGAATGTTTGTTAACCTTAATTATATTAATTATAATGTGAGTCTCCATTCTAGTGTTTCCTTATTTGATACTTTTTTATCAGTGTGATCTCAGATTCATAGACCAGTTTGTCTTCTAGTCAGGAAGAATGAGCACACCTTGTCTGTTCCTGAAAACCTGCCATACAGGACATTCCAGATGTTCCTTACATTACCTGCAAATGCTGATTTTTGTGGGTTGGTGGGGTTTTTTTGTGGTTGCTTGGGGTTTTTTATGCATGTGTGGTCAAAAAGCTCTTAATATGTAGCTTAAATACTTTGGTAAATTAAAGCATTAAGTACTCCTACTTTAACTGTTATTGTCCCTTTAAAATATGCTTATAAACTACTTTCAATTTGTCTCTGTGTTCTGGGTTTGTTCCAGTTCTCACATCTTTCTTAAAATGTGCTATACAAAACTGGACATGGTTGACACGCTGCCATTGCCAAATTAGGACAAAAATTTTTTGTGCTGTGTGGATGGTACTCCTGTAATACATCCTGTAGTTGCCTTTTCTTTGTAGCAGCTTGCTGCTCATGACTTAGTGATCTAATCCAGCTGCTAGAGATTTTCTGTAGCAGTGCTGCCTCCTGACTTTTTTGGTGTTTGATTTTGCATGTGAGCTTGAGTATGCTGGTTTGAACTCATCTTAAAAAGTGTTACTTGGATTCATCTTGGCATTTTTTGTTTTGTTTCATTGAGGTGATTTTAAAATGTTAATCTTAGTCATTCCAAAGGGCTTGCAGTGTAATTCATTGTATAAATGAGTAAGGAAAAAAATAATGGGAGAGAACAAATAGGATGGCATTTTTTTCTCTAAGAGAAAGCTCCATCATGCCTCTGAATATAATTATTAATTAAAACTTGTAGATGAAAGAAATGGTTTGAGATGGGAGTTTTTTGTTCATTTCCAGAAGAGGCAATATTGGTTTTTGTAGTGGCTGTTTTTCTTGTAAGGCATTTGAAGAAACTCTTTTAACATCTGGGAGGGATCTCTTTCCTTGCCATATCTATCATTGTCCAAGAAATGCTCTTAGCCTGATGGCAAACTTAAAGCAGTTGAGGTTTCAGTACTGGGGACAGAACCTCCTTTTTTTTTTTTCTTTTGAGTCCCTTTTTTTCCCTTGCACTGCCCTAATCCCTTTCCTGCTTGAAGTAATTGGATGTCATTTGCATAGCAGTCTTGGTTATCAGCTCTCACTGATCATTCTTCTTTTTTTCCCAGTGACCTTGAGCCTGAATGGTTGGATGGTGTGCAGAGAAATGGGGAATTATTTTATTTAGAATTGAGTGAAAGTGAAGAAGAAGTTCTGCTTCAGAACAGCTGTCCAGAAATGCCAGCAGTAAATCATGTCAGGTTTCGTGAGAACGAAGCTGAAATTATTCCAGAGGGATCACGAAAAGAAAGAAAGTATGAACTGAAGAAATTGACCAAAATACTGAAAAAGAAGAGTCTTTTACCAAAGCATTCTGGTAAGAAAGGCAGTGGAAGCTGTAATGTACAAACCACTGGTCCTACTTCCATACTGAAACACCAGTCTGCTCAGAAAATGGGTGTTACTCTTCAGCAGAAATACAAAGATGTGTATGTTTATGTAAATCCCAGAAAACTGTGCAGAGCTGGAGAAGATGAACAGCACAGGCTGCTGGAGGCCTTAGTAGGGATTGTCCATCAGTCTTCATGGAGCAGCAGAAGAGCAGAGAAACAGGGCAGGAAGGATAAAGTCCTGAGAGGAATCAGTGAAGAGAAGCTGGTAGTACATGGCTTGGTGCCAGGGAGCTCAGCAATGAAAACGGGTCAAATCTTGATTGGTAAGTTGTCAAGTGAGTAGTTAAATAATGCACTCCTCTTTTTAAATGAAGATTTTTTATTTATTATTATTCTTTTTCTTTTTTTGAGGCAGCTGATTTGAATATTTCTGAGACAGAAGTGATTACTGAACTATTTGTCAGTTTTTGAGGGATTATTTTAAATAACGGTCATTGCATCTGATGTTTTGTTACCTTTTCAATTTTACTGTATGAGTAGATTGAGGAGTATGTGATATAAACTAGAAGGTGTTAATACAGTAAGGAGATAACTATAGCTTTTAAGTATACAGAGAGGGAGCAGCTTGTACTTGGAGCAACAAATACTACATCCTCCCCACCCCCACCTTTAATGTAATGCAGAATTTGTTCAGTAGATAAGTGCAACTGGGGAAAAACTATAGTCTGCCAAATACTGTATATTGTTTTCATCCTTTTCCACACCATTCCCCTTAGATAAGCTTTACTGTACATGGTTTTTGTACCATAAAAACAAGGAAGAAATACTGAGCAAGATCTATTAATGTTACAAACTTCCTGCACAGTCTTGTTTGGATATTCTTCTGTTTAGCAAGTATAACAGCTGCTTCTTCAGCAGTTGTGATCAGAAGGCCTCCAAACCCGTGGTGGGGCTGCAGTTTGAGGAGGCAGTGAGCCAGCATAGCAGCTCTTCTTTTGTGTTGGTTTGGCTCTTGTCAGACACTGCCATGAGCTGATGCAACTGAATAGTTTGGCAAGAAAACTAACCCAGAAGAAAAACTGCCTGTCTAGTTTTTGCTGGTGTGGTAAGTTAAACTTGGGGCACAGAAGGTCTGCCAGGCACCTGAGCATGTGGCTGGTAGTGGTGGAGCAGAAGTACCCCCATTTCCAGCATCAAGAAGCCATGAGGAGGACTCAGCACTCCTAAGACCCAGACAGCAGACAGTAAATGTGAGAAAGCTAGCCTGCATCTGTAAAGGGTGGAAGGTGGTTTAATTACCCTTGAAGGTTGTCCTTTGCAGGGAGAGAGCAAAGATGTGATGTTGGTTAGAAGGTCATGAAAATCTTAATGCTGTAGTAATACAGATCCCACAAAGTCAGCATGAGTGCATTTGAAATTCCAGTGTTGTGTGTGTAAAAAGGCAAATCGTGCTTTGACTAGCTGATTCTTCTAGCATGTGTTTTTAGTAGGGATGCTACAGAATACTCCAGAGGGAAAACTGGATAACTTTCAAATGTTACCAGAAAGAACTGATTAGTCGAGAAATGGGGGATGCAAACTGAGGGGGAAGAGGCAGGGAGTTGCAGCTTAATCTGCTCAGTGGTGTTTAATCTGCTTAGTGTAAGAGTGGGTATTTATAACCTGTAAGTTAATTTGGGACACAAATGTATATATAACTGCATGTTTGTAAGAGCAGGTGTGAAGAGAGAACAGTGTAGGCAAAGCCCAGATCCAGGAGATAAAGCTCACCTTCTAAATGGAGATGGTACTTCATCTGTAGCACTTAATGCCTCCTGGAGCTAGTGAGGACAGAAACTGTGGGGGGTTTGTTTTGGTTTAAATAGAAGAATGTTTAAATTCATCTGAAGAGTCCAGCAGTTTAATATGTCCTAGCCTGTCATCAACCAATATTGTCTTGTTTTTGCACATTGGAAACAAATACTTTTAAGCAAACTGTAGCTATTCAGCCCTTAACTGGAAAAGGAACTGTATTCTGTGCCAGCAGTATAAAATGTATAATCTTCATATAAAAATACTTTCAAATTATATATCTGCAGTAATCACTGAGTACTCTGGAATTTTTTATGGAATCTCTAGAAATAGGGATGCTTTGCACAAATTAGAGGCTCAGGTTTCAGTGCTGCTTGCATAAAGAATATACAGTAAAAAAAAAATCTACTGGTCACAAAGCTATCTGGTTTACTGCTTCTGCATTGCAGATGAGAGGATGGGATAGCTATGGTATACACCAGAGCTTGATTTAGAAGCAACTGTAGTTCAGTAGATACCTGCCTCAGATCCTTAAAGGATCTGAAGAAGGTGGACAGGAAGTTCAAGAAAAACACAGTAGAACTTTGTTTTGTTTTGCTGTAAGTTTGAGGTATTCTGTTGTGAGTTGTGGGAACACTCAGTAAAGAGTGTTTCTGTGATCAGTTTAATACAAAAGGTAGCAGCTTCTTGAGCCACCATGAATGAGGATTACCTGATGTATAGCATGATACCTGCTGGCTGGTTTACTTATAACTTTGTTCATCCTTATTGACCTGTATATGCATAGATATTAACCCATTTTTGGTGTACTTTTTAGCATTTTAATAGCCTTCAATGATGCAGAATATTTTTTATAGTGGTCTTTTGTTTATATATACTCAATGTTTTCCTTCTATATTATGTGTTTTAAAATGACATACTGTGCTCTTCCTGGTGGCCTGTTTGCAACACACATTGCAGGCAAACAGTCTTGACTCAGGGAGTTATTGAACTTAAGTTTTTGCCAATTAATATAAAACTTCAGATCACTGTTTCAGGTACTGAGAAGATGAGGACAAAACAAGACCCCAAGACCTTTTCTAGGCTCAGCTTCAATCAAACACCTTTCCTCTTCCCTTTGCCAGTCTTGACTACCATTATTTTCACTGCATGTTAACACTGTCCCGACCCGTTTGATGAGTTAGTGGATGGCACAAGAAGGTGGCATTGCATGTGTGATGTTTTCCTTCTGCCACTACGTGCTTCTTGTTTTTCTCTGCTGCAGCATGACTTCTCTGCTGGCCACAGACCTTCAGGGACAGGTCCCCTCCATGGGCTACAACCCTTCCACTAGGGGAAGGGTCACTAGGGACTGTTGCTCCTTCTTAAGTGTGTTTGGGCAGATGTGCCATAGCTCCCTGGCTAGGTGATGTTTTGGTACATGGTGAGTGCGTTATACCAGCCTCAGAACTGGCTGTGAGCAGCACAGGGCAACTCGTGACCTTCTGCCGTGCTCTCTGCTACCAAAATCCTGCTGGTTATGCCCAGTTAAGTGTTCTAACTCTCCCATCTTATTTCAAATTGGGGCTCTATAAATTGGGGTTTTTTCCCAAGATGTAGGTTTGTAATATTGTTAAATAATAACCAAGGTACTGATTATTTTGTGTTTTCATTGGCAAATGAGTTAATTTTTCAGTGATAAGTATAGTAGCCACTTAAATGGCTACCAAGGTTGCATCATAAGGGAGACTAAACTCTCTTCATTTTTTTTCACTTTCAATAAAGTTACAAAGTGGTTATTGCTTTAATTTCTTTTCAGTAGGAATAACTACTTTTCCTCCCCTAAATAATCACTTTCTGCAGGTGACTTCTTCAGTTTACTCTGAAATGTGTATCCTTTATAGCTTTGAACACTTCAAACATGTGTTTATTATTTGTGCACCACACTTCAATTTTTTGTTAAGATTGCATATGGAAGTCGTAACTCTTGTTGCTGTACTTCATTAACCAAGTAGAATGCAGGCACTGACCATATGAAAGTAAATATAACAGTTTTGCAAGCTAACCCCCCCTGCTGCTTTGTAACTGTCAAAAGATGCCCCTCTATCCATGTGGTGTTTATCTGTGCACTTTTTTTATATATATATTTAGCAGTGCAGCATCCATCTTAAATTTTCAAAACAAAAAGCCCTCTGCTTTTTAAATTCTTGCTGTCACTTTCATTTTGGTTAAGATGAAATACAGTTCCTTTTATCTCATGTTTAAGTGTCTTTTGTCTTCTTTGGCAAAACTTTCTTTGCTTGAGTTCATTAGTAACAAGATATATTGTTATGTATTATAACAGAAATGCTGCTGTAATTGAATTTTTTAAAAGAAGTTTTCCCCCTCTTATAAATGCTGATATCCTCATCTTTACTACAGTACAAATGGAAAGGTAATTCCAGTGACATTGAAAATACAGAAAAGCTCTTTTCACTAGCAGAGCATGCTCTTGTTATCCTCTTGAAAATTACCTTTTGTTCTTAATTGCTCTCATCACTGACTATCTGAATGGTTTGCATTAATTCTCTCACCTGATCAGTGGGTACAATTGTCAGAAAAAGTCTGAAAAGAACCCAGGGACAGAGATTAATTTAGGGTGATAGCACAGATGAGAGTAAAGAATCAATTTTTGAACAAGTACATAAAAGATACAGGCTGCTGTTGCAAGCTGCAGTTGAAAGGTCCAGATCCCAACCCCACTTATTGACAAATGGTTTTCTATTGGTTTCCAATCCAGTAATTGTGCTGATGTTACATGCAACATGGAAGGGTTGTTTGTTTGTTTTCCCCATGAACAACTATTTAAGTGGTAATCTTGGTTCCTTTTAATTTTAATAGCAAAAATGCAGATATCAGTGTGGACCTTCTGAAGTTACGGGAAACAAGACCATCATTGCTAGGAAGCCAAGTGTATCTGTTAGCTTCCTGTAGCATTGACTAGTGGTTTAAAACTGTAATCCATTAACCGAAGTTAAACAACTTGCAGTCGTCTTCCAACACTCAGTAAATGCTGGTTTTGTCATTTGCAGACCGTGGAACTATGAGTACTGTCATAAAAATGTCCTTGAAAGGACCAAAACACTGTGAGAGGTTGAGATTTTCCTGAGGAATTACCATAAATGGTGTGTTTGTTGAAAAGTCTCTCCAAAGTTGAGATGTTGGGCAGGCAAGATAGAAACACAGAGCTTGCGTAAGCTTTGCTGTGTTCTCACTGTGGCGTTTGGGATGTCGTTTATGTTCTTTTAATCTCTTCTTGAAGTATAACAGCATTGGTTTGGGTAAAAGCAGCCTGCTAACATAGAAAGCAAGTAATTGATCTGGCTTTCTTCAGCAGAATGTGTTCCATACTTTGCCTTTTTTGGAAAGGAGTATGTGAACATTAAGTACTTCCACCAAGTCATTACCAAGATCAGAGGAAACCAAGTATCAGGATTTCATGAAAAACTGTCCTCAGTCCTCTCCCATATGAACAACATGGTTGTGATTTTAATCCAGCCCAAAATGTTCACTTCCCTTCACAGTATGGAAGTGGTATTCATTTATCAATCAGTGTCTGCTGCCTTCATGCAAAGATTATCTGCTTTTAAAAATGGTGCTTGCAGATTTATCTCTAGGGAATGAAAGTGCAGCAAAAGTAATAGTCCTGTGCCTCGTGACACAGTGATAAGCAGTTCTGAAAAGTATTTTCGGGATGCCAGCATTCCCAAAGACTTCTCTAAACTTTGTATTTAAAAGAGAGGAATATTTTCATCAGCTGTGTGCAAACTGAGTGTTTGAGGTCAGTGTACACTGTTCTGAGCTACTACTGATTGGAGTCTTTTCTAATAAGATGGAAAGAAATAATGAAAAAAATATGAAAGAATTTCTGCCTCTCTTCTCTCTCCCATCACTCTAGTGAAATTCAGTGCTGCTTTGCATTGCATAGACAACATAAATGGACATCTTATCTTTTTGTGGGCTGAGAATACTTTTATAATAAGTGGTAGAACTCAAAAGCTTTGGGAATTTTTTTTTAAAGCTTACTTTATTCCTTAAAGAGAAGGACATGTATTTTTCTAAAGATAAATTTAAAGACAGTTTATGTCCTCTATTGCAGTTGGTCATTGTGTCTCTAGAAATGAAAATGAGACTTTGTTCTAAAGTTCTTAACATTTAACATACGTGCTGGTGAATTTAATGACAGGCAATAGTGATCTTATTGCTGATAGAAATGCAAGCCAGTAAGAGCAGGTCAAGTGCTGTTCTGTATACTATTATAGAGTAAATCTTTAGTACACAACCATATTGTTGAAAAAGCAACAACACCAAAACGCTTAACATTCTGCTTTTTATGTATATCATATTTGAAAACATTTCATGCAACTGTCTGTTTCTTGTCTATGTAAGTATCTATGTCTCCTTCAGCAGAAGGAAGAAATTTGCTTTGATCTCTGCACTTAAGAGAAGTCAGTTGGAGATTTTTTCACCCACTTCATAGAGCACAAGAATGATTGCAAACTGTATTTGCAGTACCATCTGTACAATTCATTTCTCTTTGCTAGTGAATGTCTCTAGATTGAAAATTCAGCAGTGTTTTAGTCTGGGAAAATTCAACTTTGCAAACCATCAAGTTAGATCAACTTAAACAACTGCAAACACCATTTACCCTTTATTTCATTTAACCTAAATGTGAAGTTAGATTAAACTTTACACACTGGTGTTATTCTTTTGACAGACTTGATGTCAGTCTCACTTTAAGTTTTTCACACTGCTAAAGGGGAGGAAACAGTTCTCAAAGTGTAGATGTGACACTAACAAAGGAACACTTGCATATATAAACTCTTGCTGTCATTAATTTTCACACTGGGTTGATCTTGTGGTCATGTTCTGCTTTAAGATATTGTGGTTTTATTTTTACATACTTATTGTGCCAGTGATGTCTTTCATCATGTTACTTCGTAGTCTGTGTTCTTTGAGTTCTGTTGTGTTTGGCAAAAAGAAAAGAACAAAAAAATGCAAACACCTCAGTTCTGGAAAGTCCATACTGATAAATGTAAATTTTCTCAGTTTACTTCAAGTAGTAGTGATAAAGCATTTACTGGCAAAATGAAGGCAGTCTTACAGGACTGCTTTGGCTGTGTCTTCTGGAAAGCTCTCCATTTATGGTGCATGATTACACTTTTACAAATCAAATGGAATAAATATTTACTGGTGCAATGGAAGTTGTGCATACATCAGGCATTGAATAAACAAAACACTGTGAGTATATGACATGTAAATACTGATGGATCTTCTCCTTTCAGAGTGTCTTTGTATATTCCACAGTGGGAGATGTGGTTCAAAAGTACCTTAAGTGCTAGGGTGCATATGTTTACAGGAAATGTGTGCGGCTCCCTTGAATGGCTTTCTGATTGGGATGATTTCACTGTTGTCTTTACAACAGAATTTGTAAGCTTTCTGGTAAACCAAACAGAACACAGACCACTTTTGTTTCAACAGTGCTATAGGGGAGTATAAGAGCAAGTTGTGCTTTCTCTTGTATCTTGTTGATCATCTTTAATATGGTGTTGTGCAACAAAGAATGGAATAATTCTGTTTATAATTTCTTGCTATATGAGAGTAACCTGAATACTTTGCTTTTGATGACTAATTTCAAGTCCTAGGGCTCTGGCTTGGACTTACTGAGTTGCTGTTAAATGCTATTTAGCTTTCAGCTTTCCTGTCTTTGAATTATTGTCGTGTTGAAGATTTCAAAGGTGAAAACTTCACTGTTCTGTGCATCAAGAAACAGAGATTAGGGAGGGAGCTACAATTACTTAAAACGGAAAAAAAACAACTCAGTCCACTGCAAGGAATGATAACATTTTTGTGTGTAACACTTAACCTTTCCTTCATTTTGCTGGAAGGAGGAGTAGGGATGACATTTCCTTTGTGCACCCATTTTGAGCAATCAACCTAGTACCTCGGAAGAATTCCAGCTGTATTTGATGGTGTTTAACAAGAAGATGATGATGATAACAGTGATGGTAAACTGTCAGAATTCTTCTGAACTTTCAGATTCTGTTAACTTTACTAGAGTCTCAGGAAGTGGAGAGACTAAGCTTAGAGACAGATTCTGCTTTTCCTTAGTAGGGACATCATGGTCATCACTACGTTAGTTTGTGCTAAGCAAATCTTCTCCCTAGAAAACTTGCAGTATGTATTGTTCCTTACGGTTGTTCGGTGCTTTATTTCTGCAGTGGAGCACGTTTTTCTTGCCAAGTAAAGGCTTAAAATATAGCTATGCTAACATGCACTTTTGCTGCAGGTCTATATCCTTTTTCTAGTCTCTTTTGCACTCTCTGAAAGATTGATAAGCACTGCTGCTACTAGCTGGATGAGGATTTCCCTTTTGCAGGTGCAGTTGAATACTGGTGTAATGCTGCTTCTGGCTTTTCATGTGTCCTGGTGCAGTTTGATTTTTGTACTTCAGACTTTAAGTTTGTAAGCTCTAATTCTGTTCTGTTTGCTTTTCTAACTAGTGCCCTTAATTTTTCAAACCTTTTCCACTTGTAGAAAAAGACTTTCTTAGGGGTTTTTCTCCCCATTTCCAGTAATGGGAAGAGAGTGAGATTTAGAAAACACGAGGTGTCATTAGGCAGGAAGAACTGGCAGATAAAAGCATGAAGAAGGCACAATAAGAAGCCACAGTAATGGACAAGGCATGGAAAAGAAGGGACTTAGTTGTGGGACTTAGTTGAGAGACAAAGGAGGTGTAGGGCTGACATGAGGAAGAGTCAATGGTTTTCAGCCAGTTTAGGGAACTGGGTTACTGATACCCACGGTAACTGCCAGGGCTGCTTCAAAGAGAGGGGCTCAGGAGTGTGGGAATTCACCCCTAGGTAGGCTCAGCCAACACATGAAACCTCCGGTGCAAGTGATGGCCTAGAACCTGTAAGATACTACAGGAAGAGTTGAGTTTTAGAGTGCTTTTGGAAATAGCAAAGTCCAGCTGTTACCTCTTCTGTTTGTCATCAGCCAGAGTCAGAAATTACATGCATCATTATGCAAGAGGTAGCAGCATAGTTGTAGGTTTGGACCAAGCATAACACCTGGGGTTTTTGCCAGGTGTTCTGCACTTGCAGCATTCTGAGTGTTCATGTCTCTCTCTGAGAACTAGTACATGCCTATGTGAAAAGAACAAGTTTTATTACTTTTCCTGCTCAGAAAACAACATCAGTGTACATCAGTGGGGAGGTAGCAAGGAGAAGGATTGGAAGTGAAGAGAAGAGAAAAAAGTAATTCTTGGGCATAACTTTATTGGTGAAGTTGTTGGGGTTTCTGATCAAGTAACAAGAATAAGCCTGGAAGGAGGGGGGAGGCTTTGACAGTTATGTTTGTAAAATGATAAAACTGTAGCAGTAAGGCCTTAAGAGCATTGAGGTAATAGACTAATGTCTTTAAACATACTAGAAACCATCTACTTAAATATAACAAAAAGACATTTATGATTTGTTGAATGTGGTACTAATTTTTAAAACAAAACACTGTTTGGCTTTGTGTTACGGTGTAATACCATCTAACTTTCTCATGCTTCTGTCTGTTTTATCTCCAGGAGATGCTCTAGTTGCTGTAAATGATGTTGATGTGAATTCTGAAAACATAGAAAGGGTTTTGTCTTGCATTCCAGGTCCTATGCAGGTACAGTAGTTGAACATTTATTTCAGATGTGTCTGTAAAAATCAATATTGTTTCTAGCCTTTTTTTCCTTAGGAAACTGAATTTAGGTGATATTTTTGCACAATCTTTTAAGTGGAAATTTTGGCTTTTGTTTAATGTGTTTCTCTTTGCACTTAAGTAGTCTAAGTGCCACATGTGCAGCTGCAGTAAGATTCAGTACTAGTAAGTCAATTTAGGAAGTTTTCCAAGATACTTGACAGTACGAAGCTTGCCTAAGCTACCAGAGTTGTGGTCAGGTATTGGAAGAGCTCCATAGTAGAATAACCTTGTCTTGACTGTCTTTGACCAAATATGGAGTTGCTGTAACTGTTATTAAATAGAGTGATTAAAAAAGCAGAGATTATATAGTTTATTTAATTGTATCCTTGCTAGATTAGAGTTTACATACTACTTGTTGCTAAAATGCAGTGCAACCCTTTATGTAGTAGTTATTGTTAATGCAACATTAATGCTCTTGCACTGTCAGTAAGTCTGTCAAGTAGACAGCAATTACTTGAAATGTATAACTGTTGGTTATATTGGCTTTCCAAAACCTTTTATTAAAGTGCAATTGCTCCTCTTTTACCCTGCAGTTTGAGTTAAGCCAGAAGAGTGATTGCTGAAATAGATCAGTGGAGAGTTTAAATACAGAGTATTTTGTGGTGAAGAAAGAGAGGGTTGTTGTTCCTGAGATTTAGTAATAAAGACAGCTGTTACACAAGCAAAATTGTTGATGTATTCTTACTCAAGTGTAAAAAAGAGGCAGTTTAAAGCCATTTCACTGTAGTAGTAAGTTATTTACATAAGCAATATCAGTGCTCTTCTGTGTTCAGTGTTAAAAATTCCTGGAAGTAAAGTCAAGAACTAATTGCCTTGATTCTCTCAGTTGCAGCATGTGGCATAATACTTCTCATTATATTTCCAGAGTTTTGTTTCCCATGCTTCAGTTTAGGCAAACCAGCTTCTAGGCATGTAAGGGGTAGTTTATTGTATTTATTGAGCAACAGAAGTCCAAATACTAGATCAGTCTTTTTTTTGTTGGGAATGGCAGAACTGTTTCTGTTTGGCTTCTTCCATGTCATCTGGTAAGATAAAGTCCTGATTTTGATTAAAGCATTGGACATCTCATTTAGAAGGTCTGTAGCAGTCACTGAATGTGACAGACCAAAGCATACCACTGAAGCAGTGCTTGAGATAGTATGGTAGTTACATTCTGCAGTCTATACAATTTTACATTGCTGTAATCAAAGTAGCCGCTGTTTCCTAGCACCAGAAGACCGAGAAAATAGAATATGCTAAGAGAATATATTTGTCCTTACTATGATACTTGGAAGTTGCAGAACCATTTTACTCAAAACTTTCTAAAAATATTCAGCCTCTTACACATTCAGAATCAGAAATTGCAGACTGAAATTTTGAGTTACAGTTGTGCAAAACATAAACACATGGAAAACACAGACTTAAAACAGGAAGTGGCAGCCAATCTTAAAAGGCAGTCGATGCCACCAGCTCTGTCTGTAATAAAATCCATATTCTAAGACATACAGCTTCCCTGCAGATAAATAGAAAGCATGCCTTGCTGGGTCAGACCAACTCTGTAACAGCTACATTGGCTGTTTCTTAAACTAACAAATATTTAAGTAAAGACTATTAAGAAGCTTTTCCAGCTTCCAGTGGTCAGTAGGTAGGGACTCACTCACACATTTGTACCTTCTCTTTTTTTAATCTAGTTCTTAAAATTCCTTTGACCTCCAAAGCATCCTGTAGCAGTGATTTACATAACTGATTTGTTTTACATTCATTTTTGTTGGTTTCAAACTGCCATCTAATTAAGTGGATTTCATACCCTCCCAAGTTCCTGTGCTCTGAGGAGTTAACTGTCCACATCTTATTTGTTCATGCCATTCCATGACTTTGGAGAGCTCTGTCATGTTCCAGTTTTGTCATATCTTTCCTAAACAGGTCCTGTGACCTTCATCAGTGCTTTCTTGCAGTTTGATTAAAACCTTTTTAAGAATTGTTCTGAGTACTGAGAATAGGTGCATGCTATATATTTATAGAGTGGAATACAGATATTTTCTGTGCTTTTCCCATTCTTTATTTCCTTTTCTGTTTTCTCCTGTGCACTGAACTAATCAAAGTTGTTAAGGATTTCATAGTCAGTATTTACAAAGGGATACTTCAGTAGTCACGTATTTAATCAGATCCTGTGTACTGCTCAGGAGAAAGATTCGTTTCTCCTCCACAAAAACAAAGTATGTCAAAATGTAGTCTCTTGGTCATTTTCTATTACAGTATTTTCCAGCCTAGATAGTCTTTTTCACAGCTTTGTTTTATTTTTTTAAAGGCAGGAAATAAATGAGAACTTGAACAAAAGTAGAGGAGAACAAAAATGTCTTGTTTCAAGCTGTTAGGTAGAATCCAGAAGATTTGGAAAGGAACAAGTAGTCAAATTGTGGAGAGATCTTTCTCAGAACACAGTGACTTCACACGTGAGAGGTGTGGTATTGCCCACAGTGATGGAGGAGGCAGCATGGATGCCTACAGGAGGAGGGAGAGTTAAAATTCTGGTTGGCCCAATTTGTTTAGAGCTCTTGCTTGGAGGGCCATATAGTTGTGTCTCTAAGACAAGACAGACTGAATTAGGTTTGGGGGTTTGTTTGGTTTTTGGTGTTTTCTTTTTAGCTGAGAGACTAAAAGACAGACTGCAGCAAGAATTACATATATGCATCATTAGTGTAGAGACTGTAGGCAGTGTCATCAGTGAACATCCACAGACCAGATGTAGAGGAAGCTAAGAGAAATAACTATTGAGCCCTGAGGAAATCTGCAAGAAGTTAAACAGAGTATGAGGAAAATCCTCTGAAAGACATGCAGATGGTGTGACAATGAAAGGGAACTGGGTCACAGAATGCCAGAGGAAACTTGCATCTATAAAACTGTGAACAATCAAGTTACTAGGTCTTAAAAATTAAGTGACTGCTTCTTAGCTGGATGGTTCTGCACCTCAAGTCCTGTTGATGTGCTGTGAAATGATGAGAAGAGAGAGGGGTGAATTACTGTCAGAAAAGAAAGTGGTGGCACATGGCAGGAGAGCAGGATTGAGTGCAGTGCTGTTCCAGAGAATGGGAAGAGAAAAAAGATGATAGCACCCAAAATAGGAGAGGAGAAGATTGATGGGAAATGTTAGGAAGGAGTAGAGTGGAAGGGGAAGGTGGCAGCCAGTGACATACTGTTGTAGCTGGAAGAGCTGATGATGGCATCTCTCTCTGATCCAGTTTGACAGGCAGTGGGTGGTTTAAAGCTGATGCTTTTATTTCTTGCTGGCACTAATCTCTTTAAGTATGTGTGTACACATAGACAATTATGAAGATGTGAGTTATCTATATTTAAATGTATAAACTACCTCTGCTTGGGCTTTTCAAACTTCCTGTAACTGGGAAAATAAATCTTTTTTTGTTGCATAAATCACTAAGCTAAACTATCACTGACTTCAAAGAGAAGCAGGATTTGGTGTGATAAATTACTGTTCCCAGTCAGTTGGCCCGTTAAGGATATTTTAAGGCAGACAAACAATCTTGAGTAAAAACATATGAAATAGGGAACTGAGAGAATGCCTACTTAGTCCAAATAGATATATTTTCAGTCACACTGAACAGTGATGAAAACTAAGGTATCATCCAAGAAAATACATCAGAAATTACAATTTTATGCTCAGTGAGGAGCCTAGGTATTTCTCTCATATCCTTCTTTCCTACATAGGATGACATGTTAATTCACAAAATAAATAACTGTTTTGTCTGCTGGAACAACTAATAAACATTTTTTTTGTAAGGCAGTGCTTCTAAAAAGGAGTTCTGTAAAGCAAATTGTGAAACAAATTTCCACACCAAGTTTGGATTTTGTGTTGCTTGCAAGCCAGGATACATCCATTCATTCTAAAATACCTAATGTTTACTTTATTTGGGAAATAACTCTAAACATAATGTAGTTTTTCACAAAGTAAGCTTGATCATCTAAAGTTTAAGTTACTTTTTAAGAAAAAATGCTCTGTTTGTGCTTTTGATATTTATTTTTTCTTCTCTAGACATAGCACAGCAAGTGATATAAAAAGTTTTTAATCTTCTTGCTACTTGTGCCCAATTGTTAAATATGGCAACAAAACTCGTATTTGCTGACTTGGCAATTTAAAAAAAGAAAAGCTTACACAGTGAAACTGTTGGCAGGTTGAAAGAATTACTGTGTGTGACAACTGAACAGACTTTTGCAGTCTAATGTAAATTGATTTTCCTGATCAAATGTACCTGTCATTACACTCTCGTGGATGAGTCCTGAGGACAGATCCTTATGAAAGTGCTGACGTGTTGAAAGAAGTCAAATACCATGTTTCAGAAGCATGGTAATAGGTTTTGTGTTCAAACCCAGCTCAGTAAGTCTATTTTTCCATTCTCAAAACTGTAAGAATTAAGTATGAAAACACACCAAACCACATGCTTACTCACATGGTTCATAGAGCATGTAATAGCTGGCTTTGTCCTTAATAATAGATGGTTATGTAATGCTAAATATACAATTGGTTTTCTTGAAGCAGCAGGGATTTTAGAATGCCTACATCCTTGTCAGTTAGGCTAAGAAAACTTAAAGCTCTTAAAGGGCTCAAACTGCATCTGCTACATCTGCTATTAGAATGTAATTGTAAGTATGCTCTCGTTTTCACAGTACTGCATTATCTTAATAGGTTAAACTTACATTTGAAACATCAATATTTGAGCCTGAAGAAACTTCTCAGCAAAGGTATAAACAGGCACAGTCAAGTATGAACAATCTGGTTCGGCTTCTGTGGGGAGAAGATAATATGGACCTTCAGCAGGCTCTACAAGATGTGCCTCATATTGTTATGTTCCTCACAACAAAGCTGGACTCTGAAACATCTAAGGATGAGGTATGTGGCTAACTTAAGCACAACTGACAAAGAAAGGTAACAACTGTTAACAAAATAACACCCAAACCCTTTAGTGATCATTTTGAGTGTTCTCTAAAATGTCCACTTGGACAGAAATAGGGCCTGACATTCCAGGGAAAAAGTTAGCATCACTGCTGACAAACTGTATTCAGGACTGCTGAATGTCTTTACATAAAGAGCAGGCTAGAGGTGTTAACAGACAAAGCAGAGAGAAATTCAGAAGCTTGTTACTGTCTCTCAGATGCTCACTGTGATGTTTTCAATACCCCTTCAAAACTTGGAACTATGAAATCTGCCTATTTTCCTCAGCAGGAGCTGTTGGCAGTGCCTGTACATAATCTCTGTAGCCCCTCCTGTTCTGAAATGCTAATGTGCCTTTCCTTAGAGGACTCTTGTGTGTCTGCTGTTTGCAATCAGCTCATCATTCTTGCTTGGGCAACATTTTTAAGCTACTGAACTCCTTTGTCTCCTAAAGCTTCCTTTCACATCTCTTTCCTTTTTGTGTTCCTCAGAAGAAAGTTTTTGCCAGTGTACATATAACCCATTGTAAGTTTGTGTAGATGTTGATGTAGCCATAGCTACAAGTACTCTACTCAAAATGCAGGGAAGACATAGAACAGTGTGGAGTTTATTTTCTAGAGACAGGGCTGGGGAGGAGAACTCTAGAAAATTACATATAATGTAAAAAATGTGAAGTTTGCAGAGTCAAGTGCTTGAAAGCTAGGAAGTGACAGCTTTATGGGTGGTTGGACAACGACAATTCAGCTCTTTTGTACATACACAGCATGATGTTGTCTTAAGTATGCTGTTTTTTCTGAAAGATGCCTGTCTTTGTACAGAGGACAAGGTAGATTGATGAGTGTGTGTATAACTCAGGGGGTTTAGGCATCCATAAATCCAGTACTTCATAATTCTGGAGTACTTGACTTTGCACTCACTATAAATCATGCTCTTCTAACATATTTTTTAAGGTAATGTATCATGCTGCAATATGCAATGAAGCATTTTAACACTAAGCTTTGGTTTGCAGTTCTTTCCAATCCTGTTTAAAAGACTGCATTTTCTCATGAGTACCTTCAGCAGAAGTTAGTTTACAAATGTCTCTCTTAATTTTTTTTTATTATTATTTTTTTAAATAATACTGCAACTCAGCAATGTCATTCTGTGCTCCTTTGCCCCCTGGAGACTGCCTCCATTAAAACATTTGATACTACAGTATTTTTCTGCTTTGATATTCCTCCAGAATATGTATCTTTTAAAAGATGGTGGTATGTGCTGAACCTTGCTAACTCATTAATATATAATCTGATACAACTACGACCTTTTGTTACAGTTGTCTTTTCTTTCCCTGGGAAAGTGTACAGAAAATTCTCAGATGAATTTTGTTTAAAGGCCTCAGTTCCTAGTGAGGAGAAAAAAGAAAGGCTCTTTCTAGCTTTTTGCAGTGCTGTAATTAGAAAATGGCAAGGGTTTTCTCCAACTGCAGGATTGATTCAAGAAAAAAATCCTTGTCACTAATGAGTATTTGAAAAATAGAGCTAATTAAATTGGATGAGAAAGAAGAGTTTGCCAGGTCCTTCTGTACTGAAACTTTACATTATTTTAATCTTGATAAAGGAAAATTTTCTAATGGGTATTGGCACTGGCTGGATGTGCTCAGTGACATAAATAGGAAAGTTAATTGTCTGTGTTTCTTTTGTTTGTGTAGAAGGACAATTAACTATTCTCTTTCCATTGGATATGCTTAATATTACATCCATTACTGCTGGCAGAAAGCAATAAACATGGGGAAATAATATGTTTACTTATTACTGTGTTTTTATAAATTATATATTATATATATTAATTTTATCATTATAAAGCCATTAGGTAGGGTTATAGAGAGAGATTGGAGTTTCAGTGTTCTTTTTGTTGTTTTTAAAGAGCTGTATGTTAGCTGATTATTTAAATCACAATTTAAATACTGAAAGGACCATACAAATATTAACTGTCTCTTGGAATCAGATTTGTTAACAGTGTACTCTCAGCTGTAAAATGCAGTGGCTATAATGTTTGTCATTTTATGCAGACTGGAATAATAATCTCCATATAATAATGATCTAAAAATGGTCTAGTTTTCTATAAAGTAGAAGAGTAAAAACTGTCAGAAAAATTTATGTGCATTTTAGAACTTTTTAGTATGCCCATGCAGAGCTCTGCTTGTTTTGGTACCACATGCAAGTGGATGATAAAAGCTTTTCATGTTTAAAAACACAATTGATGCCAGGAAAGATATCTTGTGTTCTGTGGGTGGGGGTTTT
Source organism: Galbula dea (assembly GCA_013399015.1). Lineage (NCBI taxonomy): Eukaryota > Metazoa > Chordata > Aves > Piciformes > Galbulidae > Galbula > Galbula dea. The sequence goes on from VWZX01002149.1 coordinate 1,399,961, forward strand.
TTTGTGATTTTTGGTTTTGCTTTGTTTAACTAACAGCAAACTTTCTTCACAGCAAGAAATCCTTTATCAGTACCCCATCTCAGAAGCATCCCAAAAACTGAAAAGTGTGAGAGGAATATTTCTCACACTGTCTGACATACTGGAAAGTGTTACTGGTACCCAGATTATCAGGTAAAAGAATTTGAAATGTAACATATTACTACTTCTATTACTTTACAATAATGAATGATTACCTAGGCCAGTTACATGCATGTGATAATGCATGAGCACAAGACTTTTGCATATAAAATACATCTCATTCTGGCTTATAATGATGTTCTTGTACAAGTTTATGGTGTTAACAGGAGTATTTCTGGTTTCATTTTTCTAGTTCCTCTCTTTTCTTGTGTGGAAAACTGGTTCAAGTTGTTTACTGGAAAGAATCTGACAAGTTGCTTGTAATTGGCCTTCCTGAAGAAAAGTGAGTTTCAACTACAATGCTTCATTTTCCTTTTAATTTTATTTTGTTTCCTATTATGTGTCCTCACATTCTACTCTTCTATCAAAAAAGCAACAAAGGGAAGGCTTACAGTGTACTCTTTTCACTATAAGTAGTTTCTATACCTCTGATTCCACTTTTTGATTGACTTTGTTCACATCTTTAGAAGATGCCTATGCTTATTCATAATGAAGATATTATAAGCACAGCTGTTTGAATGTTTATTTTTAGTGTGCCACTTCCTCAGCTGAGGAACATGCTTGAAGATGTTGTCAGGACCTTGAAATTTATGTATGGTTCTTTAGACAGGTGAGTTCTTTCAGTTTTCTTCTCTGCCACTAATTTTTCACTGATGCTTACTGAAAAATACAGCTAGTAGCGTTCATTTGAATGTTTGTGGAGTTTCTTTGCATGTTCCTTTACAGTTACACAAACCACAGAATTCTGTTTTCTTCACCTTTTTGTTTTGGTCTTAACAACACAAGTAAGACTCTCTTCAACAGTCTGTTTGTTACTTCACCAGGTTAAATTAGTCACATAAGCTAAGTCCCTGTGGCTGTCAGCAGCACTCTGCAAATGTTATCGTTGATGTTAAAGCACTGCCTATAAAACATACATATGAATCAGTGTTATATTTTTAATAAAGTAAACATTCCAGACTTCTCAACTTTATTTGGCAGTGACTGTCTTTCTCTGCAATTGGAAATAGCCCAGAGAATGTTCAGTCTGATTGTAACCTAAATAGAGTTGCCAAGGTAGGCTTTTCATAGGCTTGCACTCCGTTCAGGGTTAAAGAGTGTATGGCATAGTGAAAGAAGAAAAATAATCTTGATTTCCAAAAGGATGAAGATGATCATTATCTCATATTAAGTGGCTCTGAGACATCTACTGTCATGCTATACTGCTTTAGTTTTTTCTTCGTTTGTAGGTACTGCTTGGATATTATGCGTAGTGGGTTTTTTCATGTTTAAAATGAATGTTAAAAATACCCAAATGCAGTGTAGAGACTTCTGTAGCACAGAGGGTTATATAAACAAGCTACAAGTTTCTGGGTGTTATTCTAACTTGGAGTTCATGTTTGTTCAGTGCTTTTTGCCAGGTGGAAAATGTTTCTCGCCTGGATCATTTTTTCAACCTGTTCTTCCAGCGTGCGCTTCAGCCTGCAAGACTCAAGTCAAATGCCAGCCCCAGTGCTCAGCACTATGATACCTGCAGTGCATTGTTCTTAGACAATCTCCCAGGCTTGCGCTGGCTGACACTGCCTCAGGAAGTCAAGGTAATGGCATTTGCAGTTCCCTCTAGAAACACTTGTACACAAGAGGCCAGAAAACTGGTGCAGGTATCTTCTGCTGTTCTGCCCATCCCAGACCACTCATTTTCCTACATAATCCTTTATCGAAGTCTGGAGCTGCAGAATCATTCCCACTGGAAACAGATTGCTATTATGTTTTGATTTTGACCATTTAAGGTTTGGGGTTTTTTCCCCAGGTAGAAAATATTACTGCAGAAGCCCATGTGTAACTTGTAATTTACAGTTACAAAGGGCTGTTGCAGAATCACAATAAATATCCATACATCACTTGTTTGACAGCATACAGGTACAGCTTTTCTGCACCATTTCACTGTGTCTGCTTCCCTCCCAATTAGAAGTCGAGTTGTGCTTTAAGCAGCAGTAAGACAAAAGCTGCATCACAGTAGCTCCCAATTTTTTTTCTGTTTTCATGTTACAGATTGTTACAAGGTGATTTAGCATCACTGCCTAAGGGTTATGTGTTCTACATAAGGCATTGCTAGAACATGTTTCAGTCTGACAGTAGGTTCAAGTCTAGATAAACTCACTAAGTGCAGTTTGCTGCTTTATTTTCATTTATACTGGAAGTACAGAAATCAAAGTGTACTTTTAAAGACATGGTGATCTAAGTTTTTCATCAGAAAGACCTTCTGGGACTTTTGTGTGGCATAAAGTAGATGAAAGCGCTCTCTTTTTTTTGTTTGTTTGTTTGGTTTTTTTCTCCTTCTCCTCCTCTCCTAAACCTACTCCTCTTTTCTGTTTTCTTAAATGAAAAGCTCTATTCTTGGAAGACAGTACAGTCCACTTGGATAAATAAAGCATCCACAAGAAATTATTTTGTAGAGCACTAAAGCATAAATTTAAGCAGGGCTGAAGACACTGTAAGTACTCTGTCTCTCTCCTGGCTTTCTTTTTTCCCCTCTTCCAATTTCTGTAATCTCATCAGTATTATTAGTTGGTTTTCCCTTGTAGGTCTTATTAATATTTTGTCCCAATAAGGTTTTCAGCATCATAGCAAACTAAGGTTAAAAATAAGGCAAAATGAGGCTTCTTCAGTTTGTTGAATTGTTAGCAACTTGGGGGTCACATCCACCTCACCTTCCTTTAGAGCTATGATATAAATGACTACATTTGAGGTGCTAATGCTGAACTTCTGCTCTTTCCTAGGGAAAATAAGACACTTTAGTAGTAATTCATCTGCTAAACTTCAGCTGTTTGCTTTAGTATTAGACAAATAATGCCTTAGCATGACCACCTGAAATCAAGGATATCTACACTGTAGAGACTTAATGAAATGCAGCCTCATTCAAGGAACTAAACATGTGACTAAGTAGCTAAGTACTATTTAAAGCTGCTGGACTTTAATGAAACAGATTTTAAAATTAGACCTTTTTTTCTCTTTAGAGCAATCCTTTGGCTTATAATACAAAAACTCTAGTATCTGTGTTTCCAGTTGAGAAGGTAATTTTCCATACAGTGCATATACTTGTACTTCATTAGAAGTGTTAGGTATCTGGCACAGTGCACCCCTTAGATTCAGTCATTTCACTTCAAGGCCTGAAGTGGATAAAAGAAAGATTCACTGCATTTTCATTTTCCATAGTCATGAACATTAGTGAATCTGGGGGGGGGGAGGGGATTTTATTTAATATTTTCAACTCCACAACTAGGAAGTTGTTTGCATGTCATCTTTGAGTCAATGTGGGTATAGCACTTTTGAAGAAGCTTCACAGGAAAAAAAACATTTGATGGAATGATGTTTAGAAGAATGTTTAGAATATGTTAGTCTTGTAATGGTACAGCTTGTTTTTTAATGAGTATTTGCCATGATTTCTTGCAAATAAAACAGAAAATAAGACTTTTTCCCCCCCCTTGTACAACTTGGTGATCAGTTTTATTTTTCCTGCAAGCTTTTTTCTTTCCTCTCAAGTTTCTGTAAAGAGAATCTACTACACTTTGTTCTCTAGCTTGCAAGTTGCTTCTTTCTTGAGAAGCTGAATGTTGTAAAAGGACTTGGAAAGCAATACAGTTTTTATTGAGGATACATCACTTTCCAAAATTGTCTGAGATTATCCACGTTTTCCAGAAAGTTTTTGCTGTTGTCAAGATGAAATTTCCAGTTAAGTTTTGGTGAAGCTCTTTAGATTCTGTAAGGAATATAAAACTAAAAATGTCAATTCTTTGTTGGGTGTAAAGCCAACTAGATTTTAACTGGGGAAAAGCTGAGAGACTGTTTAGTTGTCGACTGCCAACAGCCTCACTGACATTTTTCTGTTTGAGGAACTGGCTGTATTTCAATTAGAGGCAGCCTTTAGTTCAGCTCGAGAAGTTTGTACTGATGGGATTTAGGTACTTTTCATTAAGTAGCACATTTATGTCATGAACTTCAGTGGCAAGTACCATCATCTTTAAAGGAAAATGTTTTTAGTAGAACTTAGTTTAACAGTTAGAGAAATAAGCAAGTTGAAAGCAGTTTCAGTACAAGGACAATGTGTGAGAACGTTTTGGCAATTTCCATAGAGACAAAACCTACATCCATTGTGAAAAAGATTTTCCTAATAACTCAGTTGGATGCAATAGCTTGCCAGATTTCAGAGTTGTCTCTAGCCTTCAAGGGGCAGTCTTTAGACCTCGTGTTTTAAAGCACTCTGAAAATAAGAGTGACATTTCCATTATACCAAATAGTGGGTTCAGCAGGCACACAAGCAGAAAAATTTTACAGTTTCAAAGAAGGAAATACAAAGCAATTAAGAAGGATTTTTCTTTAATCTGATGAATTGAAGTGTTCTTGATATTTGATATTACTGCTGAAAAGTATGTGCAAATTTTTATCCATTCCCTATGTACTACGGATCCTAAACTTCTGAGACAAGATAGAGTGACTGTAAGTCAGTGTGTTGGAGATCTCTGTGCAAATGTATTGTTCAAATATTAAATCTGCTGTTTCAATATTTCAGATGGAAATTGACACAGCACTGAGTGATCTGGAAGCAGCTGACTTTGCAGAACTGGTAAACATTTTGTTGTTGGCATTGCACAGTATCTCTTTCCCTTGCTGTCAAATTCAGTAGGTTAAAAAAGCATTAATTGCAAACTCCTCATCTACTTTTTCTAATCAAGTGTTAGTCAGAGCTTTAAGATGGAGAAATTCAGGATAAACAGATTAGGTAAAATTAAGCTTTGTGGTTACTGTAATTCTATTATAATGCTATAGGAGTAGGCACTGAAAACCATGATTTTCACTATAAGTCCATGAGCTGTCCTCAAGGACATTCTAAATTCAACACAGCTGACTGTTATTACAGTTCTTTTATTGTATAGATAACAGTCTCCTTCCCAAACAATTGTGAATAAACCTGAAAAAAAAAATCTATGCTGCACTGAGAAATTAGTTTTCCAGTTTACAGAAAGCATTTAGAAGTTATACATACTTTTAATACTATTAAAGAAGATAGTAATTCACTTAAGTATCACTTGCCGTGCATGCTGTTTATTGTGCTGTATAGGACAGTGAGGTATAAACACAGAAACTTCAGTTTTACTTTAAAATGCAAGAGCTTTCTTAAACTCATGTTCCAGAGCATCCAGTCTAAAAACATATTTTTTATAGGTATATTATTATTGAGCAGAAAGATAACTTGTTTGATCACACACTTGGTGTAACAATTTGGGACGTAGATAACTACAAAAGATGCCTACTGATTCTTAAAACCTAAAACAGAAGCTGGGCAGACAAATACTCCATCTTCCAAAAGATTAAAAAAAGAATTGCTTTAATAAACAAACTGGATGATTATTGACAGAAAGCAATGTTTATATGTTGTGGTTTATAGCAGAGACTGATTACACCCATTTCGTTTAAAATACGCTATATCCATCTAAAGCTGGTGTCACTCATCTGAGAGCACTGTACATCTGGATTAAAAGTCATTGAGTGGGTATATTTTGGGTAAAAAGTCAAATACTGGGTAAAAAATGCTTTTTCACTTGGAAGTTTGACTCTAGGAGGGCCTCTGGTGTCAACAGTTATGTTTCAGCTACTTTGCTGTTAAGAACTCTCAGAATTAGCATATGCTAACACAAATAGTTTATGGACAGGTAAGAACTAAATCAGAGATTGTTTGACCTGAAAATTGTTAGGGAAAATCATAGTGACAACAAAAAATCAATAATGGAGGCCAAGAACTTGCTGTTTCACTTAACTGTTCCGTATTAACTGCTGTACTGATAATAAGATGTGGTCAAAAATTATTGACTTTAATTGACAATACAAGATACTGATTATAATTGACTGTAATTAGTTGTCTTCCATTTGTTAAATAAAACAAAAATTCCCAATTATAAATGATACCATGCTTTTTTTCCTTTCACAGTCTGAAGATTATTACGACATGAGAAGATTATATATGATTATGGGCTCTTGTCTCTTCTACAAGGTAGTGTTAGTGACTAAGACATCTAGAAATCTTAGTCATGGAGTAACTCTTCTCAGAACCTCACTAATACCAAAGAAATGTTTGATTGCTCTAAATATGTATTTATAGTAACAGACCTAAAATTCAAACACCATAATAGAGAAACTGGTGTTAGGGAGTGAATGGTATATTCTGTGATTCTGTGATATGTACTATGAACAAAGTACTTGTTTGAAACTTTCTTATGGGAATTTTGCTGCATGTGGTCCAAGGATTAGAGAGACACAGTAATATGGAAGAACTAAGAGCCAGGTCAAGTGAGACTGTATGATATTCTGATAGGCATTTTTTTGTCCATTGCCATTTTTAAATAAAGATAACAGCTGATCTCTATCTTTATTTTTAAATCAAAGGAATGAGAAACTGGATTGAGAGCTTTTTTTGTTTTGCCCTGATTTGTAAATTTGTGTCTCTTTATTAAAAGTAGACAGTGCAAGAAGATAACAGCCTTTGCTTTAAGGAAACTTACATTTTAAGGATTTTCTCATGCAGTTCTTCTTTATGCTGGTAGTATTATGGGAGTAAACGATTGGCACAGATGGAACTGCACAGTGTCTACCATGAGAGTGCTTTAACTGTAAAGCCTCTAGTACTAGAAACACTGTTTTACTAGGCATCTTCTTTGGAAATGTTATTAATTCCGGTGAAAGCTCAGTACTTTTGGTAGGCAGGAACTGAGAATTAAAGCACCTTAACTCTAGCTGTTTTGCCAGCTGTTAAAGCCATGCATTTCCCAGCTTGCCTTTGATAACTTGCATATATGCTGATGTTTTATTTGTTTTTATTTCAGTATTTTGATTCTTCAGATGCGATGCAAAAGCTCAATGTTGTCTGTTGTACAACTGTAAACCAAAGAGACAGGTCTCTGGCCAGAAAGCTTACAATGTCAGTGCATGTAGAGCATAGGTATCTCTGTATGAAAAGTACTCTGAAGTGGTAAGTAGTAGTGTTGTATTTCTCACTGAGACATTTTCCTTTCTGTCTTTAATTAAGGGTTACTTGATTGGTAATCACTTGCCAAAGGAAGATCTTCTTGATATAGGTTTATATTGTCGGCACTATTGTCTGTTACCCCTGGCAGCAGAGCAGAAGATTGGTCAGTTAGTGATCTGGCGAGAAGTATTTCCACATCACCACATCCAGCCACCTGAAGTTTCAAGTTTTACAGGATACAGGGAACCTGAAGCAAGATACTTCTTACTGATAGTTGGCCTGGTATGTTAACATTTGCAGTATGCTCATTCTGTGATGCTCTGTTTTGCTGTTGTCTGTTGTTCAGTCAGATCAACACCTTCCATGCATTTTATTTAGTTATCTTACAAAGTAGTCATACTATAGATGTTTAATGGGATAGAATTTCTCAGAGAATAACATTTTTAATACATTTGTAAAGCTTGCAAGTTTAAGTGTAAATACTTGTTATTTTTATGCTTTTTTCACTTCGTTTGAAATGTTTTTAACTTTCAAGATCTCGTCTTTTCAGACAACCCATTTCAGAAATATTTTTTTTAAATGTGGGCCTTTTTTAAAGCAAACAACTAATGAGCTTGTAGATGATAGCTTTTATATTTGCATGATTAACTTCAATAACATGATAACAGAAAGATCTCCTTGGACATGGTATCATTAGAAAAAAGTAGCTAACTCCTCTGGAGATGAGGAAGGAGTGCTGGATATAGTGCTGTACTTTGCCCAAGTATCAGATGAGATATAAAAATAATATAGCATATACTGTATATTAAACCAGAGGCTAATGTTACCTCTATGTTTACAGAGACACTTTATGCTGAGTGTCCTGCTAGAGGCAGGAGGCTGTGCATCAAAAGCTATTGGGAATCCAGGACCGGACTGTATATATGTTGATCAAGTCAAAGCCACTATACTCCAACTGGAAGGAATAGATGCCAGCATAGAGGAAAGGCTAGATTCTCCTTCCATTCCACCTTTATCTTGTGCTGACTGGTTCCTTCCTGCAACACGTGACAAACTGGAGAGCTTGACCACCTCACCCATCCTAAGTAAGCTACAAAATACTTCCAAATCGATAACCACTCCAGCAAGCAAAAGGACCCTGTTTGGTGACTCTTCCTTAATGACACGTAAGCCAAGCCCTACGAGAAACAGTGGAGGACCTGAGCACAGTAATGAAGGTCCTGTGGAAGAGGAAAGCAGTAATCCACAGTCTGTAGTGGATCAGGTCTGAGAACAAAGACAAAGAGAATTGATAAGGTTCTGGTGGGCTTGGGGGAGGTGGCAATTCATTTAAAAACTCACTGAAATAACTGTTTTAAGAAAAGCATACCTTTAAAGAATATATCTAAGAGCCCCTGAATTCAGCAGAAGATACTTCTGCTGTCTTGGGAAGCTTTGGGTTAGCCTCAGAGCAATCACGTTTTAAATTTTATCATTGCTTGCAAATACTTTGTTTTTTCAAATGACTCAAGTGAGCACAGCTGCACTGGAGCCAGTAGAAATAACTGGAAACTCTCCCCAAAATAAGATAGTGTAAACATAACTTATCAGAACAAATTGCTGTATAGTTGTACAAGTGCTTCTAAGCCATTTTAGTCTAAAGCAGGTTATAAAATACAATTATATAGATTGATAGACTGAGCCTTTTAAAAATGCTCCCATTTTTCTATTCTAAGTAGGTGATTTGTTGATCTAACTCTGCTTTTTCATTAGCTGTATTTTCTTTTAGTTCATCTCCCTGCTTCTTTTCCAGACCACTAGAAGAAAACATACCCTACCAAATCCATTTCATTTAGGAAGCCTGAAAAAGAACCTTTCAGAGAAGGATACAGAACTTCTTAATGCTATCAAGTAAGAAACTATTTTGTATTATTTCATTTTTAAGACCACACTTGAATTGTTTTTTGAATATACACAGGTCACAGAAGTTCCTGCATTATTTTATTCTAACCAGAACCTTGCTATGCAAGGATTCTCAAAAGTGAGGATCTTAAGTGGAGAGCTTAGTTAGAAAATATGACTGTTTCTCAAGAATATGTCACTAAAATATATGCACATGTCCCACATAAATATGACCTTGGAATTTCAAATATAAGAGGTTTTTGGCCACATGTACAACCTTGTGCCTCCCTGGCATCCCTAGGCAGGTGTACAAAGGACCAAGAAGCCCTGATCTTCCCAGTTCCCACCTGCTGCTTGTGACAGCACAGTCTGCTCTGGTGTTTTGTTTACACTCAAAAGATTTTTTTTTTTAATTGTATGAACAGTCCAAATTATCAGCATTTACTTGGTGTAGAAATAGGCACCTTTTCATTCTCTGTGTCCATTTTTGTACTGTACTGTAGTTACCAGAAAAACAATTCTGTCTTAAGAAACTAAAGTATATCTTGTTTAACTGAAATTTCTAAGTTACTTTAATATTAAAATTAATTCTCCTGTTTTCTTAAGATTGACATCTGGTCCTGAGAATACCCTCTTCCACTATCTGTCTTTGGAAACAATGCAAGGAATCTTTATTACTCCAACTCACAAAGAGGTAGCACGGCTTGGTGGCTCCATCCACCCTCAATTAATTGAGAATTTCCATCGCTGCTGTCTTTCAATTCGTTCTGTTTTTCAGCAGTCCCTGAGGAACGAGGTATGGAAGCTTTGGTTTCTAGTTTTCTATTTACATTCTCAACTCTGTATTTCACTTCCTTATGTTAAAATAATTCACTAGCAGGTGCAATTACATGTGTGTGGTTGTTTTTTAAAGCTCCTGATATTTGTTCTGTTACTGGCAGGTTCTTTCTCTGACCATCCAACCAAGTATGCATGCAATTATGGCTCTCCCACCAAAAATGCCCTCAAAATAAATATGCCACATCTCCAGGATAGTATTATTTTATTCTGTTTCATATTAGGACTCTTGTTGGTAACTTAGCAAAAAGTTTTATGCACTGATTTCAATAAATAAGTAGCAAAAGAGGTAGGTTTTGGCCATTTTAATGGTGGTAGGATTTCAGATTGGCAGCCCAAGGAAACTGAGGCTCTCTTTTTTTCACAGAAAATGTTTCATATGGGCAGTGACAGTGTAGTCAGCCCTCACTGTGCTGTTAGTGTCTGAGCAGTGATTTGAGGAGGGCCTCATGGTAGAGAGGGTTGTTCATTCTTAGTGTCTTTGGTCTCTATGCTACCATATATATGCACTGCTTATACGTTTGCCATCCATCATTTGTTCACATGGATATTGGTCTAAAATCTATTGGCTGTAACAATCAATGCCTTTTATATATGCTGCCAGAGCTCTTGGATTTAAAATTAGGTAGGATCCAAGAATAGGTGAGGCTTTTTCCTTTACAAAGATACCAATTCAGGCCTTTCTCTAGGCTTGGGCTGAAGCCTCATTGCATCTAACAGAACTTTTCCTGGATAATTGGTACTTAGATTAGACTTAAAAATGGACAGATCCTGTGTCAACATCTGTACTGCCTTGTGTTTGATTAAAAATTTCTGTTTACTCCACATGATCTATCTGGAGTAAGACTACAGTAGTACTGCAGAAACCTAATCAATAGGTATAAGAATCAATTTATAAGATACTCCATTCAGATTTTGTGTTCAGTGCACACTGTATGATGCTAAAAGTCTGCTTTGTTTGTTGCACAGTTGATTTTTATTGACATGAGCCAAATTGGGATAACATTTCATCTCTGCTTATTTTGTGACCTGTTCAGTCCTTTTGGAAAAGAGAAATAATTAGCTGTAAACCTAAGTGGAATACCATCTACCAGCTGCATTTTTAAGATCTTCGTGACAATCCAAGTGAATTAAATGAGAAGTGGGAACTAGCAGTACAAATTGAATTCATGCAGTTTGCAAAGAGCAGTATAATTTTTCTTAATGTTTTGTTGAAGTTACCTTTTAGACCAGTGTGCCTTGTAAATCATCTAGGAATTGGTGTTAGAGAAACAGGATAATTTGGTGGATTATTCTGTCAACTTCATAGGACAATGGGGTTTGGCTGAGTAGGACTTTGGCAGTGAGTCATGTATTTTGAGCACTTCTGTTGGGAGATGTAGATGTAGAGGATAATCATCAAATTGCCTTTGGTTACAGCTGTTGAATAAGCAGTTTATAGTTCAAGCCAAAAGAACTGAATAAAAAGCCCATTCAACCATTAGATGCAGCTCATAAAAAGTCAAAAATTCAAGCTTGAAAGTCAGAACTTCTGTTTTGGCTACAGCTACCTCAGCACCTGCTTTGCTCCCTTCTTCAGACATCAGTGCAGTAGGCAGCAGCTGGGTTCGTTCTGCTCTGAAAATCAGAAACAACTGATAAACATGTGCTGCAGAACAAAGTTTCTCTTCTAGGGAAATCTGGGGCAGTTTTTGCATGTTGGCTCCAACAATTCATGCTAAAGTTGGCAGGTTGCATTATGGCATGAGGAAAATGTATGCATGACAAAGCCAAATACAGAAAGGTATTGTTACACTGCTTGTTCTTCGGCATCAGCTAAATATAATTTAGGGTTCAGAGAACTGCACCAATAATGCAAAATTATTGTAAACTGATCAATAATTTTTCATTATGTTTTAGTAACTGAAAATTCACACTCTAACTTTGCTTAGAAATGTACAGAAATTTTGAATAAATTTTAAATTAAGAAACAATAAGCTCTGTAGTCTTAAACCCTACATTTTTTGTCCCTGTATGTAATAAGCAGCCCTGGCCTCTCATTTTTTTTCTGGTGGGGAGGATTGCTAGACTGAATGCAAATGTATTCTTTAAGTCTTTTTCAGTAGCACTATTGGCAAGAACAGGGTTTGAAATAATGTTACATACTAAGGAAAGGCACAAAAAGGGTTAAGTCATCTATTGTGGAATTTCTTGCACTCTGTGAACTAGTAGTAATTTAGAATATGTTTTCTGAATTTAATCCAAAGCATGCTTAGGAAAATTTAAGACATTTTCTCAGGGTGATATTAGCCATCTTGTTTTTCAAATACTGAGGAAGTGCATTTCACTTTTTCTTCTACCATTCTTGAGATATAAAGATAGTTGTAATGTTTTGATCATCTTTTCTCTTCTGGATCTTCAGCCTCCACATCTTCTATATTGTAGGCAGACTGAAGGATGTGGCTTCTGCATATGGCAGGCAGAAGTTACTTGAGAGATTTCTCAAGAAAACCTTCATCTCTGAAGCAACTGATTGGAACTGAAGTTTCATTGGCAGGTCCAGAGATGCCCTGGCTTGGCAAATCTCTTAAGATAGATTTATTTCAAAGAAATTTTCACTCCTGTTTCCATAATGTCATGCTTCAAAAAGAAGAAGACTTAAAGCTTTGGGTTTTTTCCGTTATTACATCAATGTTTACAAAAGAGTAATAAACTTCCTTTGACTTCAGTGGGAGAAGAGTTAAAACTAGAAACTAGCCCTTTCACAGTTCCTCCTGTGTTTGTATCATGTCCATTCTGGTCTTTTCCTCCTCCCATTTCCAGTGAAAGACACCATGGCTTTTTTGGAATCACAGGACTGTTTAGTAGCAAGGCAGATCAAAGAGAGGAAAGTAGTTTTGGTGCTGCAGTTTGATTCTTACCAAACAGGTAGCAAGAGTTCAAGTCAGAAAGAGCTGGAACTCGTGCAAGGTTTATTCAAAAGCTCTGTACAAAACATAACCCTAAAAGCTCAATGAAATACAAAAGTGTCCTTATTTTCTATACATACTGAGTAAGAGCAAGAAAATGCTTGGAGTAAAGTGCTTCAAGTGTTTATTTATAAAAAGAAGTTCCTGCTTGGCTAAGTTTATTGAATAGACTTTTGCCATCACCGTCCTCAATTAGGGAGGCATACAGAGGAAGAAAGATGAGAGCTTTAGCTGTTGTAAGAGACATTTTAAAAGAAGCTGTATTGTCTCAGATGTCTTATGAGAGAAATAGTGTTCAGTTAGAAGAAGAAGGAAAGAAAAAATCAAAAAAGAGAGCGCGTGTCTACCTTCAAGTTGTATAACAATGGAAAAGCCTGTTGGTGCCAAAGTAACAAAACTCTGGAGAAGTTAGTTAGTTTTATCTTCCAAGTCTGGCTTTTGGTCAGCAATCTCATTCATTAGAGATTACTGAAGAAATCCCATACTCATGTGATTTATGTACAACTACTTCATGATACTAACATCTCACCAACTCCTTTACAGAAAAAGAAAAAAGCAGGTAGTGGGATCTCAGAATTTAATGAGGCAGCTGAAGACCAGGAGCTGGTAACAGAACATGGAGTTTTGTTTGAGTGCTGCCCTGATAACTGGACTGATCAGAAGAAGCCCCCACCAGCAATGAATTACTGGGTTGTGGGGTGAGTTTAATGACTGTATTTTTTATTTTATTTATTATCTTTTTATTTTTATTTTATCTGTTTGTATTTTAACAACTGCCCAGATGGAGTAAGTTTAAAAAGTATTAAACATGTCAGTACTGGGGCTTGTCCCGAATACCTTGATTGCAGCTTGTAGCCCACAAACTTGGCTTAGTGCAAACGTGCCAGTACCATACAAACAGATCCTGAAAACCTGAAGAATTTTTTCCATATGCAGTTTTGAGGAAAACTGAGGAGAGAATAACTTAATTTAAAATTTAATGTATTGAAAGAAGTAAATAATGAAGGAAAGCCACAGAAATTTGCTAGGTGTCTTACACAGCAGTTGTTTTGAACATCTTACTGAAACCTTGGATTACAACCAGAATATATCAAACAGTTGAGGAGAAAAAGCTAACACCTATGATGATAATCTTTTTTTTGCTTTTTTTTTTTGACTCCCCTCCAGGAGACTCATTCTACATCCAAAACCTCAGGAATGTTATGTCTGTTTTCATGACTCAGTCACAGAAGCTGCTGTTGAACTGGCCTTCAAACTTTCCTTTGGCTTAGCTACCTAGAAGACCTTCCTGAACATGCAGCCATCCTGCAGGGTGTTGTCCATCTCTTTGAAGTACTTCAATATACAAAGAAATAAACCTAGTTGTGTTGCCCACCCGTGGTGTGTCTTTGAAATGCTTTTTAAAAATACCAATCTACCTTGTGGTATGACACAGGGATGATCAACTACAGTGATGTGGAATACTTCAAAAGATTTCAGAGAACCAAAGTTCTTATTTTTATATACTGTCAAATTATTTATCCTGATTATAACTGTATTATATGAAAACATCACAAAATTTGTACAATCACTGCTGTTCAGTGTGTAATATGCAATGTAAAATGAAAAGCTGATATCCTCTCTGAAAATCTGGTGATTGATGATGGAGAGGGAAAAAGTTTTCCAATTAATTAAAATGTTGTGCCTCTAAGGTCATGAGGAATACTGAGTGTTTTCAGTAACACTATGTTAATCAAAACAAAGAAATATTTTAGCTAATTCATGGCACTTAGCCATACAAAACTAATGCCTTATCATTTTTGCCAGTATGGTCTCCTGCACACTGGAGCACTACAGTGTGGTTGATGTTTTTACTTCATGAGTTTTAACTAATATTTGTTAAAATGCAGTTTGGAAGGTGCAGAAGAAGGTGGGGTCAGGGGGGTGATGGTTTTAAGACCTATGCACAGTCTTGGCTGATTTTATATTCATAATTTCATAATAAAAAATGTATATTGGGCAAAGACTAGTAATGCATTCTAATTTTTTTTCTTAACATATTTTCTTTAGTGTTTATTTGAACAATATTTGTTTAGCTAAGTCTTCCACAGTCTACAGCTGGATATTACAAAAAAATGTGAAGTTACATCCATATAAGGCAAGAGAAGGCAGTATGTTTAAAATTTGAGAATTCTTCCACAAAATTCAGCTTTCCTACAGAACTGGTAAAATGTTTCTGATCTCCAGACCAGCTGCTTCTACATCTTTTTTTACTGAAGTTTAAAATCCAAGATTTCGGGGGGTCTTTTAACCCCCAGGTGGCATATTTAGATCTGGTCATCTGCATAGCATTTCAGCATATTCCCTGTCAGCAGGGCAGGGTTTTTTTCTTTTCTGCTGTTTCTACTTGCTTTTCATGAGTGCTTTTCATAAAATGCATGACTGAAGTTGTATTTTAAACAACAGGATCAAAAAGTTGAAGTATTGAAGAAAGTCAATTCAGTTCCATAGGCTTTCATGATCAGATCTTTAGATCTTGTTTCACTAGTAACTTACATTATTTAGAGCTGTTCTAGAAGAGTCAATCAAATGCTTATAACACCTCTGAAGTGAGAATGATCGAGCATCTATCATGGGCCATGGGCATTCAAAGGAGTACAGATACAGGCAGAGGAGGTGGTGAGTGAGGAGAGGGTTGCTGGGGGGTATGTCCCTAGAGGGCTTTTTTTGGTTTATTTGGTTGGAGCAAAGTCATGCTTATTGGTATTTGTGCACAGTTTAAAATCCTTTTACGTTTCCTTTTGTTACTTTTACAAGAGCAGTGTTTATTTAGCACCCTTCTGTTAATGCACAGGAAAGCATGGCCAAAAGAAGAAATGAAACCCCAGGTTTGAGGTGTTTGTCTTTAAGGAGTCTTTCCCTTCACCCATGGTAACACCAGATAAATGGAAGATGTTTGAATAAAGAGCATGGTTATGTGTTACAGAGATCACTTTGTTGTCACTGTTCAGAAAAGTTTAACATCGAACGTCTGCTAACAGCCTCATAATTTTTCATTTTCCCATGTTTTTTTCCTCATGATCCACACAAGATTTGTTCCTGCGCTACCTCCTCAGCTCCATTTAGCTTCCTCTGCACTTATCTTAATGTCCAAAGGGATATTTTTTTTTAATTTAGAAGAGTATCATCACAAAAGCCCTTCCAAGTTCCTGATACCTGTATAAGTCCTTGTGTTAATATGGAGTCGGAGCACCCCCTATGGAAGCAACAATGCATAGGCAAGCTACTGCAGGAAAACAACTTGAACAGTCTGGGAAACTCCTCTCTCTGAGCTGCAATTTCATAGGAATCCCTAGTGTTAGAAATGTATGAAGTGCACAAGTTGAAAATCTTACCTATTTCTCAGCATTCTGGATGTTTCACTTGCACTTTTAAGATTTTCTTCTGCTAATACCAAATGCATACAGCCATTGACCAGTGTCAGAATAAATCCAGATTTCCAGTATTAAATGCCTGAAAAATAAAGGACCTGAAAATGAACATTTTTGGCCTTTGTTACAGCTCATACCAAAGTAGGAACAATAGAAGGAATATTGTAAAATATATTTGGTGTAGGGTAAACTTTGGAAATGTTAAGGATCCATTTCTTTTTCTGTAGGGCTTTTCAGCTTCTGGTGTGGCAATTTGGCAAATATTATATGGTATTTCCCAACACAGGCTCTGAAGTTAGGTTTTTAAGGGCAAATACAGTCAGATTTTCATGTTCAAAGTGGATTTAAAAATAACCCAGGTGAATAATCCCCTGTGTATTAGTTCTGTTTAATGAACAAACTAGATATGGGCAAGAACTCTGCAATTCTTGCTCAGCATGGTTGGTAATTAGTGGTGGTATATTGTATAATTTTATAATGAGCATATTTTGTAACAAGGAACAGTGCTTACTGTGTAGCTTATTGTTGGAGGTAATGAAACAGCGTTTTGATCCTTAACTTTGTGAGGTGCATGTAAATGACTGCACTCAATTTTTAAACTTGTTTCCAGGATGTGCAATTATTTTGGAGTTAACTGATGCAAGTATTAAGATTCATATTAAAAATTTTAGACTCAAGATACCTGTGTTCCAGGGCTGTGTCAGAAACCTCAATTATGTTCCCACAGTTAAGACTGTATTAACCTGTACTCCAGTCTCAAAAACTTTTATGTTCATAATTTGACATAACTGTTTTTATTCTAATTTGTGAAGTTCTCAAGCTGTGTCCCTCAAGCAGGAATTTCTCTTTTTCTTTCATTATTTTGTTGAAAATCATTAGTATGTGTCAAAAAAACCTTATAAACAGTAAATATTACTGCTGTTGAAAAGTAACACTTCACACTGAAAACAGATTTCTTGCTGTATGTAAAGCTAGAAACACACTTAAGAATAGTAAAAGCATTATAAGAACTTAGTTTTGTGCAGTGCACCAGAAAAGGAGCAGGTTTAGGTTATAGCCCAAAAAGGCAATTAAAACTTTTGGGCTATCCTGCCTTGCCTTGCAGTTCTGTGTACTTGGGAAAGGACCCTTAACTTGGATGGATTCTTGGAAGACATGGAGGTCTACACCCATGGAATTAATTACATGAAATCTTGCTCTTGGAATATGAAATACTGATATTGGCATTTAACAAATTAATAAAATTTATTCATATCAGCAAAATGGAAAAGTTCTTCAAATCCAATTTGCTTCATGTGAAAATAGCTGGGAAATCTGCTTTACTTGTGACTGTTTTGGCTTACCTGCTTTAGGATTTCTTTGGTTACATTTTGATAACTTAAACAAAAAGCCAATGTTCTGTGCTTTCTCTTGTTGACAGTTTTTTACTGCAGTGCCAAAAAGTTTTGTTGCCACAGGCCTTTCTGGTGGTGCTGACCAGAAGGAATTCCATCAGTCAAATTAAAGTTTGATTAATCTCCTTGTATTGCATGCAAATTCTTAAGCAGACCCTTTTCAGTTACAGTTATTTTGTATGTAAAGAGTTTAAGGTTGCTGTTTTCTTTTCTTACAGTGGAAAAAGTAAAACATGCATGATGTAAATAACACAGTGTTTATAGGACTTCAAGTCTCCTTTCCAGGGAAGTGCTTCCAGATGGCTTACATGTGTATGAGCTTGTGACTCAAATTTTAGAAACATTCCATGAATAGCACTCACGATTAATTTATGTAGAAATTCAGTATTTAGCAAAGTAGCATATCCATTGTTGAAGCACAGGGGCTTTGGAAGCTTGTTTCCATGTTTTCTGCAGGATAGGAAATGGGGAAGACTGTGGTTACATGCATTAGTTTTTGCCTAGCTGGATTATCTTGTAAAACAATAATAATTATTACTTTTTAAAACATCAGAACCAATGTTAGCATAGAACTGGCTTAGATGCTTTCAAAAAGTCCCAGGGGATACTTAGAGTCTTACATAAGGCCTGCATACCTCAGGTAATCTGCCCTAAATAACAGAAATCCTTGAAGCTTACCATGGGCAAACACCATTAGCACTACTGACTTTTTCCTTTCAGACTAAGTATGATTTCAGTGTCTTCAGATTCTGTTTTCTCTGTTTAATTAGCAGCAGGCCTACAGTTAATGATGTCTTTGTTCATAACTACTGTGCTTCTCGAGACTTTACAAAAAAATTGCCTGTATTTCTGGTAATTGTTACCACTGGGATAGAGAATAGCATTGAAATTATTAAAAACATAAACTGCAGTCATATGAGAATGCTTTTTAGCTATGTTACTATGCTTCTGTGTTACTGATTTATGTAAATATTTATCATAGATGTATTTCCAGCATTTATTACATTCAGGAACTCTATAGTGATCTCCTACCTTGATTCCTAACAGAAGATGTAAACCAATGTAACACTGTCTTCATTAGAAAATTCAAACTTCACATAAATAGCTGCAGAGTAGATCACAAAGGCTTAGCCTAGTACACAAGATTATCTTTCTGCCACTCTAGAGACTCTAGAACTGTACCTTGATGTTGATGGTGAATTTGACTTAAGGTCTAGCTAATTTAAGTCAAATCTTGAACATCAAGTGAAAAAAAAGTGTTTTCTTTCCAGTAGAATTTCACACAAAGAGGAGAATTTGGGTTAATCTCTCCAAAAAAGTGTACTTGTTTTTCACTAGTGAAGACAAAAACCAGTGTCAGTTCCTAATACCATCCTCAAATGCTGAAGAGACTGCAGTTCCAAAACAGGAATTGTTTGACAGTTTACCAAGCACATCTACAACAACCATTCTGTGAGAGCTGTATAGCTACTCAGTGTATCTGGGAGATCTGCTGTCAGCATTATGCTGAGTTCCACAATGGACCAGAGTATCTCCCAAGTGCTCTGCTGCTACACAGCATTCCTCTGGGCTGTCTCTACTCTGCTGTTGAACTTTCCAAACTTAAAGGAGTTGACATGCTTTTCAGTCATAGTGCACTTGGAAAAAGCTGAAGGAAGGGTTCTGTACTTTATCTCTGACTTCTACGGAACTGGTCAGGTGTGCATGTGAACGTTCACTGCTTTGAATCCTTTATTTTCTTCACCTGTAAGCACCTGAAACAATGTTTGGTGAACATGGTGCTGAGATTTCTAACTACAAAATCCTCTTTTTTGCTTTGTTTTCATTTGCTAAGCAAATTAGCACTCAGAAACAAGGTGGGCTAGATGAAACCTGGGCTGTGCTTCTCACCCTTTGGTGTTTTTACATTATTGTGCTAGTCAAGACTTTAACATTTTATGGAGGACTCTATTGGTGACTAATGAACTGAAATCTACTTGGTATAGAAAAACTTCAGTGGTACTAAAGAAGGAAAAAAATGAGCTGCGGAAGTTTTAATAGCATTGAAACAATTCAGAGCACCCTAAGGACTGGAGTGACCTCATTTAATTCCTAAGCCTTTTACTTGTCCAGTGAAGCTTAAAAGAAGCATCAGAAGAAGGATCACAGCCTGTCTAAATTTAGCTATTGGAACCAGCTAACCAAGCATTGCATCAGATAAATATTTATTAGTGAAAAGATCACTCCTTCACAGTAAGTGAAACACTAGGAGAAAGTTCCTTAGTGTTCTTTACTGAAGAAAGACAAAATTTGTTGTGCATTAAAGTTTTTTTCTCAGTGCAGTAATGATTTGTCCTTATTTTGTGCAGAGCAGGGCGACTGAACACCAGTGTGAAAGAACTGCTGGCTGTGTTAAGAAAATACATGAGTGACAGGACCTTAATGCTTGCTTCTGTGCAGCATTCTCCAACATCATGGAACAGGAAAAGCCTTAGTGCTAGTTCTTTATGACAAAATTGAGGGCATCTTAAATCTCAATGTTTCAGAGAGTTCAGGATGTGATTAAAATAGTGAGTGAACATCTATTCTGTTTGTACAGTGTTTGTCATAGAATTCTTGTTTGCATAGCATTTTGATATTTCAAATGTTATACAAACAATACTTTAAAAATTATTTGGATGTTTTTGTGCCTAAGCAAATACTAAATAATTTGTTTTCAGGGAACTAACTAAAGAGCACAGTTTTCATTGAACTCAATAAATGAATCCAAGAAAATACTTGCCTGATGTATAAAATGTTTGATATTTCCCATTTTAGTCATCCTAAATGTTACACATCTTGAATATTCAATTACAGTATGTACCTGAATATATTTAGGTAACAAAAGTGTCCCTAGCCTGTCAGCAGAGCCCACTGTAAGTATGTGTATGTATCAGCTTGCTACAGATTCTGCATGAACCACAATAAAAAGAAAACCTGTTCCTTGCCTGTTGCTGTGTTTTTGTGGTATTTTAAAGCATCTCAAGACAGCAATGGATTTAATGGTTTTGGGAGTTTTTTGCTTGTTTGTTTTTCAAATGGCATTAAGAAACAGAACAACTCACTTTTTTCTTTCTCCCATCCATTGAGAAAACTGTAGTCTGGCTGGCAGCATTTTAAGCCAAAACCTACCCCAAAAATGTAAAGACCCAAGTGCCCAGAGAGTTAGGACACTTAACACGTTATTTCTTGAGGAAATTTTAAATGGCTGAGGATTCTTCTCAGTCTTGAGGATAAATCTTACAGCATACATAAATGAGGAATCCTATTTTTATTTCTGAAGTAATATTTTTTAATAGGAAGAAGAAACCAGACCTTGTGGAATATTGATAACTTGGGGACCAAAGAAAGCATTTGTTTAAATGTTTATTTTCAAAGAAATTAAGGCTAGCAGCATTCCTAACATTTCCCCACAACTGTTAAGTTTCACACGAAACCCTTGGCCCTCGAGTTACTACAGATATTTTTTTAGCTGGTAAAAATCAGATGTAATGCAGAGGCCAAAACTTAGAAAGATTCGGACAACACCAATTCCAAGATTACGACAGTGACAGCAGATGACTGGAGTTGGGATGTGCTCAGGCAAGTTTGTGGCTAATCTGACTTGGCTGAATTTTGTTCATACTCACAGACTGGGCAATCAATATGACACTGAAGTATGCAAACAAAACTTCTATGAAATACTTTAGGAGTTTGGCTTATCCAGCTTATGATCTCATCTCCAACTCATAACAGTCTTACTCATGACAAAGCAATTAAAAAGTCCATTGGCACTTTCTCGTTGCTGTCATGAATGTCTACACACATCTGTGTTCCTGACTGCAGCTTGACACCAGCTGGCTTGATTGCCAAAACCAACACTGCAGTGGCAGCATGAAGCTGCATGCAGGCTGATTTATCCTGCCAAGATGCGAGACATGCCGGCACTTCTGGAGTGACAGCTTGTCCTGCTGCAAGGCTGCACAATTTCTGGGCCTGGCTTCATAATGTTGCACAGCTATCAGAATATTTGCATACAATCTCTTGGCTAAGGTTCCTTTTCAGTCAGGAGTTAGCCTTAAGTTATGCTGCAGAAGCAGGATACTGCAATACCCTGAATCATAAAGAATTGGTTTTGTAACAGGGATTGAAACAGCATAGACAAGAGTTGGGATTTGTCTCACTGGCTACTGCAGATGAGACTGGACCCAGTTTGCCTTTCTGATCTTAATACTAGTAAGGAAAACCAGGTAGTTAATTGCTTGTACTAATGAATAGAATGTTACAAATAGCTTCTCTTGCTTCTGGAGGTTTTAATGGAAAATAGAATCTGTTGTCCTCACTAGGAAAATTCCAGTTGTGAAGTAGACCACTGAAACAAATGGGGCGATAATCAAAACTCCTGACAGGGACACAAATCTAGTTTAGTGGTTTAGTGCTTATTTTTAGTCTCTCCAGTAGAACAAAACTGTGGAGCAGAGAGTCATATTGCTGTGTGAAACTAAGATGTCATTTTAGAAGCAAACACATACTTACAGAGATTTCCGACTTGGTATGTTTTGTAGCGTCCCAGTCCTCCATATTCAAAATGACACACAAAAAAATGGGATGACTGCAGTAGAGATACTCAGGTTCCATAACATCTTTTTTCTACAAAACAAAAATTACAAAGACAAGGCACAAATTGGGAATATGTAGGCACAAACTAGGCATAATTAGGCAGAAACTGGGCACGGTTCTTCTGTATGTGTTGTTGGGAGGGAGAAAGATACAAACTGAAGGTCTGAAGTCTTTGTCTACCAGGAGCAATGCCCAGGAGTAAACCCTAGCTCTGTTTAGGACACCAACACCTGGGTTTCATTTTTGATGCCTAACAGAATGTTTGTACAAGGGCTAATCCCACATCTTGAGCCTCTGGGGATTGCTCCGGCCACCCCTCTCCTCCAGGAACTAGGCCTTTTGCTCCACTCCTCTGCTCACCTCACCCGTGAGCAGGCAAGGCCCTGGGCCATTAGGCTAGGGATCCACAGGATCAGGCAGCAAGGTGCCCCAGAGCCTGCTCCTGACTCACAGCTGCCAAGGATGATTGCATTAACTGGCCTAATTATCGCCCAGCGGTAATTACACTAGATTGTTATAATAACATTAAATTGCATTGCGTCGCAACAACCTTTAAAAAATACGGTGGCGACGGAGTGTCCCGCCGGGCCCCACGCCACCGCTAAGGCCGCTGCCTGCTGGCTCCTTTAAGAGGGGCGGGGCGTGTCCCGCCGCAGCTCTGACGTCAGGGCTCGGGGTGTTGCTCTAGAGAGCGCCCGATCTCACCCTCCATTTCCAGATCTTTCTCGAACGCGCGCCGCCGGCAGCCAGAGCGGCCCGAGTCCTTCCGGAAAGTGCCGAAGGTGTAGCCGGCGCCCGGCAGATTCCCCGCCGGCCGGCCCAGCGCGCCTGCGCAGAGGAGAGTAACTGCCGGTTTGTGGCTAGTGCTCCGCAGTGGGGGAGAGCTGGGTGAAGGGCCGGGTCCCAGCAGCCGAGACGATCGCTGCTGTTGCTGTAGTCGCCTGCCGGCGGGGAGCGAGAAGCAACGCGTACAGCCATGTCCGTGGTTGGCATTGACCTCGGTTTCCTCAACTGTTACATCGGAGTCGCTCGGAGCGGCGGCATCGAGACTATTGCTAATGAGTACAGCGACCGTTGCACCCCGTGAGTACCGGCGCTCCCGGGTCGTTCGTCTCCCTCTTCTGCCCCGGCGAGCCCGGCCGCGTTCTTTTCCTCCTCGCTCACCCGGCGTACTGGATTCCCCGGGGCCGCGGGGCGGGTGGAGCCGCGTGTGTCCCTGTAGGGCCTTGTTCCCTTCGCGGTCCTAACGCACCGGCCCGGCGTCGGTGGCTTCTCCGGCTCCCTCAGCGAGAAGAGTGCGGGGCTTTGCTGGCCGGTGCCGAGACACCGACAGCGGCCGAGGCCCAGCGGTAGCTCGGAGCTATGCGCGGCCGCTCCTGCCGGGCGAGTGCCTCTTCTGCGGTAACGGGGGCAATGTTTTAAGTAGGCACAGAAATGCGTATGTTGGGGCGGGAGGCTGACCGAGAAATACTTGCCGTCCCGTCCGCCC